>WKFP01013961.1:260350-294076 GCA_011057875.1 Pterocles orientalis | reverse complement strand
TTTCCCCCCCCCCCCCCCAATTAGTATTCTTTTAAAGAGCACTATGCTGTCATGTCAAAGTTGTTAGAAGAGTGACTGAAGTGTTGGGGGTTTTTTTTAACACTTGTAAGTCTCCTTACTTGTTCTTGGAAGAGAATGGATAAACTTTAGGATGTCAGTAGTCGTTTGATCCATGTCACAAGACTGAGCAGCAGATGGAAAGGATGGGAGGGTGTGTCAGGGTGGGTTGGTTATGTATGATTCAAGAACTGGCATTGCACAACTACTTTGCTAGAGATACATACTATGATACTTCTAAAAAGTGTTTGTCAAAGAAAAGCTAAAGAAGGTGAGAAATAAATAGATAATCTTGTTAAGTCTGTCAAGAGGCCTGCAGAGAAATGGCAACAAAAACCGATCTCTATTTCCGTGTCAGGACTCTGTCTTTTATCTTCTCTCAGGCTGTTTATGTTTTCTAGCAAGCTTGTGATATGTGGCTGACTTTTGTTTCTTAGATTACAATCACTTATTGTTGCACAAAAATCTATGCCTACTAATGAGCAATTGTGAGAATTAAGAAGCATACCTGTTAATTAGAAGGCTAGAAAACTATCTCATGAGCATTAAGTTAGCCAGCAAATGATTCATCAAATTAGCAGACGGACTTAAGGAAGAAATGCAATAAGGAGGCAGACATTTTAAATAATCCATCCTGGAGTCTGCTCTATACAAAAAGGGCCGAAGTAGGTTAATTGATATCTAAAAGGATGTCATGTTCTAGAATCCAATTTGTTGGTTATAGGGCAGAAATTAACAGAAAGTCTTCCAGAACTCTGAAAGCAAGCCTAAAATGTTCTATTTGACTGATTTCATTAACAAACACCTTACATATTCCTTTCTGTTGTTTACGTTCTCAGAGGTCAGAAGTGGTAGGAGGAGAAGTATTTCTTGGAGTTGCTTTGTTTTTATTAGCAATTGCCATCTTGGATCACTTTATGTAGCAAGGCAGGTACCTGTGGTTCCAAAGCTTGGTTGTAATTCTTGGTGGTTATGTGGTAATGATGGCATTGGCTGTTGTTATGCTTGCCCAACAATGTCCTAATGGAATACCCATATAAATTGCTTACAATTGACTGTAGCCTTGGATAAGATTATCTGTATCATCTGTCTTTTTTATGATAATTATTTTCAAAACTCTAACTGAAGATACTTCAACTTTTAAGAAGAACGCAGCTTTTTCACTGGTTAAAATATGGTGGTAAACTTTCTTCCAAATAACTTAGCACTTTCACACTTTAGACCACATATGCATCTGTTGCCATCCTTGTGAAAATTTGCAGAGGAACAGTCAGAACACAAACCTCTGGTGAAAAAAAAAAAAGGTATATTCTTCAGTTCTATTTTGTTCTGGAAAGCAGGGCCTCTGTATGTGTCATCGTTACTTGGGAATACAAGCACCATAAGCCTAAATGCCTTCAATCTTCCTTCTCCTTTCCCTGAGCTTTTATTGCTGTTTATAACATCATACAGCAATGAATACCCTTCTGTTTAGTTAAGGTCGGCTGTTCTGTTTGTGCCCCTTCATAAATTCTTGTGCATCCGCAGCCTACCGCCTGGGAATGCAGTGTGAGAAACACTGTTGGCCTGGATGTTTATGAAGTTGTTTTGGAAATCACAGAATTATCAAATCATTTAGGTTGGAAAAGACCCTTAAGATCATTGCTAACCTAACACCGCCAAATCCACCACTAAACCATGTCTCTAAGCACCACATCTACAGCATCTCTTAAATACCTCCAGGGATGATGACTCATTCACTTCCCTGGGCAAACTGCTCCAATGCTTGACAACCCTTTCAGTGAAGAAATTGTTCCTGATATCCAGTCTAAACCTCCCCTGGTGCAACTTGGGGCCATTTCCTCTTGTCCTATCACTTTTTACTTGGGAAAAGAGACCATCACCCACCTTGCTACAACCTCGTTTCAGGTAGTTGTAGAGAGCAATAGGTCCTCCCCTGAGCCTCCTTTTCTCCAGGCTAAACAACCACAGTTTCCTCAGCCGTTCCTCACTTGTTCTCTAGACCCTTCACCATTTTCGTTGCTCTTCTTTGGACACACTCCAGCACCTCAATGTCTTTTTGTAGTGGGGAGCCCAAAACTGAACACAGTATTCAAGGTGCAGCCTTGCCCGTGCTGAGTACAAAGGGGTGATCACTTCCTAGTCCTGTTGGCCACACTATTTCTGATAAAAGCAGGTATGCCATTGGCCTTCTTGGCCACCTGGGCACACTGCTGGCTCATAATCAGACAGCTGTTGATCAGCACCCTCATGTCCTTTTCTGCCAGGCAGCTATTAAGCCACTCTTCCCCAAGCCTGTAGTGTTGCATGGGGTTGTTATGACCCAAGTGCAGGACTTGGCAGTTTGCCTTGTTGAATCTCATGTGATTGAACTCGACCTATTGATCCAGCCTGTCCCAATCCCTCTGTGGAGCTTTCCTACCCTCCAGCAGATCAACACTCCCACCCAACTCGGTGTCATCTGCAAAATTGCCTAACTTGCACTCAATCCCTTCATCCAGCTCATTGAGAAAGATATTAAAGAGAACTGGCCTCAGCACTGAGCGCTGGGGAACACCACTTGTGACTGGCTGCCAACTGGATTTAACTTGATTCATCACAAGTCTTTGGATACAGCTGGCCAGCCAGTTTTTTACTCAACGAAGAGTATGTCCGTCCAAGCCACAAGCAGTCAGTCTCTCCAGGAGAATACTGTGGGAAACAGTGTCAAAGGCTTTAGTAAAGTCCAGGTAAACAACATCCACAGCCTTTCCCTCATCCACTAAGAGGGTCACCAGAGATCATGTCAGTCAAGCAGGACCTGCCTTTCATAAACCCGTGCTGACTGGGCCTGATCACCCGGCTTTCCTATATGTGCCACGTGATGGAACTCAGGATGATCTACTCCATAACCTTCTCCAATAGCAACATCAGACTGGCAGGCCGTAGTTCCCTGGGCCTTCCTTCCAGCCCTTCTTGTAGGTGGGCATCACATTTGCTAACCTCCCCACTGAGCCAGGACTGCTGATAAAATGGTTGAAAGTGGCTTGGTGAGCACTTCTACCAGCTCCCTTGGTACCGTTGGGTGGATCCCATCTGGCCCCATAGATTTGTGTGTGTCTGAGTGGTGTGTCAGGTCGCTAACCATTTCCACTTGGATTATGGGGGCTTCTTTTCTGCTTTCTTCCAGCTTCATACCTGGACAACTCCCCTGTCCAGGGAGCTGCATACCTGGACAACAATTAAGAAGGCACTAAGTGCCTTTCCTCATCCTTTGTCACTGTGTTTCCCCCTGCATCCAATACACATGGAGATTATCCTTAGCCCTTCTTCTGTCGTTAATGTATTTATAAAAACCTTTTTTATCATCTTTTACTGCAGTAGCCAAATTAAATTCTAGCTGGGCTTTGACTCTTCTGATTTTCTCTGTGCATAACCTCAACACATCTTTGCAGTCCTCCTGAGTTGCCTGCCCCTTCTTCCAAAGGTCATACTCTCTTTTTCCTGAGTCCAGCCAAAGGTCTCTGTTCAGCCAGGCTGATCTTCCTTGCCAGCTCATTTTTTGGCACACGGGGATGGCCTGTTCATGTGCCTTTAAGATTTTGTTCTTGAAGAATGTCCAGCCTTCCTGGACTCCTTTACCCTTCAGGACTGCTTCCCAAGAGACTCAGTCGACCAGGCCTCTAAACAGGTTTTTCAGACAAAGCTGTGGATGATGTGATCTAGTGTTGATGACTGATACTCCCATTTTGAGTGTGAGGCTGGCTGGACAGCCTCATGAGGGCCCTTCCAAACAACATTTATGTGATTCTGTGAGCAAACATAATGTTCCTTACAACTATGTTCGCAATAAGGCAAAATCAGCAATGCATGTTTTTCTTCTGTTTTGCCAAGATGAGTAAAATCAAGATGATCACCATTTCCTGGTTTAGATGCCACAACTTGTACCTGAATTGGTGGCCTGTGTTTCCACAAACTGATTTAATTTTCCATTGTCATAAAATTCTTCCCCTTCCCGTATGGTTTTCTTTATGCCCTAATCTCCCACCTCTTTGCTTTTTTTGCATGTGAGTTGAAGTTGCCCAGTGAGGTCAGTTTCTCAGTTGAGCTATCTCATTCTGTTTGTGACTGCAATTCAAGGATTTTTAGGATTTTTCAGAGCTGCCCCAAAAAACAACTGATGCAGTGGTTCAAATATCCTCATGTGATAAATTATTTTTAGCTCTGATATCAGCATTTTTCATTTCTTGCAGACCTATAATTAATTTTGCTATTATTTTTTAATTTATTCAGTTGCCTTGAAGTTGCAACCCTGAAGTTAAACTTTTCCCTGGATGACTATAACACATTCATTCTAGTAGTATTTCCACATTTATTGATTTTGCTGTTTATTTGCTTCAGAGTACATGCATTAATGCATATCATTTTGTAATCTTTGTTTTCTTAAACCACATTACAGTTAGATTAAGAAAAATAGCTAAATTATGAATTTAGATTTCATGATTAAAAATTTAATTAGAAATAGTTTGCTCACAGCAACTGCTCGAGTTCCAAGTATAAATGGAGCTTATTGATATTATTCATCAGGAATAGATGTTTCATTAATGGCTCTCCCTATGAGCCCAGAATAAATACATAGCCGTGCAAGTTTTTCTTGCAGGTGTGCAACAGTCCACATGAAGGACAGATTGATTTAGTCAATCTGAAGGCCATGTCTGCACTGTAACTGAAGGTGTGATTGTAAATTGCGGGCATAGTCTAGCCTGCTTTATTTTTTATACCGTGTATACCATGATACACATGTAAACTGTAATGTGGCAGAGGCAAATAGCAAATAGCAGTCTCAAGTGTTGTATTGGGACTACAAAGCTGTTGATGCCTGACCTAGGTGGAATAATATATAGCAATATATACTGTATTCCTAATTCTTAGTTTAGACATAGAAAATCTTTAGACTTATTCAAAGCTTGGGTTTCTTCACAGAAAATTAATCAAGGCAATAGGCGTAGACAGGCATCTGTACTGGGGAATTCATCAAGTAATAGTAAAAGACTTTGTGTAAGACATGGAGAAAAAAAGCTAATTTCCTCTTATTATTACAACAGGTTTCTCAGAATATCAGTGCTCTCAGAAAGTGAATTATTTGAGAATTTTCTCTCACAGTGGTGAGCTATTTGTTAAAAGTTCTGAAAATTTTCTGAAGAAATTTTCTCCCCTTTAAATCAAAATCATTTGGAGATTTCTTGCATGGATTATCTGCCATTCTTCCATAGCTCAGAGAATATTACCAGCAGTTTAGATGATTAAACTAAAAATTATTTTACTAATGTTTAGACTTAAGGTTTTGTTAGGGCCTGACCTTCAGAGATTCTAATTATTGACTCTTCTAAGCACTACAGTGGTTAAGTATTCATTACTTAGTATTAGCATAAAATTACTGTGAGCAAGAGATAAAGATAGGAGTTGGGACAGCGGAGGGAATTTAAGGTGAATTTTCTCCTGTTTTCCATCAAAATGTGTATAGTTACAAATCTCTGACTACTGCTTTTATTTTATTTTATTACGGGTATTTGGACTCTCCCTTCTTCCAAAAGGTAGATAACTTATAGGGAAGCAAGCATATTGCGGGAGATAAATTTGTCTAATGCAGAGCACTTTTGTCTATAGTATATAGTAGTGTGTTAATCTCATCTTAAAATAGCTTTCTGTTTGATTTTAAAACCCCAAATTATCTAAACCTTTTTACTGCATTTTTTCATTCTTTTTAATTTTCTCAATAGTGATAGCAAAGTATAAAAAACATTGATAAGAAACTAGCTTATATAAAGGAATAAAAAGTTATCAAATTAACTTTATAGGTGTTTTCTTACATGATGGGTATTTTTTTGTCTTGATCGTAGGTTTCAGAAGAAGTTCTGCATCACAGAACAGAGGACGAAGAGTCTTTCCAGAGAATGGAGCCCTATCTTGTGAGGAGGTTATCATCCCGCAACATCCAGCTTCCCCCCTTGGCTTTCAGGCAGTTAGAACAGGCAGACTGTGATAAAAAGAGTGATACCGAGACTGTCCCGAGACCCATGACTCTTCCACTGAGGATTCCTCCTCTGATTGCCATTACATCTGCCGAGTCCAGCAGGTAAGGCCCAGCAATTTCTTCCTTATTCAACATTTTCAGTGGCAGGTACAGGACAGCAGATGTTGCTTCTAGGACAGAAGTTTATTTCTTTTCTAAATCCCCTAAATAAGTGAAAAAGAATAATAAAATATTAATATGTACAATTGTGTCTGAGAATTGGTAATACCACTTATAAACCTTTTGGTCCTAACCAAATACAAACTCTAGAAAACATTTTCTTCAAACATTACTAATACTTCATATTCAGAAAGAGGCCTTCTGAAGGCTTGAATAACCATTTTTTTCTTATCATAGTCAAGATAAGAGCTTTTTATACACAGAAAAATTTTCACATGATACAGGTTCAAAACAAGTTTCAAGGAATCATGAGAGGATTTTGCCTGCTCCTGTATATCCACTTTATTTGCGACGTAAATCATTGAATGTGTATAGTGATTTGTATTATAGTTTCTTCATATTACATCAGTGACTTTTTATATCATGCACATTTTCCACAGTAACCTTTCTTTCTCTTAGATATTTCTGATTCCATCCTGTTTTCTGTTTCCGTTTTTCAAAATATGAATTGTTTGATGTGAAATTGTTGCTTACAATGGTGAAGGCAGTGCAGCCACTTAGCAACCTAAGAGTATATAAGGAAAAGGAACTGAGAGCTGAAATCAGGGACTTAAGAACTTTTGGACGTTATCTTCAGAGAGAATACTGTATTCTGAATAATGTATCTGTGAAAAGAATGTAGAACTTGTAGTACATGAGAGAAAACATAAATATTAATTAGGGTGCTATGGCAAAAAAAATATCTAACACTAACTGTAAGTTTGATATCACCTTCCAAATCTTATTTCCATGTGGATATCTTTATTTTTGGAATATGCAAGACCAGTTCTTGAGACAGATGCTCATAGAAGCACTGGCTACACCCATAAAAGCACAAAAACATTTAGATTGTTTACAAATGTAACTATTATTTGCAAAGATAAATACAAAGTCATGTAGTAAAGTTTTGAAGAGAGATTAGTGTCTTGACTTTTTTTGTTTTCTGTCCATGGAGGCTGGAGGGAAGATTGGTCTGAAATACAGAAGGAAAATAAGTATAGGTGGAATGATTACAGTTAACTTTCCCAGCCTTTCTAAATTTCAGAGTAATTAGCTTTGAAATGTCAATAGTATTTGGGTTGTCCTGTGTAATCTGTGCAACACACAAGAAGGTACACTGTGTTTTGTTAGCTTTAGTAACACTGACTAAAAAGAAAAAAAAAAGTATGTTCGTGATGTGGTGGAAGGTCAGAAAGCAGAATGAAAAACATTAGTTCTGTCCCATGAAGAAGTCTAAGCGATTATAGATTTCTGGAAACTGCATTATTTTCAAGGCTGGATTTAAATATGCAAGAGCAAGACAATTTGAAAGTGTATTCAAATAAATACCAAAACTAAAATATACTGATTATTACAGATAGCTATCTGCAATCCTCAGAGAATGATTGCTTCTGTGAGAGGCTTCTCTACGGCTAAGAATCTGGAATCTGACCTGGGCATTAAGAGATAACTTTGTATCCTACCTATGCCATTCATGCTGGTGGTTGGTAGAATGTGTTTTGAAACTGGACAAAACAAGGTTTGTCTACAACTAAGTCTATTTCTGAGAGTGACATGGGAATAGCAGATCTACAGATTGTTGGATGGAGTTGCCAGGCTATTTAAACAAACAAACAAACCAAAACCAAACACGTCAGCAGAAGTGTTTATAGTTTTGATGTTCCTTTGTAATATAAAATCTAGCTTTTATGATTCTTTCCTAGCTAAAGAGCAATTGCACTGCTACAGGAAGAACACTGTTAATTAAATTTCTCTAGATGTTTAGTGCCATTTTTCAGCTGTTAGCTCTCTCAAGCAGCTATGCCTTTCCCGTTTACGTGCTTGCAATGCCAGCTGAACAGCTGGAGAAATCTATCCTTTTATCTGGCTTATTTTCTGCAGGAAAGTACACAAGCTTAGGGGATGTATTATGTCTGTGGAAATATAGCTTACCTCCATTGCTTTTGAACGGAAATGTGCAGTTGAGAAAAGGAAGCCAAAGTGTGGGTGGGAGACAGGAGAATTCTCTGTCTTCAGTGGGCAGCTGAAGGTAGAAGAGCATTTGGTTCATAGAAACCCATTCTGAGGTGGAAGAATTTCACCACCGAAAAAATTTTAAATTAAAATGTATGTTTTTGGAGAAATATGCTAAATGATCTCAAAGACAGCATTATGAAGTGTCTTATGCTGCGACTTAAATACATGGAGTGTGCAAAACTAAAAACAGTGACAGTGGATGTAGTTTTTCAGAGAAAACATGCTTTCTGTTCCTAATCACACACATACTCACATGCACGCACACACTCCCTTTTTCTCTCTTTTTATCTTTTGATATTTCAGTATTGTTTCTGGTTTTATGTTAAAAGAGTGAACTATGCTAGTTCAAACAAATCTTTTCTTTAAAAAAACCCCAACAAAACAGAGTAGATGAAAACTAGGAAGCAAATATTCAGTAATGTTTTTCTAAATCTTTCACACTTTGTAAACTCTTGTTCTTCTAACTCTAAGGAGCCATCACAATGTCTTGTTATTCCTTTTACCCTCCTAATTTCTTCCATGCATACAGTGAGCCAGATTCCGATTGTTTCACCCAGGTTACACTGAGACAATAATAAAGATCATCGTTCAGATGAAGGATTTATGTTTTATATTGAAGTCTCACATACAAAATTGCTAACATGAGCTATAAAAACAAGCACTTGCAAATTGATAGACTGAGCCTACAGCTGGTAGCAACAGTTAGATTTATGAAATGTAACAATTGCCAGACCCTTTATGGGGAGGATTAGAAACAGGCAGGCAAGTGCTTCTGTTATCTCAGTTGTTCTTCATTATTTTTTAATAAGAAACATATTTAACCTATATATATATAGAATATTAAACATGATATTTTACTGTAAGGTAGGATAGCTGGGATATATCAACCGTGCAGGTGACCACTTGCTTTAAATTTTGACAGTTTTCGTCAAGTAAATGTAACTACGTTTACCAGCAATTTTCATGTAGGATGGGATGTGCAGATACGAAGGGATCAACAGCAAAATACCTTTGCTTTCACCAAAACAGCAGGCATTAAAGGGGTGAGGGACTTTTATACATGGGAACTTAGTTTGTTTGAGAAGATTTAAGGTATTTGCTTTTACTTGCTTTACAAGAACTATTTCAAAGAAGGTTTTTTTTTTTCCTGTCCTTGTTCTGCCCAGCATCCACAGCTCCCACCCTGAATCAATACTTAAGCAAATACTTATAATATGATAGTAAGTGTGATACTTTAAATTTGATTTCTTCCTTCAAACACACCCTTGGATGTGATTTAGGACAGTTGGTCAAATCTATATGCGATGGTATTGATTTGTCTAAAGTTATGTGAAACGCAATGAAAGTCTCTTCAGTCACCTTTGTTATGAAAACTGTGAAAGAGTTAAGATAGGAAAAGATAGGATAGGTTATAGCTACTATTGAGCTGGCTGAACCAGCATTTTTTGGACACTATGAAGTGCAATGACACATGTACATACCCCAGTCTCAGTGGTGCAGATCCAAGGTGTCAGAGGCTGATGTAGTCTTTTATTTTCCCATTAAAGAACAGCTTTTTCAGTGACAAGAGAGCAAACTAGCCCAGTTGTTTCTGTGATTCTTCTGTCCTCTTAATACATATGACTGACATGATGTGAAATGTCATGATCATTGGATGTAAACTCCAGAAATGTAAGATTATCATGTACTTGAAGACTTCATCAGAGGGGTTATTTGAAAGCAAAAAGTTATTTTGCAGTTGAGATGTGGTCAGAAAGGCTTTCAGTACAAAAATATATGAAAATTTTTTGTATGTGTTTCATCTAGTTGTCTGTAATTTAGTATACATAGTGTCTCTTCTTACTGTTTAGCATATTCTTTGCTCAAACATCATTTGGGAGAGATTATTATAATTGTACAATATAAAATCTATTTTAAATTGCTTTCGTATTGCTTATGTACAACTGAAAGTGTGTGTATTAGTGTGTTTATGAAACTCTAGGGGGCTACAAGAATAACTTACATGATAACTAATTTCTGAAGTATCTTTTTTGCAATGTTTCTACTGTTTTAATTTATCAGTTTTTCCTCAAGTGGATTAGACATTCTGTGGATTAGACAAGCTCTGTACTACTTTAAAACTCCTGTGTTTTATTACCCATTAAAGAAGAAATCAAAACTCTCTATACTGGAAATTAGATAAAAATTTGATTTAAAATGATCTGGAGTTTTTCTTTCTGCCCTTTGAAGATGCTCTTAAACTTTTTAATATCTGTATTGAAAGGAAATATTAGAAAATTGTTATTAGTATCATCAACATAAGTTTGGTACTGAGGCAGTACAGACTGAGAGTCCTAATTTCAAACAAAATGTGTCATAATGTCTACCGCTTGCTCGTTCATTTTCTACCCTCTGTCAATGTAATAACTCAAAGATTAGATTTTTGTCTGCTCTAGTCAGGGCAAGAAAAGCTTTTGCAAATGTTAAATGACTGAAATTTGTGAATCCTGAGCCATAATTTTGTAGTTATTCACTCACTATACCAGCAAAGTATTTTTTTAAAAAAAGCTAGAATTCTAAATTTCGGTTATTGGTTTGAGGAAATGAGTGCTAGAAAAAGACGATGCAAGCAAGGAGATTTGACTTTAGTAGAGTAAAATGTAATAAAAATAAAATCTGGGCAAAAACTGCTCTTCAGGTTTGTTTATTTGCAACTCAGTGGGGTGGTACATACAGTGAAAACAAGTGGGGACTGTGGTTTACATAGAGAAAAAAATATAATTTGAAATTTAATTTATTTTTTAACTCAGAATTATGATCTTGGACCTGCTAAGCTGTAACTCTTCTCAGGAAGCTTCTCGTGGGTCTAAGATGTTTTCAACAGGAGCTGTGTTCCCTGACTCACCTGGCACAAGAATAATGAAGAACAGCACAATAATTCTTAGCACTTTTGTTGCACATTTCCTTATTTTAAAAGCATTATAAACATGAACAAATCTTTATGTTACCTTTGAGAGATTAGTTAGTGAGCAAGTCGTGTAATTTTCATTTTATGCATAGGAAAACTTGCATGCAAAGGAGTAGTGCAACTGCCCAAGGCTGCAGAACAAACCAGTAATCAAACAACGAACAGAATTTAAGAGTTTTTGGCTCCTGGTTTTGTGTATAGCCTATACTACCTGTTCAAAAGCTGAGGATGGGCCTTGTGAAAAAAAAAAAAAAATGCCTGAAGTTGATCTTTACCTTTAAAAATGGACTTAGTATGTCAAGGAGAATTTTACTGACCAGGTCTAAGAAGGTTTTAAATTGTTATTAGTAGGAGTTAAATGTATACCTGTTGTTATGCGTCTGGACTCACACTGAACCTGTGTCTCGATCATACTGGCTCAGTCTCATTGAACTCTATCTCACTGCAGTATCTGTTACAAAGAAAAGCATAATTAATTAGTGTGGAAACAACAAATGAGTCAGCATTTGAGCTCAGACCTAACAGTAGGGAAAATCAGTGGGAATTTGTGAGGTTAAGTGGATGTTAGAAGCCTTAATGCTTTGTAGCATCCAAGTGGTGTCTTTTCAGAGAATCTTTTGTTGTGGTGACCAGCACCAACAATTTCCATGTTGCTATATGTTGTCTGGAATCATTTTGGAGAACAGCTCAAAAATAATTCTGTTGGTAAATTCTTGCATTGACTATGTGCTGAAGAGAGGTAGGGAATCTGTGAAGGTGGCAGGTCACATGCTGGAACACTTGCACTACAGTAATTCTTAATACCTGTGGAAGACTTCAGATCTCACACTTATCTCCAGCCCCTCATTTCCCCCCAAACCCAATTATTTTAACTTATGCCTAGCATTATGTGGATGTTTTAGATCCGATGCACAGGTGGACTACTCAGGACAGCAGGTACTGTGACCAGTCCAGCATTAGTCATTCTGAAATCCTTTTTAAAAATCAGAATTTTGATCAAATGCTACTGTTCCATTCAGTGGTGGTAAAATGTCTGTTTTTTTCAATAACAAAAATGACCTCTTTGCCATTTGAAATCATTATTTATATGCCATAGACTGAAGAAATATTACTGTAAATTGTGGATGAATACTGTATGTGTACATATGTTTTCTAGTTTAAGAAATATGTGTGACTACTATTTTAAATGGGCATTTTGAAATAGCTACTTTAATAAATATACATATCCGAAAAAATCTAGAACATGGTGTAGCCCTCTTTGACTCTTTGACTGTGGGTTATGTAATTAGCAGATAAAGTTTGAGATAAACTTTTTAAAAGTCAGGTAACAGCAGATAATAGTCTGAGCTGAGGTTATTTTTTGCATTTCCTGACCTTTGTATGATTCCTGTCATGCCATTCTTCCAGCTTTCCAGGCCCACTAAGTGGCAGCCCTCCAGTGTATTGGGTGCTCCCACAACTCTGGTGTCATCTGCAGACTTGCTGAGGGTACACTACATCTTACTGTTCAGATAGTTGTTGAAGGTATTAATCGGTCTTGGCTCCGGTGTTAATTCCTGGGGAACTCCATTCTTACCTAGCTGATGCTTAGATTTGGAACCACTTGTCCACTACCTTTTGAGCCTGATGGTCCAACCAGCTTATCATCTGCCTTGTAGTCCGCTCATCTAATTCGTATCTTTCCTAGTTGGCTATAAGGCTTCAGTGAAAATCTGTCAAAAGCTTGCTGCTGCTGCTCTTGTCTTTCATAGAGCCAGGAATTTCTTCTTGAAAGAGAATCAGGTTCATCACATATGTTTTGCCCTTGGTAAATTTATGCTGAATGCTCACAATCTCTTCTTGTCCTTCATATGCTTAAAAATGACTTCTAAGAGAACTTGCTCAATAAACTTCCCAGGATCTAAGATAAGGCTGGAGCAGCCTGTAGTTCCCCTAGTCCTCTCCCTCTCACTTTTAAACATTGTCTTGCCATCAGATGTTTTCAGGCCACCGGCAACCTCTGCTGATCACCACAGCTTTTCAAAGGTGATAAATAGAACATGGCCTCACAATGACATTGGGCAGCTTTGTCAGCACCGTTGGATACATTACACGTGGTCCCAGGAACCTGAAAATGATTGATTTACTTAAGTAGAACCTAACTTGATCATTCCCTACAATAGGCAGTAACTTCTACACCGCCAAACTTTCCTTCTGGGCAAGATGACATGGGAGGCCTGAGAGCAAACCTTCCCAGAAAAATAAGGTAAAGACGGTTTTGAGTACTTCATCCTTTTCCATGTCCTTTGTCACTTGATTGCCTGCTCCACTCAGTGGCAGGACCACATTTTCCATTTTCTTGGGTTTGCCTTTAATGTTGCCTTTTGTTGCCCTTCATTTCCATTGCCAGGTTCACCTCCTGCTAAGCTTTGACTTTATTTATGCCATTTCTGAAAACCCAGGTGATACTTCCATACTCCACCTTGGAAATGTATTTCTTCTTCCACCTCCTGTACTTTTTATTTTTGCATTTCATCTCTACCAGAACTTCCTTGTACAGCCAATTTAGTGTCCTACTACTGTTTTGAAGCCCATAATCACAGTTTATTCAGTGTACTGTCAGCAAAGTGAGTCACTGGCTGATTATGTAGAATTTTTTAATGATAAAATATTATTTTGATTTTCAATTATTATTACATTCCTGTATGTATTCCATAAAAAGTAGGGATTTCTTAATGTGATTACACTCTCTTCTCTGTTTTTGCATTCACATAATTTGGTGCTGTTGTGTCAAACAGAGTAGGAGGGACTTCTTTTCTTGTTTCATAGGTGATTTGATTCTAAGTATAAAAGGACTGGTCATTTGCTACATGATCCCTTTGCATGATTTCTCCTGATGATTCTTCCTAGTCTGCTGCTCACCAAGGTCTACAGCTGCAATGGCTCACCTTGCAATGGAAAGCTCAAAAAGCAAAAGATTGCTTTTAATTATAATTGGTTAAATTTGCAGAGAGATAGGGGAAGGCTGGGAATTCATTAAGATCATCTTTACTTTCTATATCATAAGTGTACCATAAGTGGAGGAGATATTGTGCTAAGAATTTTTAAAATATTTATACTTTTTAGGTATTTTTTTGAACAGTTAACCAGTGAAATAGTTCTTTTGTTAAGATATTTCTTCAGACAATTAACCAAACCCAAGCCCACAGGCAATGTTTGATTCACCATTGAAAATGCAGTGTGAAAAAAAATGCAGAACAAAGTAATCTCTTAATATATATTTTTTCATTATGTCATACTAATACAAAATTAGAGATGACAGAAGAAATCATAAAGCTTATCCAATTAGAGGAATACATAGTGTCTTCCTCACAAGGAATTTTTTTATGTTGGAAGCTGCCACTTTAGGTAAGCTTCAGTATTGAAGGTGTCTAGGGCTTTTTCTGATTCGTATTTCAATCATCCCTACAGCAGCAGCCTTTAAATACAAACAAGAACCCTACTGGACTGCCACGGGCACATAAAGCCTAGGGAAAGGTAGGAATCACTTCAAGAGGGTGATCCAGCCAGCAGCTGTGGGTGAATCCAACCTTTAGGACAATTCCATCCAAGCTGTCTTGGCTTGGAAGGACATGATGAACTGCTGAAGGAGTGCATAGAGCAGCCCAAAGGCACCTTGTGTGGTTATGTGCAGAATATGGCCTAGCATCTGAGCAGTCAATGCATATCTGGGAAAGAGAATCAAAGTAGAAGCATATTAATTCTGGGCATTTACGTGACCCAATCTTTCTACAGGCCTGTGTGGACAGTCATTGTTGTATCATCTCTATTAAGGCTGACTAAAGTCTGTATTTTTTTCTCATGCGTTCCCTTCTCTAAATCAGCAGAAGCAACAAGGTGGTGTGCAGGCAAAGGATTTGGGCTACGTAGTGAATCAAGCTGTTGACAGCATTCCTTACCTCTCTTGCTTCAGTACAATCCTGTGTGGAGACAAGCATTTTATCACACAACCTAATTAGTACACACAGTTCATAATAAAATTGGATGCTACTTTATAGCCTTATTCTGTTTATAACTTACAACATACCTCGCTAAGGAAATCCCCCGAGAAGAAAGTGGAGGGATTTTGGGATGTTACTTGGGAAGGTCTGCCTTGGTAAGCATATCAACTATGGTTGCTCTATCCTTTCTTTTGTCCTTTTTGTACCGGCATATGGCCAGTACAGGTTACAGAATTTTGGCTAGAAAGACTCTTGGTCTGGCTAAATATGGCCATTCTCACAAAAGATGGATTGTATTAGTTTCTCTTTTTCTAGACTATTGTCATCTATTTGTAATATGCATTCTTTCAACTTGATTCTGCAGAATTTTCATCCATGTTCAGATCGTTAGAAACCATAACTTTACTAATAAAGACATATTTGTACATAAGCCTATGCATAGTAAGGCCTTCATTTATTTTACAACTGGGTGAGTACAGATTTAGAGTTACAAATTTACTTTATATCTCTTGAACATATTTCCAGTAACATTTCACATTGCTAGCAAATGATGCAGTTAATGCAGGTTCCAAATCACACTTTGGAATGTGAACATTGAATATCTTTAAGGGTTGCTGTTTAAATAGCATACAATATCACATCCAAATACATATAGAATATTTTAAATAGTGGTGATGAAGCATTTCCTTCCAGGATTACACACTATTGGACTCAAATGGACGTTTTCTAATGCAACATTTTTCTCAGGACCCATAGAGAGGGCTTTTAACTAGATTTGAAGGGGGAAGGGGGAACTACCATGCCCACTACAGACAAGCCCAGGGGTGGCACGCTGAGGGTAGGAGTGGATTCGACAGTTCAGCTCAAGTGCATCTACACTAATGCACATAGTATGAGCAACAAGCAAGAGGAGCTGGAGGCCATTATGCAACAGAACAGCTATGACCTAGTGGCCATCACAGAAACATGGTGGGACAAGTCTCATAGCTGGAGTGCTGCAATGGATGGCTCTAAGCTCTTCAGAAGAGATAGGTGAGGAAGGAGAGGAGGTGGGGTGGTTCTGTATGTTAGGGAGTGTTTTGATTGCATAGAAATTAAGGGTGGTGATGATAAGTTTGATTGCTTATGGGAAAGAATGAGGGGAAGGGTTAACAAGACTGATATCCTGCTGGGAGTGTGTCACAGGCCACCCTCCCAACAGGAGGAAGCAGATGAGACATTCTGTACTCAGCTGGCAGAAGTCTCACAATCGCTACCACTTGTTCTTGTGGGAGACTTCAACTTGCCAGACATCTGCTGGAAATACAACACAGTGGAAAGGAAACAATCTAGGAGATTCTTGGAGTGTGTGGAAGATAACTTCCTGACACTGCTGGTGAGTGAGCCTGGCTTGACCTGCTGTTCACAGAGAAGGACTGGTGGGAGACATGGTAGTTGGAAGCCGCCTTGGGCTTAGTGACCAAGAAATGATAGAGTTCTCAATCCTTGGTGAAATAAGGAGAGGTGCCAGTAAAACCACTAACATGGACTTCAGAAGGGCAGACTTTAGGGTGTTTAGGACACTGGTTGGGAGAGTCCCTTGGGAGACTGTCCTGAAGGGCAAGGGGGCTCAGGAAGGCTGGACATTCCTCAAGAGGGTGGTTTTAAAAGCACAGGAACAGGCTGTCCCCATCTGTAGAAAGACAAAGTGGCAGAGAAGATGACCAGGTTGGCTAAATAGAGAGCTTTTCCTGGGACTCGGAGAAAAAAGGAGAGTCTACAATCTCTGGAAGAAGGGTCAGGCAACCCAGAAAGAGTACAGTCATCTTGCCAGGTCATGCAGAGTTAAAATTAGGAAGGAAAAAGCCCAACTGGAACTCAACCTGGCTGTAGTGGTAAAAGATAATAAAAAATGTTTTTACAAATACATTAACAACAAAAGGAGAGTTTTGGAGAATCTCCATCCCTTGTTGGATGCAAGAGGGAACGTTATCACCAACGACAAGGAAAAGGCTGAGGTGCTTAATGTCTTCTTTGCCTCAGTCTTCAATAGTCAGACTAGTTATTCTCAGGATATTCACCTCCCTGAGCTGGCAGGCAGCGACAAAGTCCAGAATAGCCTTCCCACAATCCAAGAGGAAGCAGTTAATGACCTGCTATGCCACCTGGACACACACAAGTGCATGGGGCCAATGGGATCCACCCAAGAATACTGAGGGAGCTGGCATGGGAGCTTGCCAAGCCACTCTCCATCATTTATCAACAGTCCTGGCTAAAAGGGGAGGTCCCAGAAGAATGTAAACTTGCCAATGTGACACCCATCTACAGGAAGGGCCGTAAGGAGGACCCGGGGAACTAAAGGGCTGTCAGCCTGACCTTGGTACCAAGGAAGATTATGGAATGGCTCATCTTGTGTGTGCTCACATGGCATGTACAGGTCACCCAGGGGATCAAGCCCAGCCAGCATAGGTTCATGAAAGGAAGGTCATGCTTGGCCAAGCTGATCTCCTTCTATGACCAGGTGACCCACCTAGTGGATGAGGGAAAGGCCATGGATGTCATCTACTTGGACTTTAGCAAGGCCTTCAACACCATGTCCCACAGCATTCTCCTAGCAAAGCCAGTGGCTCATGGCTTAGACAGGAACACCCTTTGCTGGATAAAAACCTGGACAGATGGCCGAGCCCAGAGAGTTGTGGTGGACGGAGTTAAGTCCAGATGGCAGCCAGTCATCAGTGGTGTTCCCCAGGGACCAGTTTTGGGGCCTATCCTGTTTAACATCTTTATCAATTACCTAGATGAGGGGATTGAGTGCTCCCTCAGTAAGTTTGCAGATGACACCAAATCGAGCGGGTGTGTTGATCTCCTTGAGGGTAGGGAGGCTTTGCAGAGGGATCTGGACAGGCTGGACAATGGGCTGAGGCCAATTCTATAAGGTTCAATAAAGCCAAGTGCCGGGTCCTGCACTTTGGTCACAACAACCCCCTGCAACACTACAGGCTCAGGGGTGAGTGGCTGGAAAGCTGCCCAGCAGAGAGGGACCTAGGGGTGGTGGTCAACAGCCATCTGAACATGAGCCAGCAGTGTGCCCAGGTGGCCAAGAATGCCAATGGCATCCTGGCCTGCATCAGAAACAGTGTGGCCAGCAGGACTAGGGAAGTGATTGTGCCCCTGTACTCGGCACTGGTGAGGCTGCATCTTGAAGACTGTGTTCAGTTCTGGGCCCCTCACCACAAGAAGGACATGGAGGTGCCGGAGCAGGTCCAGAGAAGGGCAACGAAGCTGGTGAAGGGTCTGGAGCACAGGTCTTACGAGGAGCGGCTGAGGGAGCTGGGGTTGTTTAGTCTAGAGAAGAGGAGGGTGAGAGGAGACCTTATGACTCTCTACAACTACCTGAAAGGAGGTTGTAGTGAGGTGGGTGCTGGCCTCTTCTCTAATGTAACAAGTGATAGGACAAGAGGAAACGGCCTCAAGTTGCACTTAGCTAGATATTAGAAAAAATTTCTTCACTGAAAGAGTGATCAGGCACTGGAACAGGCTGCCCAGGGAGGTGGTGGAGTCACCATCCCTGGAGGTGTTCAAGAAACGTGTAGATGTGGTGCTTAGGGACATGGTTTAGTGAGTTAGGTGGTGTTGGGTTGGACTTGGTGCTCCTTGAGGTCCTTTCCAACCTTAATGATTCTATCATTCAAAATGCTATTTATTAAAAAAAAAAAATTGTATGCTTCCAGAGGGAAGTTATTTTTTCTCTTCACTTTGGAATAATTTTTTTAATTTGAAAAATATAATCTCTTATTAAATAGAAAGCTCAAATGCAGAAAGTAAGATTTGAATTTATTGATATGATGCTTTGATTCCCATTAAAAACTGTAAGAGAAAAAATCATAGAGCAGACATGAACAATATTCCAGATTGGAACACAGGAGAATAAATGGGATTTTCTGGAAACAAGAGGAAGTTGGTTCCTTCACAACTGTAATCAAAATGATACTTTGAAATGATCAGGCATAGAAAGGGCTTTCCGTATACATATTTTACATTAGGTATACTCTCTGAGAACAGCCTGTTATGTATATTCACTTATCTAGGGACTTTCTTTTTATGTTTCTTGTCTACGCCTCCAAACTTTCTTCTGATTCTTTTAAACATCCTAGTTATAGTTTTCCCTTTCCCTTCAGAGGAAGGCTAGACATTAGTTCTCTGAAAAGTAAACGGATCAGATTCTTTTGGGACTTAAATATACCATGATTTTTGCTTTCCTTAAAATGGTTTTCTTTAAAAGAGATAATGTCCATAGAATGGAGATGAAAAGACTTCAAAATTATCTTGCAAAAAATATACAAGCAGATAATTTTTAGTTCTTGTAACAGCAAAGAAAATAGAACAGCCAAGCCATGAGAGGCTGTAACTCTAGTTTTACCTCTTTCCCAGCAGTGAGTCAATTTTATGAGATTTTTTTCATGGGTCTGTTGCTTGAACTTCTGAGTACAGAGTGAAAATGTGGGCCTTATCAGAGGATCTGTTCCATGTGATAGAGTAAGATCTGGTTGACTGCTATTACTTTCAACAAAATAAGTTTCTGTGCAATCTCAAGTAATGGCTATGTAATGGTGTCATTCTGTTCTCTCTTGCCACATCCCTTCTCAACTATAATTTTCTTTAATTCAAAAGTAACTTTGGTCTTTTTTCTGGTAGAGGTGACAGGGTGATTAAATGCAACAGTTTGACGATGAGAAGTGTGTGAATAGGTGGCTGCAGAATCTCACAGACACTACAATAAAAGGCTTCATTATGACAGTTTGTGGCCTTACCAGGTCTGACATGTTAGACATGTCTGCACATCCCTAGCAGAAAATAAATGTATGGCCATAAGATAATTTTTGATAGCTATGTATAATCTGAAATTAGTTGAACATGCAGAAATTGAGAGTTTTCAATGGAGACATCAGTAGTGCGGATTTTCAGATACTTTTACCTAGTTTTATACTCAAGCAATTGGATTTTTATGACAATTTTATATGAAATGTTTGAGGGAGTTATGTCTTTCTCTGACTGCAACATTTTATTCCTTAGTTTCCTTCTGTCTCTCTGTTTTGGTTTATAACTCCTTTCTCCTCCAAAGGCTTACATCTTTGATGCTCACAGGTATTTGTCATAATCTCTATCACTGTCTAAAACATCTATTAATCATACATATTCTGCTTTTTTCGGTCTATCACAATATGAGACAGTTGTCTTTCATGCTCTGTATCATTTTTGTAACTTGTTTCTCATCTTTGGCAGAAGACCTGAGTTCAATATGTTTTGAACTTATCACCACTGGACATGTGCATGATCAAGGGAGAACATTGAGTAGACCATATCAAGTAAATAAAACAACAGCCAGCACCATGATTTCCAAGCTGTTTAATGACAATGAAATTATAGAAACTTTTATGCAATTCTGGAGAAAGGATTGTCAGCTATTTCTTGGGTGACGTAAATACAGGCATGAATAGCACAACATTTTTGTACACATACAGACAGAACTACAGCAAGATATTCAATCATCAGTAACTTGATGTCATCCTAGTAATTTTCCTCAAAGGTCTAATCTGACTTTATAATTGCAAAAGAAAAATATATGAAATAATCCTTAGCCCTAAATGTTTTTTTTTAATGCTTCATTTGTTATGTATGCATGAATCAGTAGCAATTGCTCCTCTCATCAAATGTGAATACATAATGTTGCTTTTTGAGTCACAGATTAATTGTTATAAATTTGGACAATAGTTATGCTTTTCTCATCTTCATGTTTGATGCTAAAATTTCTTGATGTAGAAATACTTGCAAAGCCTGATTGTTCTGTACGTAGAGATGGTGGCAAAATCCTGTTTGATTAAATGAGGACAGGATGTGGCCCACACAGAGGTACTAAAAGCTGTGTGGGAGATTAATGTAAAATCATCAGTAGTCTGGGGTTTCCTCTGGAGACTGTTCTGTAAATTTAGCCTTAATTGAAAACAGAAAAAAAAGATCTTAAGATTTTCTCTGTTAAGTATAAATGACATGCTAGCTTAAAGTAAATAACAATTATTTAAAAAATACAGAATTGCAATATTTTTATTGTAGTAGAGGAGGAAATCACCAAAAATGAAGGATGTATAGCAAAAGCCTTTAAAAACCCAGCATTAAGATAATAACATAAAATAAGCAGTGTTGGTTTCTCTAGTAGTTTAAAAATCTTTGAGCTCTTCATTAACATGCTTGTATTTCAGATGATTGTAATTGATTTCCTGAGTAAACCGGAGGCTAGATGTACTCTGTCATAGTTTTTTAGATAAAAGTTACAAAAAATAAAGTAGAAGTTGACAACCTGAAAAGCAGCTGCACATTGCAGATTAATATACTCTAGAGTTAGATTTCTTTCAAGACTGATTAGTACTGAATTTGTATTAGAAGCTTTTCTGTGGTTCTGATTACCTCACCTCTCAAGATTTTTCTTCCTGCAAAATGCCCTACTGAGTAATAGAATGATGGCTGTTGCGCTTTTCGGAGTCTCCATTACAGCCGTGAATAGAACCTAAGCATCCTGAATCCCAGTTCAGAGGTAAGTGGCATTTCAATTACAGGCTGAGTTGAAGATCCATTATTCCTTTGATGCTCTTGGAAATACATGGTTGCCCTTACACAATACGTGCTGACAGATGTGAAACCTGTAATTTCTGAAAAAGGTGAGGAATTGCTAGGGGTTGCTTGATGTGAAAGTTTTCCCTAGATTTGAGGACAGTCACTTTGATATTGGGTTATTTTGTCTATCTTTGAGACGCCTTGAATTTGGATAAAACCCCAAACAACTGTTAAAAATAGTAGTGAGAGCAATCTAGCAAAGACCAAGTAAATGTGAACAACAGACCTCCTTGACCTGTGGTTAAAAAATCCAGAAAAGTAGACACTAGCTTTTTCAAGATATTTTAAGAGGATTGATTGGGAGTAGCCCAAAATAATTAGGAAAGTCAGAAAACATGTATTTCAAAGATAACTGAAATACAATTGTAGATGTTGCAATTTTCTAAGAACATTTGAGGCTTCTGCTTGTTTGCTTGAATATGTTTCACTGGCAGCTAGGTAGTCAAGAATTATTAAAATCCCAGAGATCCAAGCCTAAAACTTTTTAGTTTGAATTTAGACCTTTGAAAAGGTGCAGTGCAATTGACAATACAATATATTTTTCATTCTCAGAGTGCCAGCATAGTGAGTAAAAAAAAATTTGCAAAGCCTCTCTAGAATGCTTTCTAATGAGCCCTGATGATGGTGTGGGATAAGAGAAGTTACAGTCCTGGTAGACCTGTAATACAGCTGTAGCTATTGCTACTGTCTTTTGCACCAATTCACAAGATGCTATTAGTATTACAACGAGAGGAATCAGTTTGCTTGCTCTCTTTTTTGGCCTTGAGTCCTATTTAGAAATCCAACAGTAAAAGATTTTTTGCTGATCCTCAGTGTGATTCCAGGAGGTAGGACTGGCAGCTTTAACACCAGGAATTCAGGAAATGTTACCAGATTTATTTAATTATAATAAAATAATGTTAAAAAATACAGAAAGCTTACAAAAGTTATTAGAAAAAGACCCCTACACTCCTTAAAAATTTTTGAAGATATTTGAAAAAATTTTCTCACACTGCAAAACACAGGAAGTTTAATTTATAAGCCAAAATTAATGGTGGTAAGGGTTTGCCAAGAAGTACAGTGAAAACAAGCAAAGAAATCTCATGGAAAACTGTACCACCAGTTTTCCACTTTGTGTCAAGGCTAACAAAATGTGCACAGAGTATTACTAGAGTAATACAAAGTACCAAGGAACTGTGATGAGAATAAGTAAATGATGCTCTTAAAATTGTTTAAATTACCATCATTCCTCCCTTGTATAGCATTTTCCATAGGAAAGATCCAGACCTATATGATGCTTTATAGCTGCATATTTACTTAAACATAAACATACGTATTATATGATGTGCTTAACTAAGAAGATGGCATCTGATACACGTCTGAAGAATGCAAAAAGCTGCGGAAAAGGTAGCATGGATAAAAGAAAACAAAGCAGGAATGTTGTTGCTACCAGTAGAGTGGCGCAAGAGTATGAACTAAGAATACAAACTTCACTTAGAGGGCATAGTTGCGTCTTTTTTTTTCTCTCAATGATTTCAAATGAAACACTTTCTATTTATGACCGCACTTACTGTCAGTGATTATTTCAGTAATTACAGCAGTAAGTGGATTATGATTTGTTACCCAGTACTATATCTCAGTCAGAGAAATCATAAGTATTAAGCTACAGGTGGTGGTTTTTCCTTCAGCATTAAATTAGTATTAGCTATCCATCATTAATAAGATCCAAACCAGATGATTTCATTGCCTGAACAATCAGGGGCACTCAAAGTCCTGATTTCCTGAAGTATGAGCTCTTTGCTCATTTGCAGAACCTGAGAACAGAACTTAGTGCTTCATATTTCATGACACCTAGCAGTTTGAAAAAAAACAAACCTATACTTAATTTATTCTGTAGGTAGATTTTGCAATATTTGTTGCTTCCTTCAAGGACGTAGATTACATAAGTTTTTGGAAAAGTTTTCATGGACAACTTTTTATGTGTATGGAAAGGTGCTGTATTGTTCATGAACACCCTAATGATACTGAATATATGAACATTTGTTTCTTCGAAGAGTTCACTTTTAAAAAAAATCAAGACCTAAAACCTCCAAACCACTGGTGACAAAAATGCAAAGATAAAATCTTACAAGTATTTCCCATTAATCCTGAGATGTTAAGCACATTCTAAATATAACAGCTAGGCACTGATAGTTTCCAGTATCTCTGACTCCATCTTAATCCCCTTTTGAGTACAAATTCAGCATGTCCCGATTGCACAAGCCCATGTTAGTACAAGCAGCATGTAGTCACACTGCTTTAAAAGAGGTAATAATTTCTAGCTCTACTATTCTTGCCTCTGCAAGGCTCCATTGATGAGACAGAGGGGAAGCAGGGCGACAGTGCTTCAGTGAACACTGACCCAAAAGGCACACAGCTGGGAATAGTTTCTCCTCTCTGTTATTGCTGCCTTGGATAGTCACAGTCTGGCTAGCATCCCCATAGGGTTTATAAACCCAGCAAATATCAAGCAGAAGCTCAGCTTCTGCTTCTTTTAAAGGAGAGAAAAGTAGTTTTTAATCATTTAATCTCTGTCTATTTCTCTCCACTTGGAAATACTGGTGAGAGGAAAAAAGGTTGAAGAGAATGATGTTGGTGATAGCTGAAGTGATATGATAGGACCAAAGCATTTCACAATTGTTTTTAAAGCAAGTAACTTGAAAAACATGGCATTTTAACTGTGCAAACAGTTCTCTCTGAGATCTTTCACATTTGTCTCTGGGGGGCAGTACTCTTCTTATGCAAGTGATTCACTTGACAAATGTGAAAGAATTTTTAGCCAATGAATTTCATATTTTCAGAGCATAACTAAAACTGATATATTATACAGGCTACAGGCAAATATTGCAATTCAAATAACGTTCACTTATAACTCAGATATGAGCTGAACAATCCGAGTTTCAACAAATACTGCAGAAGAACTCTTTTTTGTTCTAGCTGGAGGAATATCAAACCAAAATGAGCTAAGCTTAGTAAATAAAGCCATTAATATGACGAGGATGTTTTCAGCGAGTATGAGATGCAGAAGTAACAAATGACAATTTTGATAAATAACACTTTGATTTTTTTAAATGTCAAGTTAATATACTTCAGTAAAGGCCCTTACTTTGCAGAGTTACAGATGGGAAATTAAATTGGCAATATTCACACTCACTTACCCGCATTAATGAATGGTACTTTCTCCTCTATCCTTCATTTAAATAATAAGTAATCCACTGACATGCAAAATTATGTTTTGCTGTTCAAACTGTTAATACTTTTGATTCATCAAAACCAAGTAATTAAGAAACTTTTTACTGGAAATATCATTTGTTTAGATAATTCACATGTATATGATTTATTTTTTTAAAAAATCATTTATTGAAAAAATGACTGATACAGATTCCTAAGTTAAAAAAAAAAGTAGTTTCTGCTACATTAGAGATTTTGAGACTTTAATTAATTTCAGTGCTTATATTTTTAAATTTTGGTCTCTATCTGACAAAGTTAAGATTAGGTACATGTTAATTAAGCTGTCCAGTAATGGAAATATATTATACAATAAAATGCAATTTTCTTTTGAATGCTGTTTCCAAGAAGGAAATAAGGTCTGTTATTCATTCTGTCTATAGTGGATGGCTCTATTGCTTTACTTAAAAACAAAACAAAAAAAATCCAGAAACATTTTTTAGGAGACTTTGAGAGTAATTCACTGAAATCTATTGACATGAGCCTTTCCATTCATTTGCATTCTTACTGCCTGGGAACAGTCAACCAAAATATCTGTATTGCTCTTCCTGCAAAGTGACTATTTTAAAGCTTATTTTGAAAGCATTTTTACTTTACTCTTCGTCTTGCTTGATAAAGTTGGAGAAACCTGTTAAAGCTTATGTGAGAGCTTGAAGGAATTAAGGGGATGTGGAAAGAAAAATGTCTACTTTAAAAAAAGAGTTATTTCTATGTTAGCCTACCAAAAATATTGGTTCAGTTGATTTAGTGGAATACCTAGTAGACTTTTTGTCTCTTTAAGGGAATTTAAATAGCAGATGTATTTCAGATGTGAGGGGGGTTCAGTTCAAAGTTCAGTTCAAAGCCTCATTAGAAATTATGAAACTAATTAAGACAATGCGTATCAAGCTTCAGATACGGTTTGAGTAAGATAAAGGAGCCAAAGAATTATGCTGCCTAGTTCTGAATAAACATCTTATCCAGCCTTGTCTGACAGCGCAATGTTTATCAATCACAATTTGAATGGCCTTGAGTTTTTTAGCACCTTTTTCAAGAGATTGTTTAAAACCTGAAATCATGCAAAACTCAGGTGCCTTGGAGTTTGATTAAGAACTCCAGTTCTTTTTTGTTTGTTTGTTTTGGAAATTTTTTCGAGTGTTTGTCAGTGCAGTATGGTTTTATGTACTTTCACTGAGAACTGAGTGAAACTATTTTTGAATGAGATTTGCTTTTAACTTGTAGGCTTTCTTGGTTGTAGAAGTCAGAGAAAAATTAAGGGGGTTTAATGCTGTGCAAGTCTTACAGGAATTAAATGCTCCTAAACCCCTCCAAAATGAAGTCATTACATTTCATACAGGTGTACTCTCAATAAAATATATTGGATGCCAGCCATGTTCCTGTGCTTGAAGTGAGCAGATCAATAATTCAACTGATAGAGTGGAGAATTGGAGAAGCACCTTTACCCTTCAGACCTGGTTCAAAATGGGCTAAATTCTCACTTTGTGATTTTTTCAGATCAAGGGATGATGTGTAGTTGTATTATTCAGGAACTACTTTGGAAACAAAGTTTGAACCAAGGTAGCACCGTCTCCTGTTGCTACAAAAGGAAGCCTCTCTCGGGGCTTATACTTCATTTAATCTGCTGCTGTGGTACAGTGGAGAAGAGGAGGTAGTAAGAAGAGCACAAACTGTTCTAAATCCCTCCTCTCTTGCTCTTGTGCTATACAACTGGGAAAGTAATAACTGTTGCTGTTGTTTCCTCCTCCAGCTGCAAATCAAGGCAGTCAAGGGAATGTTTTTAAGATGTGCCGCCTTTTACGTGCAGTAATTATATAGCACTAGCAAGAATCCAGCTTGTGATTTTTAGTGTGCTTCTGAAAGAGACTGAACCTTTGCTTGTTGCTCCAAGTGGGAGGTTACATGAAATTGTGATCTTAGTGGATGCAAACTGCTTTTCATCTCACTCAGCTCAGCTTTCCATCAGTAGAGCTCTGCGTTAGCCTAGGGGTGTCAAAGCCCAGGCTTTAGCTGTGTCTGTCCGTGTACCTGCAGTAACAAACACATGGTTCTTACATAGTAGACATATTTAAAATTACTTGGGTAAGAGGGAGAGGACTGGCTTTATGTGTCAGGATATTTCTCTTCTGTGTGGCAGGGTTGTGATGAATGTATTCCACAGGACTGAACTCAGTGCTTTAATGTACAGAACAAGAATACAATCGATACTGAAGGATTATGCTCTCGCAATTGAAATTTTGGTAAATTCACAGAAACAGCCTTCTAGCATACATACTTTCTGCAAGAAACATAAACTGTGTGCTCACGAGGAACTGCTAGGTTTCTATTCAGATTTTGAAAGCGATGTAGTAGTCCGAACTGTAGCAAATACTTAAGGAACATGATTTCTAGTTTACTTTACACTATAAATTAATTTGATATTTATATCACAGCTATTGAATTGAATCAGTTGTGACTGAACGCATGGAAAGTTAAAGAACATGCAAAAATAACATCTATAGGGTAATAAATTAATCATTTTAATTATGCTTGTGTATAGAAGGCACTGGATTAGATAGCTAATAAAATTACAGTATTGGGTTTTTTTCAGAACTAGAAAGTGTTATTCCTCTCTAAAAACTGTATCAAAAATAAGTCCCCATGGATCCATCTGCAGGAATACCTTTCTGCAAACTGGAAAAGCAGCCTTCCTAATAGGTGATAAACGTCCAGCTAGCATAAGTATACAGTTCTAGATTAATAGTAGTTTTAGTAGAATTAAATTATGGAGTCATTCCATAATTTTAAAAAGGTGTTCAACAAAAAAGATTATTGATTGTTAATTTCTCCCTACAATCAGATTTTAGAATGTGTATTGAAACAGATACAGTGCTCTTACTGTAACTGTCTCTTTGTTTGCAATGGTAAAGAAGTTCATGATTAATATGTTCTGCAACTAGATTACGTGAGATTTATATGGGTATGTTCTTGTAATATTTTCTTTTTCTGCCGTTTATAGTTCTACATCTAACAACATTCTACATCTAACAAATATTCTACACTTAATCAGACCTCTGTTTTTAAAGCACTTGATTTTTTCCTCTTTAATAATTCACATTTTCAATTGATTCATAGAATGATGATCTGCTGAATTCCTTTTCAGCATGGAACGTATTAGGAATACTAGGAATGTATTAGGAATACTAGGAATGTATTTCTGATTCATGAGTCAGGCGTGATAAAAAATGTATATGAACAGCTGGTGACTGTCCACTGCATCTGAAATTCAACCTTATTAGACTTAAAAGAGCTCAGTGAAACTTTATGGATGTATGTAAAATATAGTACAGTTTCTTAAGTGTCATTGTGCTGAATTATAACAGGACTTACCATCGGAACCGTAGTAAATAGTGGATACCACTGAACAAAATTTATAATCATCTAATGTGTGTCTTTTAGCATTGCTTCACTTCTTGTACAGGCAATGCAAGTGATTTTTCTCTCACTTTACCACTGTTTACAAGGTATGTGAACTATTACAGAAACATCTTCTCTGACACAAAGGGGGTGGACATTATTAGTTTCCTAATTAAACTGCTGTATATTTTCTTTTCTGATACAGTTATACTTGTTGCCTCCCTATACATTGACCTTCAATGTTATGCTTTTGTCTTAATTTTGAATAATTTCTATTGCATTTAGACAACATACTTCTCTTATATTCAGGCCAAAAATAACATACAGTGGTTTGTAAGGACTGCATGTCATTGTTAGTCCAGGATAGTAAGGGACAAAATAAGATGTTCCCAATTATTTTCTGTATGTCAGAATTACTTGTCTTCACTACAGTATCATCACAGATATCTGTAAAGAGCTGCAGTGCCATTCTGATGGAATAAGCGATACAACAGTTTACCTAGGACGCTCTTAATGCTACCACCATACGCTGAACAAAACCTTGAATATATCGCCAAAACCTTTGTAAACAAAGATACAAAAGCAAACAAAATTGTTATTTTCTGAATACTATTCCTTCTATTTTTCCAAGTATTTCTTGAATGCAAGGACACATTTTTAGAAAGATATGTGAAAGGTTAAGGATCCTAGTTAACTTAAAATGGCATTTTCTTATGAGGTAAAATGTTACATTTTATTTTATGCATCTCTGTGCATTTTGGTGTGCTTTATACAGACAGCTCTGAGATGCTAATACAAAGCTAATGGGTGGGTACGGCTGGAGCAGTAGGTTTCATATTCAAGCCTCAACTCACTAGGGAGGTTCCAGTCTCCTGTGAAGAGACTCAGGCAATTTTCCAAGAAAATGAAAAGAAATGTATTTTTCTAAATAATTTTCAGTTTACAACTCTCAAATGTAGAATGTTCTGTTCCTATTGAGTCTTTAGCCGACAGTACTTTTGAGGATTTTGTGGTGAAATAAGCTTGGCAAGTAAAAAAAAAAATTGTATTGACTTCATATAGGAAATACTGACAAAAAGGTATCATAAACTTTTTTTTTTTTAGATAAAGCTGCTAGGTCCCATTTATAGAATATTTTGCACACACCTGTAAATATTCTGTTCTTTAGGAACAAAATATTCTGGCAGTGTATTAGCACACCAGTGTAATAAAAAACTGGTCATACACATGTTGTCTTTTCAAATTTGAATATAAAGATTACTAGATGACTGGAATGAAAGTCAGATGTTTAACTGTAATTGAACATTTGCCTTAATACTGTGCCATGCTTTGTGCCCTGTGGTTCAGTTTCCCCTTCTGTAAAATACAAGTAGCAAGATCCTATTTGTATTTTTTGGATGAAGTGGATGAAAAACACTATGTAAATGCAAAATTCCATTATTATTAATAACGTAATACTATTACTAACTGTAAAATAAATATACAAATGTAATACACCAGTGTTATAATTAACATATAGCTACTACAATATACATGCATTACTCTTCCTTCTTATGAAGCACTTTTAAAATGAAACCTAGGTAAGCCTGTGTATTGGGCTTACATGACAAGGTTTTTGTAGTGGGTGTGCTACAGGGGTGGCTTCTGTGAGATGCTGCCAGAAGCTTCCCCTATGTCCAATAGAGCCAACGCCAGCCAGCTCCAAGATGGACCCGCCACTGGCCAAGGCCAAGCCCATCAGAGATGGTGGTAGCACCTCTGTGATCAGGTATTTAAGGGGAAAAGAAACTGTGCAACACCAGCAGCAGTCAGAAAGAGAGGATTGAGAATATGTGAGAAACAACTCTGCGGACATGAAGGTCAGTGCATAAGGAGGGGAGGAGGTGCTCCAGGTGCTGGAACAGAGATTCCCCTGCAGCCCGTGGTGCAGACCATGGTGAGGCAGCAGCTCTTCCCCTGCAGGTCGTGGAGGCCCATGGTGGAGCAGAGATCCACCTGCAGCCTGTGGCGGACCCCACGCCAGAGGTGGTGGATGGGCCTGAAGGAGGCTGTGACCTCATGGAGAGCCCATGCTGGAGCAGGCTCCTGGCAGGGACCTGTGGCCCTGTGCAGAGAGGAGCCCCAGCTGGAGCAGCTTTGCTGGCAGGACTTGTGACCCTGTGGGGGACCAATACTGGAGCAGTCTGTGCCTGAAGAACTGCACCCTGTAGAAAGGCCCCATGCTGGAGAAGTTTGTGGAGGGCTGTCTCCCATGGGAGGGACCCCGTGCTTGAGCAGGGGAAGAGCATGAAAAGGAAGGACCAGTGCAAACAACGTGTGTTGAACTGACCACAACCTGCATTCCCTCGCTGTGGGGAGAGGAAGCAGAGAAAATTGGGAGTGAAGCTGAGCCTGGGAAGAAGGGAAGGGTAGGGCAAGGTATTTTAAGATTTAGTTTTTAGTTCTCGTTATTCTACTCTGATGTGATTGGTGATAAGTTAAATTAATTTTCCCAAGTCAAGTGTGTTTTGCCTGTGATAGTAATCGGTGAGTGATCCCCACCTGTCCTTATCTTGACCCACAAGCCTTTCGTATTTTCTCTCCCTCTGTCCAGCTGAGAAGGGGAGTGATAGAGCAGCTTGGTAGGCACCTGGTGTCCCACCAGGGTCACCCCACCACAGCCTGTATTGAACAGGGGCGTGGTCACAGAGGTTCATCTGGCTTCATGAGATCCAAGTCTTATCACCTCCTTTCCTTTGGACATTATCATCTTTATGGTCTGTTAAACTATTTAGCTTGACTGGTCCCCAACTTAGTGTGAGTTTTTTAGGGTGTGTGAGTAAGAGAGTGGTCAGAACCATTTAACCAGCAGGATAAAGGAAGAGATGTTTTGTGGTTTGTGAGGAGAGAAAGGTGGTCAGAGCCAATTAATGTGGATGTGCTGCATCCAGAATACTCTGTAGGAGCCCTGGTTTTGTAGGTGGAAGCTCAGAGATGTTTTTTGAAGGTTCCAAGTGGAGAAGCAGATAATACTTATAAAGAAATAAAATTATTCCTCCAGAGGTTTTCAACTAAGCTTAGCTAGGCACATTTCAACCAGATTTAACCTTCTTTCTCCATACTGTGCTTCTTTCAGACTCTGATAGCAAACATGAATCTCCCAAATGCAGTTACACAGAAACTGGGTTCTTTAACAACTGACTATAAAGCAAGACATTTGGTTGCAAGTATCTTTTTGGTATAGGCTTTTATTTGAGAGGTTTTGCAAAAGTGCAGTTTGTTTTGGACACTGTTCTTTCACCCTTTTTCTCTGTACCTGGTTCTGTCTGTGTTTCATCTTAAACCTGCTAGACATTATTCCCCATTTTCCAAAAGCCACTGCAGTAATACTCCTTGCTCAAAATATTTAATTTTCTGAACTTCAAAAAATGGAAAAAAAACCCCCAACCTAGTTGCCTCTATGTAGAGTCAGGAGTTGTATTGGTCCAACACAATTTAAAATAACTTCTGTTTATGTCCTAGGTTTTAGTAGTATTGTTCAGAGTTCATGTAAAATGAAGGGTTTGGAGCCATTGGATGCATGTGTGCAGTTTTATTCCTGCTGTTTATATGGTGCCATAAATTCAAAGATCTGTTATGTCAGTCAACAAAAATTCCTCTCCTAAAGAGGATACAAACAAAACATATCTGAAAAAAAATCAAGCCTTACATCATAGATTGCTAAACTGGGAGCTGTTGGTTTCTTTATGTCTGGACAATTTTGAAAGTTATAGAATTGCTAGGTTAAACAAATTCTACAAAATTAATAGAAGTTAATAATACTGTAAAGGTTAAGATGGTCTGTTTTTACACCTCTGATATTTACACAAGTATTGATGAACTAGCGCATTATTTGACTTCCAGAACCTTGCTGATTATTTTTGTATTGGCAATTATAACCACTACAAATAAGTATTCCTTTAGGCAGTAACTGAAGCTGATCACAAATGCTACACGGCAATGTAAAAGCGAGGATCTAGTCTGTGACGCTTGTTTCAGTAGTCAAGCAAAGTGTGTTTGAACACCATCACAAGATGCTGCCCTGTAAACCAGATCACTGACTTTGGCTAGGTCAGTTCAGCAACCTGTGAAACAATCCAGTCAGTGATCTGGTCTACAACAAACTTCTGCATGCTGTTGTTCTGCCACAGCCGAGGAGGTAAGGAATTGCTGCATGGTAAGAATTACAGGTGTCAGAGGAAGGATCTCAGGCTGTCTTGGCTACTGATACCAGTCATCTCTACAACAGCTCTGCCTTTCTATCTTGTCTTTATTTCAAGTACATGACAATTGTCATTACTTCACTCAGATATTTTTCTGTAGTATTAACACAAAAAAAATGTAAAACGTGTTTCAAAGTACATAAAAACCTAATTCATCTTAAAACAATCGATTAAATTAGTCACTGTAATTGTAAGATTTAACACATTAGAGCTGGACTTTCTAATACTCTATTAATTTAAAATTGCTGGTCTATGAAGCCTAGTTATAATTGCAGTTGCATTTTAGAAATATTATCTGTGGTTATGGATTTAGACTACAGTTTGAAACAGTGATATAGTTATGACATTGCATTTTTTTTTCATACCAAAATGTCCTTAAGATTGACAGCATAACTGTTTCTTAAACCCAGGAAAGGTGAAATAGCAAAAGAAATACAGGGTAGAATGAAATGAAAAAAGTTAGGAAACTGATTATGAACTAGAAAGTTACTAGTATAGCTCTATTTGATCAGTCTTTGTTCATGGTGACTGAAAGTATCTGTATCTAGTGGAGTCCCCCAGGGTTCGGTATTGGGACCAGTGCTATTCAATATATTCATCAACGACTTGGATGAGGGAGTAGAGTGCACCCTCAGCAAGTTTGCTGATGATACGAAACTGGGAGGAGTTGCTGACACGCCAGAAGGCTGTGCTTCCATCCAGCGAGACCTAGACAGGCTGGAGATTTGGGCGGGGAAAAATCTAATGCAGTTTAACAAGAGCAAGTGTAGAGTCTTGCATCTGGGCAGGAATAACTCCAGGCACCAGTATAAGTTGGGTACTGACCTGCTGGAGAGTAGTGTAGGGGAGAGGGACCTGGGGGTCCTGGTGGACAGCAGGATGACCATGAGCCAGCACTGTGCCCTCGTGGCCAAGAAGGCCAATGGCATCCTGGGGTGTATCAGAAGGGGGGTGGTCAGTAGGTCGAGAGAAGTTCTCCTCCCCCTC
>WKFP01013961.1:180212-260330 GCA_011057875.1 Pterocles orientalis | reverse complement strand
GATGTGTTCCTGGGTGATCTGATTTAGGTGTTCCTGCTCTGGCAGGGGGATTGGACTAGATGATCTTTCGAGGTCCCTTCCAATCTCTAACATTCTGTGATTCTGTGATTCTGTGATTCTGTGAAAGTTTTCCCATGTGCTCTATGTGAAGACTGGAAAACTCCGTCAATTCTGAATTAAAAGGTACTCATTTATAATAAGCCATCACTATCCATAGTCTAATTGGTTCCCTTCCTCCCAATCTCAGAAGAAAAGACAAACAATAGCAGGGATGAACTTTTACCAAAAGTGGCTGTCATCAAATCTGTCTCAGCTTACACCAGTATATACACTAATGCAGTTTACACTACTGACCTGAATTAAAACAAGATAGCCCAGTGAAATTTTGTCTACTTTTATGCAAGTGTCATTGGCATGAAGCTGCAGCAAGGTTTCTGTACCAGAAAAAAAAACAAACACCGTCTCTCCCAAAATTCCCCCCCCCAAAAAAATTGTCTGAAAATAATTATTTCAGTTGCTTAGATGAATTCTGTTGCATTAATTTCTGTTCTACTTGCAGAAGTATTGGCAGTGTAATATAGAAAAGCTTGTAATTTTGATGCCTTTTTTGTGTTTTTCAGAGCTACTATTCTTTACTTTAGATGTTAATATGCTTTGATTAGGTGTCAAATTGTACTTGGTCTCAAAAACATTAGGTGTACTCTGAAAATATTGAATTGAATGGGGAATAGCAGAAGTGCCCTTACAAATTCAAATACGTCAGATCAGTCTGATCTGAAGGGCAACACCAGTGTGACTGTGAGGCTGCTGTTTCTCATTTGTGGAAAGTCATGATGGTTAAGGGAAGTTTCTATCAGCTGGGAAAAGGTTGTTACGTCCATCCTTAAGAAAGGCAAGGAGGAGGATGAAAGTACTATAGACTGACCAGCCTCGCCTCAGTCACTGGAAAGGTCCAAGCACATCTCTGAATCTATTTCCAGACCTGTAAAAGAACATGAAGATAGGCAGAACTACTCAACATATAGACTTACTGAGGGCAAATAATGTTTAATTGACCTGACTGCCTTCCATGATGAAAAGTCTGTGTGGAAGACAGAACACTGGGTGTAACATACCTTCAGTTTAGTAATGCTTTTGAAACAATCACCCAAAACATTCTCATTTTGAAACTGCGGAAGTCTGGACTGGATCAACAAACTGTAAGGTGGGATCAAAGTCTAGAGACTGATGGCTGAGCATCTGTCTGGCAGCTGGTAAAGAGCACATCACCATGAGGGTCTGATACTAGAGCCCATGTTGGAGTGCAGAGTTTGGCACCCAGGCAGGAATACCTGCAGCACCTGACTGACAGTGTCACCACCCTGCTGGAAGGGTTCTGGGGACTTCAATGTACTACAGGGTGGATACCAGCCAAACAGTGCACTCCTCAGGCTAAATAAAACTACATGCCAAAGTCACTGTAGCTAGTGGGTCAAGGAGGATCCTGGAGAGGGCTATAGGATGGCTGGGGCCTGGAGCACATGAGCAGCGACGGGCACTTGAGGGGGCTGGGATTACTGAATCTGCTGTAAAGGAGGTGAAGGGTGATCTAATGGCAGCCTGCAGCTACTTGAAAGGTAGCTGCAAAAGACAACAAACTCAAGCTCCGCTCAGCAGTGGCATGCTGTTTACAGAGGGTCAAGGGCCCCTGATTGGAAGGTTCAGATCAAACATCAGGAAAATCTGTTTCATTAGGAATGTGGTGCATAACCGAAGCAGGTTATCCACAGAGGCTGGGGAATTTCTGTTGTTAGAGGTTTCTGAGATTCAAACAAAGCCTTCGTTGATGTCATCTAGTGTTGATGATTGATAGTCCCATTTTGAGTATGAGCCTGGGCTGGACAACCTCATGAGTTCCCTTCCAAGCAGCAGTTCAATGATTCTGTAAAATTATAGTGAGATTGGTCACAGATGCTGTGTGTAATTTTATGAGAGCAGAGCAATTGTGAAATAGTCCCATTGCAATATGGGAATGGAGGTAAAGAGCAGAAAAATAGCTATTTCTCTTCTCTGAGTTTTTCGTGGATTTGCATCCTGTGTGCCTATATCCCACACTGCAATTATCCCTATACTTTTTTTCATTTTGGATCTCATTCTCTTCTTTGATCTTACTTCAGTCTTTCTCCCTCTACCTTCTTCCAGTTTGTGTCCTACACGTGCTGTCAAAACCGTCACAGCCTGCTACTGGGCATCTAAGGTGTCCAGTTTGGAAATAGTCTTGTATGTCTGGATAGATAGCAAGAGAATCAGAACTGGATAAATGTATGAGCTCAAGCTCAAGTTTTCTGCAATGGAAGTACTAATTTGGCTCTTTCCTAGTATTTACAGTATCTATCACTATTTATTATCTTGATAGAAATTGGTTGGTGAAACCAAAAGTTACTATGGCAGGAAAGAAGAAATGAAGGGATGATGGATGATTATCAGGGTTATCCAGGAAAGTACTGTTGGTTTCGGAAAACACTGACTGGGAGTTTTGCCCAACAGAATCTTGGATGTACAGGGTTAGAGGGTGAATCTTGATTGTAGGAGTGCTGTAGGTCTGGGAAGGAAGGCTGACTTTTAACACAAAGAATGGAAAAAAAAACGCATCAACACGTTAAAAAGTTGACATAGATGTACATTTCCATTTGTAAGAAATTAAGTTTAGAAATATATTTATGAGGTTAAAGAGGATTGCAGATCTGTGACAGAAAGGGAAAAAGGATGGCAAGAGCAATTTAATGATTGAGGAAGCTGTGCATTAAGATAATCAGAACAGTCTAATGAGTAGATGGACACTGACTGAAATTTTTTTTTTTTTGTAAAGATGCTGTAGGATAGAAATTTTTTGCAACACATTCTTCCTTAGTACTGATATTCTGGCAAACAGAATAGAGGGTCCAGACAAATACATATTAGTAGCTTTCAAATGAACACCTGCATGTGTGCCTTTTTCATGTTTTGTCCGGAGCGTAGCAATTATTTTTTTGTTGTGAATAAGAAGAAGTGTCAGATTTCAGTATATTATCACACAGGACAAATATGAATTCTACTTTAAAAATGCAAGAATAAAAAAAGCAGCTTTAAAAAATGCAACTTCCTTCACTTCTGGAGAATTTGAAATGTAAAACTAATTTTAAAAAATGCTTTTTTAGGATGAAGTTCCTGTTCTGCAAATTTTAACTTTAAATTGTTTGGTTTTTTTTTTTTCTGCAGTAGTTACAAACTCCCAAAACTAGTGGTATATAATATAAACCTTCTCTGTAGCAGTAGGCTTAGCATCGCTATAATTAAACCTTCCTCGCGTTGATTTACAGCCAGTCTTACTCGCAGGGGGGAGCAAGCTTACTCATCGGCCAAGATGGCAGACCACGGGAAGGTTTCCAGTTGGGAAACAGGCAATTTCTGAACCTGATGTGGCAGAGATTGAACGTGTGATACAAGGAAGAAGGGCTGGAGGAAGGAGGAGTTTAGGGAGTAAGAACCCATTTTAAACCCACCGCAAAGTTCTGGGTGAACTGGCGCACGAGCAACTTTGCCACCTGCCGTCGCTTTGCAGCGCGAGCCCCTCGAGGAGGGAGCCACACGCCGGTGCGGGGCCGCTGCCTCCCTCGGCGGCAGGAAGGGAGTGGAGAGCCCGGGGCCCGGGAAGGAGGCGGACGGAGCAGCGGAGGGGAGACTCCTCGGCGCGCACTCTCGGTCCCAGTCCTCCCCTGGGCCGGGGTCCCCGCCGTGCCCTCCCCCGCTTCCCGCACTGCTCTCCGCGCCTATCGCAGCCTGGTGCCAGCTCCGCTCTCCCCTTCGCTGGCTCCATCCCGGCTTTAAATATTTCCGAGCGGGAAGCCAGCCCCTCTCCTCCTCCTTCTCCTCCCCCTCCTCTTCTCCGCCTCCCCCCCCGCACGGCCAGGAGGACTCGGCGGCGCGGCGGCCCCAGCCGCTCCCACACCGGGGCGCGGGGCGGTGCGGCAGGAGCTGTCCAACTTTTCAGCACAGTTTCACCGAGGAAGGCGGCCGCCGCCGCCCCGGCCCGCCCGGCCCGGTCCGGTCCGGTCCGGCCGCCAGCATGGAGGCAGAGCGCGGTGGCGGCAGCGGCTTGCCCGCGCTGCCCGGGAGCAGCGACGGCGCCGGCGGCAGCGAGGGCGCCGTGGGCAGCGGGAGCCTCCAAGCCCCCAAGCATCTGTGGCGGCAGGAGCAGCACTACCCGCCGCAGCTGCGGCAGCAACAGTTCCTTCAGCACCAGCAGCCCCCCGGCCCCCCGCCGCCGCCTCCGCCCGCTTCCCGGGGCCGCTGCCTGGCCGGGGCTCGCGTCAGGCACCGCGGCTACTCCGACACGGAGCGGTACCTCTACTGCCGAGCCATGGACCGCGCCTCCTACGCCGTGGAGACTGGCCACCGGCCCGGGTTGAAGAAATCGCGAATGTCCTGGCCCTCCTCTTTCCAGGGACTCAGACGGTAGGAGAGGGCTTGGCCCACCGCTCCGGCCGTGCGTGTGTGGGGGCGCGGCGCCGGGGTGCTGCTCTCCCGCGCGCCATGGCCGCTCCCTGCCGCGGGGAGGGGAGCCGGCGGGCACCGCCAAGGTGTGTGCACAGCGGGACCCCGGGCCGGCCGGCCCCGCTCCCCGCGGCGGGAAGGAGAAGAAAGGGACGCCGTGCGGCTGCGGAGGCTCCGACAGGGAGGTGGGGCCGGGCCGGGCTGTCGCGCCGGGGAGCCCCGGGGTTGGGGGGCTGCGCGGAGCGGAGCGGGGCGTCTCGCTTCCCCCGGGGCCAGCGGGCAGGGCTCGCCTGGAGCGGGCGTGGCCGGGGCACGGGCGGCGGCACGTCGTCCCACACGCGCCTGTTTGTGGGTGGAAAAAGCGATCGCGAAACACGTGGGCGGGAGCGGGACCGACCGCGTCCGTGACGGAGCGGAGTCCGGCCCTGCTCCGCTTTGCTCCGGTCCGGCGCCTCCCCGGCTGCCCCTCCCGGCCGGAGCTCCCCAGGAACCTCGAGCGCCGGTGCCGAGTGGGAAGCACGAAATTTGTGTGCTGTTCGCACAAAGTTAAAATAAAGGAGCTCTGGGAGGTGGGGGAGAGTTTGGCAAAGCCAGGGTTAGGATCCTGCCAGTGTGAATGGGCTTGGATGAGGAAAGAGGCTAATGGTTTCTTAGCCAGAGGGAGGAGTCCGTCATCTACTAGTCTATTGTTCCCTGTTAAATAAGCTGTAGATTTTATTTTGCAGCGTGTAGCTCACCGATGCCTGTTTTGCCCTTGATTGCTATCAGAGGCATCTGCTTTAAAATCAAATTATCTGTCAAAATCAGTAGGATATTGTATTTGATCGGTCAATTTATTATTCGGTCTTCATTTTTAGTAGCTGGAACCGCTGCCTTTTAGTGGAAAGCCACACGCTTGTGTTTGAATACTAAGCGACATTGTGAATAAAGGATTTATGGAGAGAATGGTGGTCAGAGGGACAGTACTTGATACTCAGTTACTCTGTAGAATTTTGATTTCTTGGATAATCAGATATTTATAGCATTATATGCTCCATGAATAAATCATAGAATCTCTTCTGAACAAAGATTGCTTTGTGTGTTTCTGTGGTGCACTCTGTATTCTTTATTATGAAGCCTTGGCCATAAATCTGATCAAGACATACTTGAATATTCTGTGTCAGTGTTCACTCTGTTGCTACCTAATGTTGGCTTAATTTCCACTTCATATATAATTGAGAAATAAAAAGAGGTTCAGCAATTCTAAATTAGAGCTACACTTTCACATAAATGATCTTTAAAACCTGTCTTTTAATCTCTTTGGTTTTTACACAGCCATGCTTTTGCTACATCTTTGTATCACTTGTGTGAACTCATGCTTGTCCAAAGTTAATGATGTTAAATTTTTCACTAGGTAAGATTTGAAAGAAGAAATCATATGCTTTAAAAATGAACAAATGTTCAATTTAATGCTCTTTTCAATACACATTTTCTTTTACAGTGAAAACGCTAGATGTCTAGGGATTTCAATCTTTAAGACTGAACGCATTTTTGTTTTTCTGAATGTGAAGAAGTTTAATTTTTGTAAATCATAGTGGTTGGTTTGAGTGTATTCAGCATTATTGTGTAAGTGATTATTGAGGGGATGATAAGTCGAGGTGGGAAGGGAAAGTACACCTTTTTTTTTTTTTCTTAGGGTTTTGGAGCCATTTTAGAATTTTAAATTACAGTTCTTATGATGCCTATTTAAATATGAAGTTAAAACTCCCTATGAATAGTATTTTTTTAATTTCATTTTTTTAATAAGTGAAACAATGTTGTTTCGCCAAGACATGCTGCTTTAAAATTAAAGGAGAGGTCACTGTATTTTATTTTCAGTTATGGGATTGGTGAAAACACTTCAGATATGCCTCCTTTTTGGAGGTATTAAAGCAAAGCAGTGTGAGGAAGCTTAATAAAATTGTCCATTCTATGACTTCCTTAGCAAAAATGAATTCTCACAGTTAAACATTTTGAATGAAGGAAATAGCTATACTATGGAAACTCAAAGTGAACTCTAAAAATTGCTTTACAAATACATTGAAGAAACGTTAGAAAGACTGGACTTTCCAGGACTTGCATTTCAAGTTATGGGTCAACTCCTGTCTTTCATGGAAAACAAAGCAAAATATCTTCTTATATTTTTGTAAAACAAGTAACTTGCAAAAAAACCTAAATGCTTTTGAAAAAGACGTCAGTCCTTTTTGAAGTATTTCAGTTCCCTTTTCATTTTAAGGCTTGTTAATATTTTCCCTGATTGAACCTGTTCAATCAGAAGAGCATTTCTAATGGATTTCCATGGCTTTATTATGGTATAAGGTGATAAGCTTGTCTTTCAGAAAACCTCAAAATATTCTGAATATGAGAAGGTGGGAAAAATTGTGCATTGAACTGTACAGAAAACACATCATGTATTAGGGATAGTATTAAACATTCATGGCTCAAATGTGCCAAAAATCGTATCCATAGGTTTGTGTTTCCAGAATTTGTTTTGATTTGCTCTGAAGATATCCTAATTCTTAAAAGTTCAAGGAAAACCATAAAGGAACAATTATGAAGCCAAATATACAACTTTGAAGTTTCTTCCATTTTAAGTTTTGTAGAAAGCTTAAAAATGTGTAGTAGTTATATTTTTCGAAAGAAATGGGGAGAAGGAATTGCATATGTTAAAATCAGAGTTAGAACAGACTAGTATATGTTTACTATCCAGACTGAAGGGAGTTAACATTTAAAAGGCAAAATCAACCAGGAGAAATTCTAGACTGAAGTAGTTGAAAACCACAATGTGCTTGTAGTTTGGAAAATAAACTATTGTTTATAACCATTTTAATGCTTACTCTGGCTCCATATCTTTATCAGTAACTTTGTACACAACTTATTTAGTACAGCGCTATATTTCTGTCATGGAATACAATAGCATTTCATTACACAGAACAATGTGTCGGAGTCATTGACTGTTGCCTCTTTCTTAAAACTCTGTATTTTCAAATAAGAAGGTAAGTCCTTTGAATTCATATACACAAGAGCTATACAAAAGCCAGAGGAGTCAAGAAGATAGCTTGGACTACCTGTGATCTTTTTCTTTTTGCCATTTGTTTACTGTGTAATCTTGGGCAAGTCAATTAATCTCTGTCTGGCACCATTTTCTCATGTGTAAAATGAAAACAGAAAGAGTCATTACAGGTTTATGTTAAAGTGATTTTTTAGATCATAGAATAAAAGATACTGTGTAATACTAGATAGTACTATTGGAATTGGGAAACAAATACTTCAACTCAAATAATTTTCCAATTAATAGTGCAAAAACATTCAGTGTAATAGATAGAAATGATGTTCTAGTTCTCTTCAAAAATTTCAGGTATCTCTATTTGATTCTCACATAAGTATCATTATTGTATGGTCTACATTCAGAATTTCATTATTTTGAAAAAGACTTAGCATTTGTAAAGGCCATTAGTCATATGTCAATTAAATCATCTTGCCATATCATCTATGTTCTATTTTTCACTACTGAAATTTCAGACTGGAAAAAAATAGGGAAGAAATACCGTCGGTCCTAATTCCACCATAGAATTAACCAAGTTATTGTATCCTTAAAATACATCCTAATCTCTTAGACCCTGGACTTCTTTTTATCAGGTTTCCCAGACCACAATTTTTTTTACAATAGGGCTCCTGTAAATTTTATCTCAAGTGATTTACAGGTCTAGGCTTCTTCACAAACCCAGTTATTCATCTATATTTATATATAAGCAACTGCACAAACATGAGGCAATATTAGCCTTTTGCAAACTGGTAATCCTGGTGCATGTTCCCTAATGCTATCTATTTTAAAACTGTACTTGGATAAGTGGCCATTAAAAATTGTTGCTGTCAAAAAAAACCCCTACTACCTCTCCCTTTCCATTCCTTGTCTGTGACTACGTCTAGCCAGGTGGCATCCACCACTGAATTGCTTATATGTGGAGATCATTCCAAAGTATCAATTTTTTCTTGAAGTGCTAGTGTTGTCCTTATACCGCTCAATGAAGGGTTAAAAAACCCAAAATAACACCCAAGGTTGAATGTAGTATAATATTTCAGTGGCCCAGAGATGTTGTTCTCTATTCGGAGAAGAAAGGAGTTTTATGTGTTAGTTTCTTGACTTTCTGAAGCCTGGGGTACTGTGTGACACTTTAGTCATTTAGCTAGATAAGCTCTTGGTTTCTGTAGCTACAAATAGAGCACCTGGAAAAATAATTCTCCCTTTGCAATTCTTGGCAGAAGTAAGTTTTGTGCTTCAATAAAATGTACCCTTCTTTCCATCCCAAAACCCACTCTGTTCTTCTGATTGGTTTGAAAGGCTGCTTTTGATCCATTATGTCCTAACTACTTCCGCACAACATATAAGAAAAGGAAGATGAGTGTTTTCCAACTTGCAGGCCAGTAGAAAATGCTCTCAGAATTTAATAGCAGTCTCTAATTAAGAATTTTGTTGTTTACTTGTCTGGCAGTGTTTTATTGCTTTGTTTACTACTAAGTGGTACTGGCACCCAAGATGTTACAATAATTGGCATATGCTAGCCCTCCCTCAAAGATACAAATAATTTTTACAACTTAGTAAACATTGTTGGATTAATGTTCTTTATGAATTGTCCATGAAGATAAGTTTAATAAGAGACTCACATTGTCAAATATTTTAAAAAGGTGACTAGAAGGGCCGTATTGGGTGAACGACTGTTTACAGGCGTTGATAGTGACAAGATGAGGAGGAATGGTTTTGAACTAAGAGAGCGGAGATCTAGTTTGGATATTAGGAGGAAATTTTTCACTGTGAGGGTGGTGAGGCACTGGAACAGGTTGCCCAGAGAAGCTGTGGATGCCCCATCCCTGGAGGCATTCAAGGCCAGGCTGGATGGGGCCCTGGGCAGGCTGCTCTAGTGGTTGGCAACCCAACAGCAGGGGGGTTGAAACTAGATGATCTTGAAGGTCCTTTGCAACCCAGGCCTTTCTGTGATTTTCATGTTTGTTTGAAAAGGCTTACATCTTTGGATTGTTAGAGTTGTGTGACCTGAACAATAAAAATAGCATTAATATGAATGTTGCTGCAAATGAATGCTGCCAGTTTCCAAATCTAGTGAGTACAGAGACCAGGCGATTTAGGAGGACGAGCCCACCATAATCAAATAGGGATTAATAAAGACTTTTCATTAAAAACATAGCCATGTAATGTTCTACCTTAAAACTACTAACATAAATGTTTAATGTATTTCTCAATGCGAACTATGCAATGCAGATTTTCTCTTAGTATTTTTAAAATAGGTTTTAATACAGCAACATTATTTAATTATTAGTAGAGATATGTGCCCAAGAAGTGGTTATGTAAAGGAACACACAGAGCCATGGTGTCATGTCTGTGGCACTTAGCTGGTGTTCTAAACGTCTCTCCTTAGGACACCAGGTGCACAGCTGAGGGGTAATTTAGATGGGAATTTTGCATAAAACACTGGAAGACTCTTAGTGAATTCTTTATAAAAGTGATTTAAAATGGAGTAAATTATTTTAATTACATGGTGCTCCTCCATTACAGAAGACTTAAGAGCTGGCAGATAACTGGAAAATTATTATGTTGATTTGTTAAAACTGTAAATGTGAGAGGAAGCTAGGAATATATAGGTCCAAAGGCAATGCAGAACATTTGACAGCTAAATAGATCACCTTGATGGACAAGTTCCAAGACTGAATTTTTTGCTAGTGGAAGTCAATAGTTTCTTTAAGAAAGGGTGTTAGACAAACCCCACTCCATGTCACTTGATAGAATGACTTGAAAAAAAGTTATTACGTGCCGACATGGGGAATGTCAACTTTCCTTCACAATTTTAACCAGCATGAGGTATATTGCAGCTCTAGGAAAGAAGAGCATTGCTAGAAGAGTTTATTCTTGTAAACAAGAATGTAGCTTATTTCTGAGGACAAGGGTTCCTTTTTGGTAGTGTAGTGGATCACTACCATGTGTGGATCAAATGGAAAGCTTTTCTGGTAATCCAGAGAAACTACATTTACCGATGCTCGTTTATGCTGCATATTTAAAGGTGATAATAACTTTTGCTATTAGGAATGAAAATGTATAGGTGAGATATTAAATTTTGTTGATATTTTGAATGCAACAATCCTGTTATCTACACGTCTTCCTTGATGTATTAAGGCCTCAAGTTACCTATAGCAAGGGCTACAGGAGAGGAGCAGTATCTGTCAGTTATTAATAGCTAGGAGAGGCTCATTGCTCATTCCCCAAATTGTTTCGAGTTGTATCTGTCCCCTCTCCAGCAGGTCCTGCTGTGAATATTTCAAACTAATCATTTAGCTTAATAGTGCGGCTTCTATTACTCTTAAGTGCCTGCCTAGTTCCAGCTATTTTAAATACATCTGTATTACACTACAGTATTTGCATCATAGTTTCTGAGTATCTTGTAGTTCATTAAAGAGAAATAACTACAGCCTGATGATAAGTAAGACAAGTTCACATGCTCAGTTAACTTAGTATGTGCATATAAACGTAAAAGGGCCAAAAAGAAAATAAAGACATATTGTCATTATAAAATCATGGAATCATAGAATGATTTAGGTTGGAAGGGGCCTCTAGAGGTCACAAGTTGTTCAGTCTTGAACACTCCCAAGAATGGAGGGTCCACAGCGTCTCTGGACAAACTGTTCAAGTATTTGACCACTTCATGGTAAAACTTTTTTCCAATATCTAAATCAGAATTTCCTATGTTCTTGGGTCCTTTGTTTCACATAATATCACTGTGCACCTCCAAGAGTCTGGGTCCATCTTTTTTGTATACCCTCTCTGATCAGGGAGGTAGCACAGAACCAAGCATAGTTCTCCAGGTGCAGTCCCTCAAGTGCTGAATAGGAATTCCTCTGGTCTAGTGGAAAGTCTGGTTCTGTAAGTGTTGTTTTCCACTGCTATTTATTAGATACATGTTTCTTGGAATGACTGGTTGGTTAGGTACATTAGTTTGCATAGAGTATCCTTTCACTCTGTTTCTCTTTGTGAGGGACCTGTAGCTCCTTTTCTCTCAGATTTCAGGGAGAGAGTTCAGCTGCAAGAATAGTCAGGGGAAAAAAATAAAGGAAAAAAAGAACTGTACCTTCCTACGAAATAGTTTATTGGGGAATTTAGTATCTCTCAAAGATGCTGTGAACATTCCCACTCTTGCCCCTCCTACCTTGGCCCAAGCTGACCTAAGGCTATCCAGCTCCAGACAGGACAAATAGGCATGATGGGAATTATTTGCTCTAGCGACAGCCAGCCCTTCAGTTCCAGAAATTAAAACCCTTCAGGACAAAAACCTCATACATAAATCCCTAGATTTGATACTTGAACCTGTGCCTCTGACTGTTGAGCTTAACTTTCTGTTACTTCTACTATTCTAAGGTTTCAGATGGAGGGCATTACACAATGTGATGCCATGAAGCCTGAAGATTGAAAAAATGAGCCTTGAAACCCAATTATTTTCTTTCCTTTCCTTTTCCTGCTGTCATTACAGCCTCTTCCAAAAGATGCTCCCAGATTTCACCTCCCTGGAAAATTTCTTCTGGACCATACAGTGCAGAAAAACTGCTGCGAAGCTCATCCCAATCAACATCAGAAGGCTATAGAGGAAAGAAAAGCTAAAATCTACCATCTTTGAAGTCTTAAAAATCACTGGAGACTTCAATATATCTGGAATAATAGCTTAGCTTGGTTATGTTATTCCTCCTGAACCAAAGTCTTAAAGCTTCATTCCCACAAGGAAGTAAACGTGTAAAATGAGCACTTGGGCATACATGAGGGGGACTGACCAAAACCACCACATTACAAATCTATCTGTAAACAGATATTTGGATGTGTATTTGAACACACACATGCAAAGACAACCAAAACACAGTCATACAGAAGTAAGTCCAGCTGTTGAATTAAGAGTTAGGGGAGTTAATACTATAAGTTTATATTAAATACAGAGAGCAGAGTTTCAGGAGAATATAAAATGGTACAAAGCCATGCTCAAGGGATCTGCAAGTTTGTGAAGCAAAGTGCATTTTCCGCCCCCTTAGGATATGTTATAACAGAAGGATTAAAATTTCCTGTCAAGTTTTGAAACTGAGAAATCACAGGCTGGACATGGCTCAGTTATCATGCCTATATTTTGGGATGTAGTCATGTCCACTTGTTTACAGCAGCTGACCAAAAAAAGTGATGAGAGTGAGAGCAGCTGCTATTAAGATTACCTTTCAAGTTTTGGACATGTTCATCATTGTTTTCAATTATTAGCTCTAAACTCATAATGTTAGGTTAAACTCATCAACTTCTTTTATTTATTTATTCATTTTTCTCTCCACTTAGAAAATGAAAAAGCACAAAGAATTTCAAGGCAACAGCTGGATTCTAAAGAAACAGTGAAAGGACTTTTCATAAAGTGAAGAGAGGTGTTACTAATAAGAAAGTATGGAAGGAGGATAAATATTCTGCTGTACTGTTCTACTCAGTTTTACAAATCAAATAAAAATATCATAGACTTAAGGCCAAGATGCTTTCTTGTAGATGCACTTGTGTGTGCTCTCTCTGTCCCAGACACTTGAGATATCATTAAATACAACAGTAGTAATGTCCCATCTAATGATAGGATAGTGATATAAAGGACTACATGTACACACGTGCTTCAGGAATTGATGTTAATTTCATTTCCCTCTCTCCACTTATAAACCTTAGATTATCAGCAACTCACATTTCTCTGTGCACCAATGTTCTAGGAATTTTTAGGCATAATCTGTGCTTGGCTGTGAGAATAAAAATAGTTTACACTTGAGAGAGGCATGTTAATATACTTACGTTGTTTATGCTTTCCATACATGAGAAGAATGCCTCCATGAAATTTAACATTAGAGAAATTTCACTAAAGATACATCTTATTTTCATCAGTTAGCAAGCAGTAAATACTGATAACAAAAAAATATTGCTGAGGTGGTCACCTGAATTTCTGTTTTCCATTAGAACGGCTTAAAAATACAAAAGAAACTTAATTTTAACAAATAGTAACGCTCTGATGACACTAAGAAATAAAGATATTGGATAAGAGAGATAGAAATTAATTGGAGCAAATGAAGCCCACCACTAAAACTTCACTAAAATTGTCTGTCAAGTCACACCACCTTTTGACCACTTTTCTGACTAGCTTCCATAAATAGTCTCTACAGTGATTTGCTGACTTTTCCTAGGAACTAAACAAATTTACTTTCATGCTTACTGACTATAGAACAGTAGCAAGAAAGGTGGTCACCTGGGAAACGTAGATTTTAGTAGGGTTGCCAGCAGCATAGTTTAGGTGTATGGCAGGAGATTGTTCTGGGGAAAGTAGTTTTCCTCCCACCTCATACTGCCAGAAACTCTACATGTCATAGTGAAAATACAAATAAACTTGTTTCACATATTGAACTTCTGAAGACCAGCAGAGTTCCTTGGATTAAAGAGTGTTTCATTTTTGCAGTCTATTTTTCTTCTGGAAAAGTTCTGCAATATTTAAAATGCTACAGATTACTTTCTGTGGAAGGCATAGCAGAGCTTTTACGTATACTTTTGAAAACTGGCAAAAAAATAGTCTGTTTTTTCTATTTTTTGTCTTAGAATCGTAAAGTTGGAAGAGATCTCATAGCAGAATCTGCTACACCTGTGTCAGGTCTTTTCTTCTTTTCTTTAATTTTTTCTTTTTATTCCATATTTTTAGAGTCTAATCTGCCTGCTCCTTTCTTCTATACTCTTTCCGGTTTTGATCTATACCTTTCATTATGTAACATGTCCAAACAGATCAAAGCCTTCAGCTAAAGAAACGCTGAGTAGATAGTGGAGAAGCACAGCTTAAGTGTTCATCAAGTTATGTTGCTGTTTATTTACCCTAATTTGATGATTGACTTTTTTCCCAACAGCACGGCAATGTTGTATCATAATTGGCTTCTAATGCACAGTTACCCCAAATGCTTTTCAACAGGACTGCTATCTAATTTTTATCTTCCAGTGGTCCAGTTTCCCCCAGTTGTATGTTCTTGCTAATCCTATAATAATAAACAGAGATCAAGTACTTCCTTGAGCTCATGAAGCATGAGAAATGACTCTAATCAAAACATCTTTATTTTTATAATGTAACTTGTAGTGTAGGGTCAGTTGGAAGCCCTGAAGATTGCTGAAACTTTTGATGCAACTTCTAGTGTTCCATAAACAGCTAGAAGAAAACCTTGTGATTTGACAGCCCTATTGAAATAACAAAGAAACATTGATGCCATAATAATAGAAGTGTTAGTGTAATGTGAAGTGTAATGTAGTATAGAAATAAAATGTTGGGTGGGTTTTTTTTAGTGACAGGTGCATGCTCAAAGAAAACAAAGTAAGAAAGTAACTTAAAGTGCCTCTATTCTTGGGGTGAAGTATGCAACAAATAATTAAATTATTTATTGTGAAATTCTTATGCCTATTAAATAATGCAGCAGCATAGCATGATCCACATGAATGGAAACAACTGACTAATCCTTAGCTGGGGCACACTCAGAAGCAAAAACCTATCAGCAAAGTTTCTATTGTAAACTCTTTCTGTATGCTTGTCCAGATTGTACATTAAATCTGTTCTGACCTATTAACTTTTAATAACTATAAATGTAGTTGTAAAATTAGTGACTGGGTCCAGGAAGAATAGAACAAGAAAATTATCAGATCAGGAAAATATTTTTTATATTGTTTTAGAAAATGTTGATGGCCTAAACTTGAATTCTAATATTTGATTCTACTTCTCTTTAAAGAAACCCTCTTTTATCAAAGTCTATCTGCACTTAGCAAGAGTAAGGAATCCTAAAGATGTAATTTGAAACACAGGTCAGAGGAAAAAAAAAATTGTTTTGAGTTGGCAGTAACAAAACTGAAAGAACAAAGAAATTAAACTGGTATAGAAACCTAGAGAAATTAGCAGGCTGAAACCACATGTACGCTTTCTGCACTTCCAACTACATAATATTTTTCACTGGTGCATAAGTAAGAAATTAGCTGAGAAATTACACCTAAGTAGATGTCAATTAATTTCAATTCACAGAACTTAATCACTTTGATTCTTGCTTTAGATACATAACCTTTAGTTTGAGATTATACATTATTACCACACACCAAATAGTGAAAGAGAAATGCTTCTGCTTCCACCTCTGCCTCCCCTTTGAGCTATGTGTAATAATTAATTGAAGTCTGAATTTCATTGAACTTTGCAACAGGAAGGTGACAAGGCCGAGACATCGTAGAGCATTGCTGTCTTTACAACCTTATTTGTTAGGAGAAAAACTCTTCTGTTAGTACTAAAGAGATATTTGGCTTAATACCAGCCTTGAGATTGCTCAAATTCAACTTTATGACTTGTTTGCCCTTGTCACCAAAAGAAAGAGAAACAAAAGAGGGGTATGCAATAGACAATTCAAATTGTCCTAGCATTTTTCAACTGTATAGTTTTATTCAGGTAAGCTGAATGATTTTTCAGGATGCTGCTTTGTGACAGCAATGATTACAGTCATTAACAATGTGATATGATGGACTGAACATGTGTTTGAAATCTAGGATATCAAATTCTGATACCAATTTACCCTTATTCTTACTATTTCTCAAATGTGTTGAAATCTGAATATTTCTTTGTCTTCCAGATTTTTGATGCTCCAGTTTTACCCTAATGCGAAGCTTTAAAAAAATAGAGATTGTGTTATTTTAGATGCAGAAAACACCCACAACTTTAGTTTAAAAGAATTAGTGAAAATAAGTAATGAATATTTCAAGACTAAGTTCCTCATGTTCCCAAAAGTTGGAAGTATTCTGAATTTAACAAGTGCTTATTTTAAAAACTCAGGATGAAAATCTCTGATTTGCCAAAATAAGCTTAAAGTGCATAATCTCATCAAGGGTAGACCACCCTTCTGCTATCCCATTTTCAGCAGCAAAAAAAATAGAGATGTGGAGGTATCCTGGGCCTTGTGTTGATTTCCTTAGTGCAAGGGGTTCAGTAGAATAGTGTTTGTTCCTAGGTGTCTGATCCCTATCTTTATAGTCTCATGGTTACAGGGGAGGATGTGTCCATCAGTATCAACTCTTATCCCATAAGTGAAAACCCAATAAGAATATCAAATATGTATGTGGATATGTATTACTCAGCATGGAAAAGATGTTTAAAGACAGGTTAAGATAGTGTCATTCTGTTTTCAAAGTTCATGTCATGATATACACGTAAAAGTACACCATTTGACCAGACTTTTTAAAACAAACAAGACACAGCTGATGGATCTTGAAAAGTTTGGAAGTGTTCAATTCTGCTTTCCTGTTATTCCAAGTAAAAATGATGATTAATTGACTGTGTACTAAACGTACACCAGTTTATTTGCTTCTAAGAAATTATTTTGTTCTGGGAATTACATAGCTGTTTTAGTTTATGACATGGATCATGTTAATGTTAAGGATATTAGCAGAGAGAAAAGAATATGTTACTTTCGCAATAGTTAATTTCCCAGCTGGATTTTTGAGCTTTAATTTCACTTGTGAGTATATCTTCTTCAACAAACTTAGTGTCTTTTTTTGTCATTTTTGTATAATTAAATTTGGTTCTTCATCATTAAGCTTCCTCAATTTTATGTTATTTATTTTGAATAAATTAATTCCATATTTATAATGCTGTTCTAAATTTAAAAAAAATTCTGACAGCTATAGGTAAAATCACTGCATTCTGAGAAATTGCTGAAATGCACATTAATAAAATCCAACGCAGTGGTAAAGTTATTTTTGTGGATTTGGAAGAAACTGGATAAAATCCAAAGAATATATAGTGTTGTTTACAGTGTTGTGTTTTTATCCCACATAAATCAAGATTTAATTATATTTATGTATTCTAATTATATAACTTATTTACTATGTAGAACAACTAGTATAATAAATACATGCCTGATGAAAACCATTTAATTATGGTTTTGATTAATACAAATGCTACATAGCTGGAAATAAAAAATATCTAACAACAATATTTGTAAACAACATTAGTTGTATCTTTTACATTATTAGATGCTAAATTATGAAACTAGTGCACTCTTCTCCTTTTTCCTTGGAAAAATTCCTGATTTCTGATGTGAATGGCACCTTGTGGATATAAAATAGATGTTATTTATGTGAATAGATGGTAGCTGATTATTTAAACTGATATATTCTTTTATTGAGGTATAATATTGAGTTATAAAAGCCAGAAAATATATATTGCTTTCTAACTGACTCAGACACTGAGTGGTTATTTATATACATTCACTGTATCTGATGTTGTTATTGTGTTATCATTGCCTTGGTTTTGGTAGTGTTGAAGCCTCAAACAGAATGATGACTCATTCCAAAAATCAAACCGTCCAGTAATAATTCAAAAGATCCTAAAATTCATGTATATGGTAGGAGATTGCAGATGCAGAAATGCAAAGAAAAGAAACAGTAGTTATGGGCAGTTTAACCTAGACCAGAATTCCAAAGTGCCCTAAAAAGATTTCCTTCCCTGTATGAAACTCCTTGCTCGTTTAAAACTGCGGAGGCAAGCTTCTCAGCTGGAGTGTCTTGGAATATTAGATCAGCACAAGAAACTGGTGGTTTAGCATTTACATAAGGCAGTGTGGTTGTAAAAGACCAACAAGTGCTGGTGTGAAAAGCAGCACCTTCTGATTATGTTCATCCTCAGATGGGAAGAATATTCCCAAGTCACCCCATAAGCACTGTACCTGTGCTGTGCAGCTTTTAAACTATGTGAACCTCCATTTCTGCTTCCACAGATTTTGTAAATGCTTCTGAGTTTTATTTATTTCTGTATGATGTCAGCACTTCTCTCTCTTGGGACAAGCAGAAGGACATCTAAGTGGGAGGAAGGTGGTGGAGTTAGACAAAATTGCCTTTTTTTCTCCATTACTTACAAGGAACTTAATGGACCTTTGGGAAAATATTAATATTTAAAACCAGTGAAATTTGTGTGTACTACTAGTGCAGATGCTAATTTTAAGCATTTTTTTTTGTTTAAAATACTTTAATTTTTTTTCTGTTTCTGTTTTTTTTTTTTTCATCAGGAGATGTCAGCCCTTTTGATATGGAAGGATTATTTTATGTGAGATGCTAACACTGGATATTACTTGTCATCTCAATAAGCTTAATATATAGTTTGCAATTAAATCTACAGTACTTGATCACATGCTGAACTTTTTGACTGGTCAGGCTTAATAATTTTAAGTCATGTTCGTGTAGAATATTATCAATATTTTTGCAAATATCATGGGAAAGCAGCCACTCCAATGGAATTTAAAAGAGAGTAATGGGTTTGTTTTGCAAATTACTTTCTGGTGGATTTCTCCCTAGCAGTAAGAAAAGAACATTTTCAGCTTGTTTGAAGATTTGACAAGTGTTAATTGAGGGTTGGCATTGTGAGTTGATTTGGAAGTGGGAGTTGTCATACAGGAAATAAGATATAAATAAGGTGGCGATAACTAATGAACAACCTTGAAGGTGAAAGGAGTAGCTTGTCTTTGATGCTATAGAAGGGGGAAAAGAGAGGAGGAGAATGCACCAAGAGAGAAAGACATGTTGAAGAAATTGATTAGGTAATTTTCTTTGCAGAAGAATTCTAGGTGCGTAAAGGAGACATAAAATAATAGGACTGTGGATGTTAGTGCTATCTTTGCAGATGGATAGGAAAAGTTGCATCTAACATCTGGAAAATGTGCTTTGCTTTTCAGTGTGCACCTTGCACAGAACATCCCTGAACAAGTATCAGTTACAAAAAGCATCTGTGCTCTTGGGCAGCTGTATTCACCTTTGTTGCACCATCTAACCTCAACATGTCTAGGGGAGCTGTGCATCGTATGACTTTATTTTGTGAATTCTGTAGGTACAAGATCATATGTACGTTACTCTAGTACTTGATGTGTTTCTTTTCCTCTATATTTTAAAAAATATTTATATATTCTAAGATATTTCAGTAGGAATGTTATAACATGATTTTAGATAAATATGAATTGGTACTTAACCTGTTATCCATTTGTAAGTGTAATATAAAAAAAAAAGCCCTGAGGGATGTCTCCCAGCACATCTGGATTGTGTCTATTAGTAACAGAAAAAGGTAGCTCCAAATTTTTTCACATCATGTGCAGTGTTCCTTTCGCCAGGAAGATCTGTTCTTCCAGCAACACGTGGGTGATCGTGCTCAACTATCTCACTCAGCTGTTTGAGAATGAGATTCATACCTTAATACATTTTATTACATAATGGTAAATTCTGTTATTATTTCATCAAGAGAATCTCTTAGGCCACTGCTTCTTCTTTGCTAACATTAATGTCCTAATAATCAGAGGAAGTTAATGAATTCAATTTATCCAAGGGATACCTCGAGTGGTATTTGTGGAACTGTAATAAAAGGTTTTGTTCCTGTGCTTCCTTTTAAATTTTTTTTTTGCTTTGCACTACTCTCTGCTCTCAGTGATATTTTCCCATTCTCAACAGAACGTAGTTATAAAAATGACTGAAAAGCATGGATCACAATACTTGAAACAAGAGAATTCAGTAACATTTCGCACAGTTGTGACTTGATCCCACAGTATTCCTAATGTGTTTTGAATTACAATAATGTAACAAACTGAATGCAAATTGCAGTGTACCCAGTTTCAAATGTTTTCTGACTAGATTCCAGTGATGAATAGCTATCTACATGTTTTTTTGGTCTATTTTCTATTTTACGGAAAAAAAAGTGCTTTTTTGAAAGTTACTTAATCCCACAGATTTTCTAGGGTTGTGTCTCCTATGATTTTTTAAAAAAGATATTAATAAGTATGATGCATTTACTAAGAAACAGTAGGTTCTGCCTGAAACTGTAGGGACCTATAATTCAGAAGTCACTTGAGGCAGTCAGAGATGAATATATCTATATTTAAATCGAAGGAGGAAAAACATAACTGACAAGTAGATATGCTTTACATGTAGGCTAATAAAGTTTCGTACCACTTGCTAGAAGTCTATTGTAACAAGACGATGGCAATATGGTAAAATTATATGATAGGAAGTTGAATAAATATATATTAACTGATCACAGGTGTGTAAACAGAAATATCTTATTTGTGTGTCTGTGTGTGCGTGCTTACTTGTCACTAGGGCTGTGATTTTCCAGGAAGGCTATGGGAACTAAGTAACAGCCAGCATCTGATACCACAGGCCAAATAATTTACATGGGAATTTATATTATTGTAGCACAGAGAGTTTAATTAAAGAACAACATAAATCAAGATGAATGGTTAAGAATAAAAGTTACAGTTTCTCCTGGGGGTTGTGCCCTACCAAAGTATATGTTGCTTAGAAAATTACTGTTGCCATGTAAATAAAGGACCATATAGTATTTTCAGTTTAGAATTTTGGTGTCATCATTGACATTGTGGCATTGTTGGCATGTGTCATGTATTACATTGAGAAGAGAAGTCATCCCTGCATTCAGTAGGTTCGAGTATTTATAGATGTGAGCAGTGGGGTCTCGGTCCAGTCTAATGTTGCCATCCTTTCTCTCCTTTAACTGCACAAAATACGTCACCATAAAATCCCTAAAGTTTATGCATAGTGGACAAAGAGGTGAAAACTTGAACTTAATTCTGAATTACTTGCCACCTCTGGATTTCAGAGAGGTACTTAAATCAAGCTGGATATATATTAGGTCTCATTAGTTATTTTAACTGATTTTGATAGAAATATATGAGAACTCAGACTTCAGAAAGAAATAAAATGTATTCCAACTTTTTGCTTTAGAACCAGGACGGTGAGGAAATAGGCTGGAATTTACGCAGAGGGATGCACTCCAAAAAGTCTGAAGGTGTCTGTTAAGTTGTAATGTGAAGGGAAAGGTTGAAGTGTGTTCTAGCACATAGTAGACCCTTTCAGCTTCCTAAAAAGTGGCAATAGATCAATTTTTTACAAGTATAGAAAGAAAATTAGGGAAATGAAAGTGAATTTCACAATATTGATACAGTAAAATGTGTACTTCCCCCCACTTGGCTGTGGAAAGAACTGTGAATAACTCATTTATAGTGTTGTAGCCTGAAGTGGGATTACAAACCTAGACTTTTCTAGCACTCATTGTAGAGGCTATAGCATGCAAAGTACTTCGGTTATTCATAGAGCCCTCACAAAACTCTCATTTTGAAGATATAAAAGTTTACTTGCACAAGGATAGCCATCTTAAATGGAAAGTAACACAAAATAAGATTTTAGTATTGTGTAGCAATTTAAAGTTTCTTGTAGAATTAAGACAGAATAATTTCTAACTGATGAGATTATAGTTTTGAACTCTAATTGAGGAATAAATACAACTGAGGAGCAAGCTACACCACATTTTCTGAGAGATTAGGATTGAAAACAAGGAGCTACTTTGCGTTAGTCAATGCAATATAAACCCTATCTGTTATCTTGATACGCAGCGGTTAGTTAATACTATTTTATGCAATGGCTAAATAAAATATATTTAGGCTTTAGTTACCTAGTGGTAATGATGGTACTCATACAGACTCTGTTCAGCACATAAATACTACTTCACTTTCAGGACCGTTGCATTCATTCAAATGAAAAAAGGTCAGCAACTTGGGCTGTTTGGCAGTTATCTATCTTTTGAGATGATTTTTAATACAGTGAATCCTGAAATATGTAATATTTGGGTAGATAGGCTTGGCAGAAAATTTGGGAATGCATCTTATCCATCTGTTATTATTATTTGATGTTTCTGTGACTATATAATATTGATATATATATATATAACATTTGAATGTTCATGTGTATGTGTGATTCTGGTGATTTATTGAGAATAGATAAAAAGACCAGCAACAGAGACATTGTAAAAATAAGTTAAATGTATGTACAAACAGTTATTCTGTGTTAATGCTAGGGCTCATTGGACAGCTTTCATTGTTCACGTCTGTGTAAAGCAGGAACATTCTACTGTCTCTATGTATAGAACAATGAAAACTCTAGACTCAGTAATACTCAACAGATTAAATACAAAATATCTTGAGACTAAGCAATATACGTTAATTATGACTGTGACACCTTGATTAAAATGAGGATTAAATATGCGCATGAGAAAATATAGTAGTGAGATAACTGAAATGAAGTAAATCAGTAGAGACTTTACAGAGTGCTAGGTTTAACAGACATAAAAGTTCTAGGTGGGAAGTCTAGTGAAAAGTTTTTTCTGTAGGGCTCAATTTTAAAACCATAGATATAATTTATTCTTGCACTTACCTTATAAATAACCAGTTTGATAAATAGACTTGTAAAATGAATTTTTTGTAAATTGGAGAAATATTGGGATTTTCTCTGTTTCCTGCTTTGATCGTTTGGCATATAAAGTGGTGAGCAAGAAACCACTTTTAAACCTACAGCATGAGTTCCTACAAGCAATAAGAAAACTAGAACATGTTTTCAGTTTCTCCTTTACAGAAAATAAAAGAGAGCTACCCAGAGAATGGTTATCAAACCAGGTCCTGTCAAGCTTGCTATTGTTTAATTTATATAGGGCTCTATGCATATATGAAACAAAACTTTTAAGTTCCAGTCCTATTTGAATATGGTATTGATAATTTATTCTTCAGTGCTTTTTCCAACAGTGTCACAAAAGCACAGAGCACAAAACCCCTTTAAAAATGTAGGTGAATAGCCAGTTTTGCAATCTATGATTTTTTTTGAGTTGTACTTTGGTTTTTGTTAGCAAACCCTGAACTTGATCACTCCTTACTTCCTTGCTGCTTAATGTGGAATTGACCAAAAATTTAACTGTAACTAGGTAATCTGAAGTTACCTTGATTAGAAGATAAAGTTTCTGAGATGATGAACAGTTTTAAGAGGAAGTGATGTTGCCCCTCTCTGAAGTATATGGTGATATCCAAGTGCATATTACATTTTGTGTGTTTTTAGTCACAGGACACATTTTATATAAAATTATGCAGAACTAATTTTTTGTTTGGACTGAAATCCACTACTTCTGCTCTTTTATTGGTAGTTCTGGCAAATGATACAGTTTTCATCAAAATGTTACTCTGGAACATCAGGTAATAAGAAATTTGTAAAATTTAATATTAAGTGTCTATGGAAGAGTGATGGTACAGTATATTTGTAATTACTGAAGTCTATAGAATACTGGATTCTAATTTTTTTAATTATAAAATCTCATGAGTAGCTCTGTAGAAAGCAACCTATTGTGTGACTCATATTTCCTTAAGCACTTAAGACCATATGTTTCCCCAGGGAACAGAGGATTATTCTAAATGCAGAATTCTGTCTGATGGGAATGAGAACACGGAATTGTAATTTGTACTTCAGGTTAATTTAAAATAATGCTTTTATTGTAGTACAATTTAGAAATCTTAGTACTTAGAATGGAAAGCTAACGCCATGTCATACTATGCAAACAAAATGTAATTTCACTTGCAGTTTGTCTTCATTTTAAGATTGCTGTCTTGCAAACTTTTATCTGTGATTTAGTCTCTTTGAGGAAATTCTCGTATGTGAGATATTCATTTATTAAATCTCTTCTGTGGGATATTCAGTATATCTTGATTATACTTCATTATACTTATTCACCATTTTTATTTTTCTTTGCTATACTTATACATTTAATATTATTTTTTAAAAAATGAGATTATAAATGTGGCTACCAAAATGTGTTATTTTAGTCTGTAAATTCCTTGAGCTGTTTGAACTTAGAACTGTATGATACCTTGATGTAGTAAATTTAGACTATGCAAAATTCAGTGTAGCACTGAGTAGGACCTAACTAGTAATATCAAACAGTAACTTCTGGTAGAGAATCTTCAATGCATCTGTTTCATGCTGATGTCACATCAGTATTATTGACCTAGGGTACACAAGATTTGGAGATGAAAAAGTAAAGTTTGGGCAGATAGTTTGTAAATGAGATTAAGAAAATAGTGGAGTTATAAATAAAGAATAAATAGCAGCAGGTTCCTACAGAGTGATCTATAACAGAAAAAAATTATAATCAGGTTTCAAAATGTAAAATCCAAGGTCAGACATCCAGAAATCAAGAATACAGGTAACATAGAGGGATATCTTTGGGCAAGATAAAAAGACAGAGTTGTAGTGAGTACTGTTTGTTGTGAGTCTACAAATTTTTCCATACTGGCTATAGAATATTTTAATATTTTCTTCACTTAGAACTGTAATATTTTAACACTGTAATAATGGTAAACCAGTTAATCCTATGCTGTAATTGCTCATCATTAAAGAAACATTATTGAGAAACAGTATCAAGGATGTACTACTTTTACTTGGAAGTGTACACTTGGATTCTTTTTGGTGGGATTGAGTTAAAGATATTGAACTGGATAAAACACTAAAATTTGGTAATTTTTCTACATTTATGGTGAAACCTTCATGGTTTTGGGATAATACAGTAGTTGTGAAAAAAGTTGGGAGTCATTATTATTTTTCTCTGTAGGATCAATTTCCCTGAAGTTTTGATTCTAACGCCTGGTTTTCAACCTGCCATTTGTTTGTCCGGAACCTGACAGAACAAATTGAAATTACAATTTATCATTAGTATATGTAAGTAGAAACTTCACAGTTGTACTGTAACAAAAACACCATCACATTTCCCCAGACTGCGTTTATTTACATTTAAAACACTTTAATCTTATGAGATCATGTTGTGCACTGCAATATTTCATTTTTTATTAGCAATAATTATTCTTCCAGCTTACTTAAAAGTGAGTTTGGAATGCTTTACATAGACATGATTACTTGCAGATACTGCCAAGTTTTAAATATCTTTTGTCATTAATAAAAAGTGTATAAGCTTCAGCTTCCCAGTTAAGTCATGCGAAGAGGGACAGAAAAATATTCTATTTTAGTTTGTTTATTTCACTTTCTGTTGTTTACTGCCTTTATGACATTTTAGCAATCATTTTGCCACAGTAGTCGTTTACAATCTGTGGATACAGTCATATATGGAAAATGAGAATACCTGCCCTAAGTATTAACATTTTAGTAGTTTAAATATTACAGATCCCTATTTGTACGAGAAAAGTATCTCATCCTTGAAGTAAAACTCACATTATAATAGAAACTTTTTTGGTAGTTGTGTGTATGTCTGTATATGAAGAAAATATGAGCATGACATGTTGATGTGCAAACTTTTCTTGCCAGTCATTAACATAGAAAATGATAGTATTCAGACCTGTGCCTCCACCTGATCAGAATATGACAGTCTTCTTGCCTAGCATCATGTTTTCTTTGGGTGACAAAATGCATATAGTTCAGAAACAGAATCTGAAGATAAGCATATGTAATACAGAAAAATTGCAGATGACTCAGTTACTGGAGCACTATATATTATCACTATGTCTGCTCCAAGAGACAACGTCTCTACTTTAAGCATTTTAGATTGGATCAGGACTGTGCTTTTAAAAAAAACTTCTGATAAACTCCTTACCTTATTTTACTTTACGATGAGTAGCTCTCTCAGCACACATTAGTTTAAATGCTCTCATATTCTAAACTTAAACCAGAAGACATTAGAGCACACTCTGTCTCTCCAACCACTAAAGAGCATTTTTTTTCTATGGGATCAGAATAGTGACAGACTGAACTAAAGCTCCTGAAGCAAATAGCATAGCTATTGAGTCTCCTGTACTAGCTTTAGGTACGTTCCTACTGGGTTGCCAAGGGAGTCAGAACGAGTTAGGCAGTTCACTCGCAAGAGAGAATCAGCAGTATTTTATTGATATAAAACAGTGAGTTAACAAAGTTCAAAAGTTAATGCAACAGTGATTTAACAAGATCCAATGGCAAGGTACACTTGATTATTTACTGCATATAGGACAGGGTCAGACAAAACTGTCAGGGACACTCTCCCGTTGAGTCACAGCATTCAAAAAGGACCTTGCTCTCTAAACTCCTCCTCAGAGAGGAGCCCGGGTGCAGCTGGATCCATTCCTAGTCCCAGACTAGGTCAGTATCTTATATCTAAAGAATTATATGTGCACAATCAATCTTTTATATTACTTAGCTAAGATTTTATAGTTAAGCGTGCTATTAGTCACTTACCAAGAATCTGTTGCATCAAGGAATCTCTTGATGTCAAGGAGTAACCTTGAGAGGCATCCCTACTCAAGGGGAGATCCTGGTGCGCAGCCCACTGCCATGCAGGAGAGCTCAACGGGCCCTGTGCTGTCCGCTATTCATTAAGTCAGATGATTGATTTTTAGTCATATTTGCATACTAGCTCTATTTCAGCTGGCATATGATCAGCCTTCAGCTGTTGAGCAAGATGTGCAAGATAGCCCTTGGCCATTGTACTGTTTTATCTCTTCCCAGAGTCCACTTTAAGCCGGATGCAGCCATCACAACTGGATGTAGCCATCATGACCGCTGGTGGTTTCTGCTTAAGCAGGAAAGATGGGGCAGCACACCACCACACTCATTACATGCTAATGGAGGCACAGTTTTAGAAAATGTCCTTCATCTTTCTCTTTCTCCTTAAACTTACGCATAAAGGCTGTTTATTATAATTACGGGTTGGGTTTTTTAAACAGATCTGAGTTTAATTATTTACTTTAAGGTACTTTGCAGAGATCACTTTTCAAAAGTTTTCAGTATTTAGAGATTCTCTAAAATACCTAAGTGTTCTCTAAAATATCCTAAACTCTAAAATAGGATTTTTGCATTCAAATATGCTCTTTTTTTAAAGTTTGCCAGAAGACAGCTGGTGAAGATTATGGCCACAGCAGTGTAAAGTAGGTGGCAGATTTTTAAAGAGAAATCTTGTGTGCTTTAGGCACACAATCGAATTATCTGTTTTTACATCTGTTCAGCACTAAAAGGACCCCTTTAAGGACAATAGGAACATAAGGCATAGAATTACTTTGAGCATTTGGACTGAATACCTGCTATCCTGAATACCTTGAAAATATTTCTTGTGATTATTTGTCATAAAAAGCTCTACTTGGGTAACCATGTGTGCAAACACCGGTTTCCTCAAGGAAACTGTTATTTAATGTCATGTAAAAAAACAAAGAAAATAAATGAAGAAAGAGCAGGAATTTTTAAAACTCTAGGGTGAAAAAAAAAAAGTGACAACAGGTGTTTTGACATTAAAAAAGTGAAATACCCCTATTCCCTAAAATCTAATCTAAAATTTGTCAAATACTGTTCAATGACATTGCAGTCAAAAAAACAGAAGCAAGTCCAAACTCAGTAACAAACTGCACCAAACTGAGCAACAAGACACCACCTGTATAATCTCCTACAACTAAATTGTTTTTTACTATATTCTTCTTTTAGTTTCTGTGTTTAAAGATGTTTTAGGTTCAAGGTTCATGGAGTGGTTTTCTCATTTGTACAGGCCAATCAAAGAAGAAGTATTAGCCTGTGAAGTGCTTTGAGGCCAGCAAAGAGTTTTAAGTTTAGCAATTCAGAAAAAGCAACAGTAGTGAAGAGAGAGCATACTTTTAAATTGGATCAGGAAGTAAAAAAACAGTGACAGCAGAACACTATTACTTTAGAGAGTAGATAATTGGCCCCTGGTTTAAGTCTTCAGAAGGAATATTTAACCAATAAACTATTGCATTTAATGTTATTTCTGATCCATCCCTCAATTTACAACTAGAGAAAACACCCAGTAAAGCCAAAAGAGAATGCAGTCCTTTGCCTTCCTACAATATTGGCAGCATAAATAATTTTATAGTCCTCTATGTAGAACTGATGAGATTTAAGTATGTCTTCAGAAGCACCTGAGATTTTAAGATTTAGTTTCTTAATCTACATTTTGTAATACAAATGCTGTACTGTACAATTTTTACACTGTGGGAATATTTCTGTTAGGATAAGTATCTCAGTTCAAGATAACCATTCAAACTGGTCTAAACCCGACTTCCAAAAATCAGATCTGTGATTTCATGTCTGAACCAACTGCAACATCTCCTACAGATATTCATGTTAGTTTAGAGTATATGCAAATTTAGCAAGCAGTGTACCATTATTAAAACTTCAATTTATTTCTAAGAAGTAGAGATAAATACTATATAATTTTAACATGGGCCAATAGTTCAAGTAGAATACCCACAGTCCTGACTGCATACCTTATTAACACCATGGACTACCCTTTTTCAAACCTTGAAAAATAAGTTTAGTGAACAGTAGAACTAAGAGACCCTGCTTAGCTACAGATTGGTGACTTGCAGTTGACTGACTTTGGTGTCTGAAGCACTACATTGTCAGAATGAATCTTTTAAATTAAGTTGGAACATTTATAAATATTCTGCTCTCTGTGTCTTCTTTAGATGTAAAGTTCACACTAGGTCTGCTTAGTGGAGCTGCAAACATTGTTTTTCTCCCTTACATTGGTGTCTTGCGGAATCTATAATCAATAAATAGCGTTGCTTAGAATTTTTTTCTCTTTAGTTTCTTTCTTTTGATTGGTCAATTTATTCCAAAGTTATTATGAAAATAACACAGTGTTATAAAGCTCAATTTCCATAGGAAAACAGACTCAACATAATCAGAAATTTTTGGTGGAATAATGTTAATCTTTTAACCTGAATCCTTTTTTTTTCCTAGATAAAAGTCTATTTATGATAATGTTGGTTGCAAAAGTTTTCTTCAAATGACTTGTTTAAACTTTTATTAATGAAACCATTATTAATCTCAAAATTTAAATCATAGAAAATATTCCGAGAACAAAACCGAAAAATACAAGTCTTCATAGTTGTCAAAAGAAGGTATGGAGCTACTTAAAAATACCTAGTTGTAGAAGTTTAAGACTATATTCATGTTAGTAAACTTTTTTCTCTTAAACTTAAGTTTGCAGAGAACCCTTTTTAACCAAAGCCATAGACTCTCTTGAACTTTCCTTGTCATTTCAGAGCAGTTTTAATAAATCTACTTTCCAGCTGCCTCCTTTACTCCGGACACTATAGAATAAACTAATTTATGTATTTAATACACCTGTAAACTAACTGGGATTCTGTGGAGGTTTTGGTGGAAAAAATTTCAACTGACGCAGCTTTCTCACCTGATTTACCATACAAGTGGGAGGGCTGGTTCAAAGGAAAAAGTGAAAATTCACAGCTTGACAAGCGAGGAGACCCAATTTCAGAGTATGATCAGCTTGATCTCTTGTGGAGGAACATTCTGAGCATCTGAGTTTTGTGCAGTTTTTTCTATTTTATCGGTACCTGCGTCTAGGGAAGAATTTTGTCTGGAGCTAATTACACCACAGAGGAATCTGGACAACCGCAATGCGGAAAATTTGAAATATTCTGTTCTGAGTATCTGTAACAGATAATATTCTGCTTAATAGTTGACTTCTATAGCCTATAATAAAGTTCAATTCCCTAATTTGTTTGGGGTTTTTTTTTTTGTAATTATTACTTTAATACAAGCATTCTGGCATTTGGCTGTTGAATCTCTTCCTATTTTCTTCATTTGTTTTGGTCCTTGTGGCAAGGCAACAGCAAACAAATATATTTCACACTTCCAAAGCACTTAAGTTGCTTGGGTTTTTAATGCTTGGGTTTCAGGGTTTTTTCCTGTAAAAATGTTTATTACATTCTTTAAGAAATGTCTAATAGATAGCCCATATAAAAAAATTAATTACTTTCATAAGATCTTCTTGTTGCTTCATATTCTGAGAGCTTGAGGGGGTGTGAACAAATTTCTTCCAAACCTCCTTTCAAGTCCCTAACCACCTTGTGCATGCACATATATATATATATTTAGCTATGGAGCTTTGTTTGTAAAATTAATTTCGTAGTTTTCTGTAGTTTTAACTGTGTGGATAACTAATTAATTAATCTCTAATGATGTGCCTAAATCACAAATATATGTGTAATTTATTTGGTTTCAGTTTTGAAAATTAACTGCTGGGGCTGGTTTGGAAACACAGCATTCTAACTGCTGTAGTGAGTAACACTGTATTCTGGTTTGGAGACTGAAAAGAAAATAATGTGTAAACTTTGTAGATTGAACAGTTATTACTTTGAGCAATATCCCAGAAAGAGGTTGCTTTCTATTATAAAATGAAAAAGAACAAACAGATATTCAAGAGTATATTTTGGAGTGCATTGCGAGGCAAAATAGTGTTTCATGTGCACAGAATCTGTCTTTTACATTTTAATTGTGATTTTTCATAAGTGATAGTGCTTATTAGCAAATTATCGTTATTGATTTTCTAGGATAAAGTGTTGCTTAATATTACATCGAAGCCTTTTTTTAGGGTACTTTTAATACACCTAACCACTGTTTGTTGTAACCTGTTTCTGTTGCTTTGTTAGTGCTTTCAAGGCACTTTAACATTGCTAAATATGCTTCACAAGAATCTTCTCCCCTGCATAAAAAAGCACCAAAGAGATTCCATTACTACAAAATATACGACATTGTAATAGTTTAAAAAAAAAAATTGATGACAAAGGAACTTCACTAACAGCAAAAATAGGCAAACATTTTAGGGTTACTATATGAAATTCAAAAGAAGATACACATTTACATATATATATATATATATATTTAAATAATAAGGTTAATTTTTGGAAATCTCAAAACCCAAACAGCAGAACTATTGTTTTTCCATTTTAGTATTTAAATCATACCTTCGCCAATGCTTTGTTTTGTCAATAGCGATAGTTTGCAGGCATCTGTAGGCTCATTTTCTTGTGTTTATTTATATAGGATTAGCCTAAATATGTGGTGAATGAAACAGGTCAGCTAACAGAAAGTTACAAACTACTTATTACGATACACAAAAAGACTCTTACTTCACTATGTGTAATTAAAGGGGAAAAATATTAGAAATTACAATGGTTTGTTTGTGGAATGGTAATTACATTTTCAGTGTGAAGAACTGGAAAGAAAGATTTCTATGAATCCTTGGTAAGATCAGATGGTCAGCTGATTTGATGATCACAGTGCCACTGAACTCATATAAAGAGTATGGAGTTGTGGTTTTATTTACTTTTAATGTTAATGAGTCAACTCATTAAGAGCATGACCCAAAGCTGAACAAATCACTTAGAAGACACCCTATGATTTTGCTAAGCTTTGGCTGTGGTCTGTAATACAATCATCATAACTTCGATGCAGTATTTCATATTTTTTGAGGTGCATTTGATTATTTAAGAAACAAGTAAATATTGTAAGTACTTGTCATTCTTATTTTCAGAAAAAAAATAGTGGCGAGAAGGAATTCGAGTTTGTTGCAAAATACATTCCAAAATATATCCCAAAGCTGCAGTTGGTGCTGTGTGCTTTTGGTGTTGTTTTAAACATAGCTTTGGAAAGTAGAAATAAAAATCATCCACCGAAACAGTTTTTAAAAAAGTATATCCCTCCATGCTAGCACATTCCATTGTCTTGTGAATAATGCAATGCTCATTGTAATGCCATCCAACACAAAATATCTGTTTTGATGAAGCTCCTGTGTCCTCAGAGCACAAGTCCCCACACGTAACTTTATCAGGCCGCACTGATAACCTCCATACAATTTCTATTCCTATGTTCATCACTGGTGGGAAAGTCACACTTAGCTCTTATCTTGGGTAGACAGTGGTAACTGTGTGCTACAATAGCCTTTCCTCCTTTTTATTGTTCTGACTGTACCGGTTTTTATAAAATGTAAATAATTTAGGTAAAATCAGGATGGGCTTTCACACTCTCACATCAGAACTGTCTCATTTTTCAAGCTAGGACTTAAAATATCTCTGTTTGTTTTCAATGCACAGCAACTTTCTTCCATAATACACTTCCCCCCCCCCCCTTTTTTCTATTTAATTAGTAACGTGAAAGACATTGTTAAACTTTCTCAATACATAAAACTGATCTTTTTTTGGAAGAGGGCTCCCTCTACTGTTAAACAGAAGTAAATGCTGTTGCATGTTTTTCTCTTAAGCTAGGGCAAGAGGATAACAGGAGGGTTGGGGAAAACACAGCAGCCAGTATCTCTGAATTTTTTCTTTCTTCTTTAATACATCATGAGATTATATGTGAGGATCAGGCATGCTATTTTCCTTTTATACATGTGATCACAATCTGTAGAGTTTCATAAAAAAAGAAAGACAGCTTAAGGGACTCAGTGACCTAACTAAAGAAATGCTCTCAAATTTGTTTTCATGTTCAGCACTGCTTGTCAGTTCTATAGCTCACATGTTTTGGCTGCAGAACTTCAGCCGACTATTGTTTTTCATCTGTACTTCTGTCTGTGGGACATCACTCAGGCTTCAGAAATTTATTTATTGGTGTGGAAATACATATTTGAATAATAGCTTAGTTTCACAATAAAAGTAAAACTTCTAAAAATAAATTTAATTGCAGCAGAGTGCCAGACAGCCATTCTTTTACACTGGTGCTTTGAAAAAAATATTTTAATTTTATTTCGTAGTGCTGGTAAAGAAAACGGATGCATCAGATACAAGTTACTTCCCTAATTATTCATCTACAGAAATTACACTGTCAAAGATACAGAGAGGAGCTTCTCTGGACCAGTTTCCTAGATGTTTTAATGATAGCAATTTGCTGTTTTTATTTTTTTTTTAATTAGCGAGAAATCTAAAGGTTCTTTCGATGGTACTAATAAAGGGATTTCTTAAGACACATTCTAATACTATAAAGGCAATTTCCTTTTCTCTGCACAAACTTTCAGATCCAATGAAGAAAACCTTGCCAGATGTATTTAGAAGTCCTTTGCATGATCTAAATTTTATTTTAAAAAGCAAAAGGTATTTGTGAAAGGCAGTTTTTGCTGTATGCAAAGAGAATCTTACTGATCACTTTTAAGTAAGAAAACCTTGGAACTTCTCGACAAAGAGTAGGAAAAAAATGTTACTGTATTATGTTCCCCATAAATAGAAAGCAGGAAACGAGATTTTCTTAAATGTAGGCCTAGCCAAAACTAGCTGAATATCCTGTCCCTTTATGGCAGGATAATGGGATTTGAGTTACCATACACTTACTACAGTTGAAGGTAGGAAGTACATAAGAATCTGAAGCAATGTTGTAGAAAGTGCATTCAGAAGATTTTTAGATTGTATTTCTGTATTTTTAATGCAGTCCTTTATAAATGTTTTCAAAGGTCAGGCTTCTCTCCTGCTGTGCAGTGCTCTCTAGGCTGGCAATTATGGGAGGGGAAACTGGATTTTTAAAAAGCTTTAGCTTCAAATGGTGTTTTGAAAACAATATAGCATGGTCATTAGAAGTCTCTAAAAGCCTCTGTGTTTCCTCAGGAACGATTGCATTGTTGTTATTTTTATTCCAACAAGCATGTTTTATGCAAGCAGAGACAGTAGTGTTTTCTCTCACGAAATAACTTCATTTCGTAAATATTCCAGTCCAGATTAACTTTTAAATCTACTTTCAGTCCATTCAGAATTGAATATGACTAAAGAACAGCAGCCTTGTAAGAAATGGAATTTGCAAAAAGTAGCATTGGGGGGTCACCACAGTTCAGTAGGGTTTTCTATAAATCTATGTATACTTATCTTCCTTTCACTCACTCTCCCCTGGTACTTCAGTGTATCTAGTCTTTCAGGCTTGCAACAGTGTGGTCAAATTTTTTTTGTCAGAACTGGACTTTTAAAGTACTCCAGTTTCTTTAAAGCTTGTTTCTAGATTCCTTACTCTCATTTTTGGATCTCACATGTAAAATTTATGCTTATTCTGATGTCTTCAGCTATCATAATCTGTTTTCTTTTGGTCTGTCCATTTTTCCCATCCATTCCTGTTGTTCAGCTGAGGTTTTTCCTCTTTTTCCTAAACATACTGTTGAATGCAATTGCTTGTTCTCTTTTCTTCATCTTCCTTCACATAAAGTTGAAACTCAAATTGCTCATATTCAAATCTATGCATAGTTTCTCTTTCAGGAGTTCTTTTCTGCTAGCTTTCCCCTCTTGCATGTTATCATGTCTTTTAACTGTTAAGTGGCTGAGCACTGTTTTCTCTCTCACACTGCCTCAGAACAGTTGTTTAGGGAGAGGCCAATGGTTCATCAAAGACAGTATTTTGTTTCTGACTGTGTTTGTCTCCATAAGCAAGTCTTTTAAAAAAAGATATAAGAGCACAAGCATCTATGATAAGCCTATTTAAGACTTTTTCCTCTCCCAGATGTTTTCAGCTGTGGGGTTTTCCAAGCAGGATGTGGGTCCTATTGAGTTACCAACATGAAAGTGATTTCTCTTTCACAAACTTGCCTCGTGTGCCCTTAGGCTTGTAGAAACTTTTGTTATTGACAGCAGCTCTTAAAGAGTTTCACTGTTCAACTATTTATTATACGAAGAACTAAGTTGTTTATCTGTGAACTTCATCCCCAGTAGTTTAATATTATGCCTAGTTCTCAAATCAGAAAACAGAACAAGGTATTTGGCCTGCCCTCTTTTCGAATCTTGTAGATGGGTTTGCCTCTCTCTCTCCTGCATTTACGTGCTTACATTGTTATATAAATTTGCAGTGTGCTATCATGGGCTTAACCTAATTATGAAAACCTGATGAATGAATTTTAAAAAGCATTCCCTGTTCCATAATAGTGAGTGATAGGACAGAATGCAGACTCAGAGAGTTGCATAGGTTGGAAGGCACTTTCTGAGATCTTTAGTCCAGCCTCCTGCTAAAGCGAGTTGCTCAGAGAATGCCCAATTGGCTTTTGAATATCTCCAAGGACGGAGTTTCTACAGCCTCTCTGGGCAACCTGTTCCAATGTTCAGCCATCCTCATGGGACTTTTTTTCCGTGTACATCTAGTCAGAATTTAACATATTCCAATTTGTATCCGCTCCCACTTGTCCTGTCCATGTGCAACTCTGTTAAGAGTCTCATTCCATCTTCTCTACATCTCCTATTAGGTAGCTGCAAACAGGAGTAAGACCCTGCTTAGCATTCTCTTCTTAAGGATGAAAAAACCTACTTTTCTTTGCTGCACATTTGTGGATGTTCTCCAGACTCACTCCAGTATGTCAGTGTTTTTCTTGCACTGGGAAACCCCAAGCTGGACGTGGTATTCTCCATGTGATCCCAAGACAGTGAAAATCACTTCCCTCAGTCTGCTGAGAACCTTTTAATACAGCCCAGTATGTGGTTGGCCTTTATTGCTGCAAGGGCACACTGCTGAAATGTATTAGCTTGTTGTCCTCCACAACCCCCTGGTCTTTTTCTAGGAAGCTATTTTCTGGCCAGACAGAAAAATGCCTGTACCATTGCATGGGTTATTCCATCCAGGCTACAATACTTTGCATTTACCTTCGTTGAACTCCCTGATGTTCCTGTCCATCCATTTTTCCAGCCTGTTTATGTCCTGAATAGCAGCCTTGCCCTCCAGTGCAGCGACTGCCCCCAGTCTAGTGTTGTCACAAGTACAGACGCAGAAAACTCATATGTAGTAGCAGGCTGGATGTACAGTGGAAAAACAGAAAGTTAGGTTTGTGAGTGCTCAAGACTCAACGTGTCTGAACAAAGAAAGAAAATTTTATTACTGGGAATAATAAAGAATGTTTGAACTGTGTTTGAATGACGACAAAGTACAAGAGAGTACCTGCTTGCTAAGGTCAGTGCGAGGCAAGATGAGAAAAAGGCCAAAAAGATGTTGCTAAGGGGTGTTGGGGAGTTTTCAGGTACCATAGTTTTGAACCCACTCTGGGACCGTATGTGCCATACATACCTGATTGGCTTACCTCTGCAGCTACCATGCTTGCCATATGGTGTTTACAGTGCACTCAGGGGAGCTCAGCTAAAAGCACATTACTCAGGTTCAGCATAGTGCCTGCCACTCTTCCTCTCCCGTAGCTGATATGTCATTCTTCCTATCCTCCAGTTACTTTGTCACTTTGTGTACAAGGAATTACACCCTTGGTGCTTTTAGTTTCATCAACTGGAAAAAAAAAATAATTGAAGCTCTATGTACTGACTAGCCTTCTGTGAGGAAAAGAACTGAGGGTCAGTCAGAGTCCGTGCTTCCCAGTATAGCCAGTAAGACAGGGCGTAACATGTTTACTTCTGTCTGAAATGTAAAAGTTTTGCACCTTGTTGTGGTTTAAAGGCCACACACAGCCTGCTGCTAAAAACCTCATGGGCTGAGGCAAGGACAGGGAGGGTTTACTCGCCACTTATGGTCATGGGCAAGAAACAGACACAATGTGGGAAAACACAAAAACAGTTTAATTCATTAACAATCAAAAACAGAGCAAGATAATGAGAAAGAGAACTACATCTTAAAAAAAAAAAAAGGCATTTCTCCCCCACCCCTTCCTTCTTCCCAGGCCCAAAGGCTTTGTTCCTGATTTCTCTAACTTCTCCCCTAGCCCTGGCAGTGCAGGGGGCAGGGAATGGGGGTTGCAGTCAGTCCATCACGTGTTGTCTCTGCAGCTCCTTACTCCTCAGAGGAGGGCTCCTCACAGACTTTCCCTGCTCCAGCATGGGGTCCCTCTCACTGTAGAGTCCTTCACAAAATGCTCCAACATGAGTCCTTCCCACAGGGCCACAGTTCTCCACTGACTGCTCCAGCGTGAGTACCTTCCACAAATTCTCAGCCTCCTTTGGGCACAGTTACTTCTTCCAGCCTGGGGTCCTCCACGGCCACATCTCCATGAGCTGCAGGCAAGCTCTGCTCTCCATGGGCTGCGCAGGGACAATGTGTGTCACCATGCTCTTCACCACAGGCTGCAGGGGAATCTCCACTCCGGCACCTCCTCCCTCTCCTTTCTCCTCACTGACCTTTGTGTCTGCGTAGCTGTCTCTCTGACACCCTGCTCCTCTCTCCGCTGCAGGTTCTTTCATTGGCTCCTCAGAAACTCCCAGTTCTCAGGTGGGAGCTGCGCTGGGTCAGCTGGACCGTGGTGGTGCAGCAGAGCCTGGGCAGGCAGCTGGACGGACCGGATGAGCTGCCCTTCCCAGGGCTGCCCTGTGCTGTGCCCCCTCTTCAACATGTCATTCACACAATCACTGACTGGCTCAGCCCTGGGCAGGGGTAGGTCCAGCCTGGAGCTGGGGAAACTTCAGCAGTTTCTCACAGGGGCCATCTTGGCAGCATGTCTTTCCTCTGCTACCAAACGAACTTGGAGCTGGGGGAACCTTTAGCAGTTACTTACAGGAGCCTTCACTGTAGCCCCTCCCCTACTACCAAACAAACTCACCACACAAAATCACAACACCCCTTCAGGTGGAAAGTACTGACCAAACATTTTTTACTGACGGGATTAAAAGCAGATATGGTTCAGTTGGGATGGAACATCCTTAGACATGTTAGAGATGTGCTTGAATTAACTATATTTGATTAAAGCTCTGCACTTTCCCTTAATTTGGGATTACCTTGCAACTCTGTGTGTAATTTTACTCTCTTCTAGGATTTCATTTTATTAAGTAAACACAGGGTTTTCTTGCCTGCCACTTGTCTTTGAGATATATCAGGCTAAACCTGCCACTTACAATTTCTCCTTTGCTTTCTCCACTCCAAACCTTGGATCACATTTTTAATCAAGTCTAGCCTCTCTCTTGTTCCAGGCTGTAGGACTTGCAGCTGTTCCTCCCTTCATCAGGGCTACAGATTATAATTTCTGGCTTTGCTCAGATAGCAAAAATTAACAGGGGAAATGGCAGCTGCAGCATGGAAAATTGGTGTAGGGAAGGAGCTGAAAGTAACCCAAAATTATGAACAGAAGGTTGAAAGTGAGAGGGAATGGGCTTTGTAATCATGTGTGAGTAGACAAGGGAGGAGAGAAAGAGGCTTGGACTGACCAGAAAGCACAACTATCTGGAGTAGTACTCTCAGTAGTCAAAATCCAAACTCTACTTCAAATGTTCGCTTTCCAGAAAATTAAATATAAAACCCTTCAAGCTCAACAAACCTCAAAGATATAAGATTTCTTATAATGATGATTAAATTTTAAACTAAATCTTATCATGCTGTGTTAGCCTTTCTAATTCTGGATTTGGAAACTGTAAAACCATTTTGTTTACATTCATTCAGGCAAAGCATGAAAATGATAAAATAGTTTCCTTTATATCCACTCATTTTTTTGCAGTCTTCTAACTCTCTTCTCTGTTATGTCAAAAAGCAGCTGCCTGTCTTCCCCTCCAAGATTCATCATTACTTCTGTCCAGCTCGTCAATCATGTCCGTTGCAAGAAATGAGTACCTGGCTTTCATCAGTCCATAGATGAGCCTATAATGCCTTCCTCTTACATTTCTACTAAGTATTTGTATTTTATTATATCTGTAGCCCTCATATTTGGCAGAAGCTATTTTTAGAACATCTATTGATATGTTTAATTGTTCTTGAAATCTTCTTTAAAACTTTGAACTTGTGTTCAAAATCTTGAGAAGTTACTACTACATACAAATTACCTACTACCACTGCCTTATATGTGAAAAATTCTGTTTCTTTATACTCTTCCCTTCCCTTTATCTTACTTCTCTTTTCACTATGATTTCTGTTAAATTTTAAGATGTTTATTGCAGGTTTTTATTCTGTAATCGCACAGAATCTGCCCAAGTGGAGCTGGAGTTCTTGGCTATGGCTCAGAGCTGCTGCAGTAGGGTAGGTGTTGAATAATAATAACTAAAAAAAGCCCATACATTAGTAACTAATGGTAAAAAAGGAGCTTTTTGTTACTGTTTGCTTGGGTTTACTGTAACTCTGTACTTCTCCTTCGAGTCCACTAGAGGGAGATTTCCTACTTGTATTTCCCCAAACGTTTACAGGCAGCCGGTTTGGTAAACGGTGAGCATTTTCTTGCTGCAAGCTTTGTAACTACCATCAATTTGACTTACAACAGGTGGTAATTGATACTCATATATCTCTTTATCACTTAATGTCATAGAATCATAGAATCATAAACCGGTTTGAGTCAGAAGGAACGAGATTGTCAGTTGTTTGGATATTAAGAGAACCATAGACTTGGGTTTTCAAGCAGTCTTTGTTACTGTCATTTTTTGTTTATTGTTTATTGTTTATGTTGTCCCAAGATCTAAGCAATACATAATTTAAAAAGCACAAGAATATCCCAAACCCAACATTCCTTGCCAAAGAGAGCTCGCAGCTTAAAGCAGCATATGTCAGCAGATTGATATAGAGATTTAAAAGTATGTGACTACAGTAAGTATTTTTTTCAGTAGTCTATTTTGTCACTTTTCTAAAATCACTGCAACAAAGAATTTGAAGGTAGGTAGTGAGAGAAAGTGTCCAGATGTTTATAGGTGGCTTCTCCTAAGTGGGATACTATCTTGAAGACAGCTTGAAGGCATTTAGTAATGACAGGGGGCTGAGGGAAGTGGGTATCTTAAACAGAAGTTGACATTTCAGCAAGATGAAAGAAAAGAGGTAGGGTGCAAGAGTCAGAGAAGACTTCTAGAAGCAAACACAGGTAGTCTATGTCAGCAAAAAGGAAAAGAGATAAAATTGAGTAAACTGTCATATCAGAATGACTGGCTGTGAAAATTATTCTTGTCAGAAGTGTTCTGAATTGCTGACAAGACTGTACTTGTCAAGGCCAGGAGAACGGATGGAAAATAATGATTTTCTGGATAAGATTTCTGGCTGTGTGGACAGATGGAACTACTACATCACCACATGACTCTGAAAATCGGATGCTAGGCACAAACTCACACCGTTTTCTGTCCTGGACATATGGTTCCACAGGTTGTCAGTTTACAGTGTTGAAGTTGTAAAGCTCTCAATCAGCATAATGACATTCACAATTTATAGACAATAACACAGACAACCCACCAGAGTTTTTGTTTCCTCTGAGACAAAAATTTTCTGGAGCACTGGCTGTTCATTTAGCAAAATTGACAGGACTAACTTTTCAGTACTGCTCTTTGTTTTGCACCATCACTGATATTTCTTGGACCTCTAGGTTTTCCTTCTAGTTCCTCTGTGTACCATTTTTCATGTGACCTTTTCTATGTACAATTTCTCTTTGCACCTTCATTTTTTCCTTTGAGTGTTTGTCTAAAAATCCATTTCCGCCACAGAGCATATTTATTGTGCTGTTAGATAATTTTTCATCATAGCAAATTTTTTAGGTGTTCATCTTCCTATAAGAGCAGTTTATGTGATAATGAAAGGATCCCAGACACATTTGCAGGATACAGAGGTTGTTTTCCTGTTTCTGCACTTTCCATGTAGGATACAAGACTGTCTGACATTTAGGTTGTCAGAAGAGCTTGTTTTGAATATGTGAGATGCACTCTTGCAGTTGAACATCACCTTAAGGACCATAGTAAATATTCAGAACTCTCTAGCAGGCCACTTTTGGGACTACTTAGTTGGATATTACTTTGCAGTAGAATGCTGCCTTTTTGGTATAATCAATATCCCAGCACTGAACCATATCTGGGGTTGGAGCAGAGAAAGTATTTCACTTCATCTTTCCTTCCTTCAAACAATTTAAAACTGTCATGCTAAAAAAACCTTCCACTGAGGCCAGCAGATCCCACAGTCTTGAATCCAATATGAAAATATAAAGGTTCTCTACAAAACTTCTGAACAAATTGTGGAAGTCCTTGTATCAGAAATTGTGGATGCTGAAAGTTTAAATGGTTCAAGAAATGACTGGACAAACTACATGGAAGAAAGATCCATTTATTTTTTTCTGCTAAGTAAAAAGACAACATGTGGCTTGAGATGTGTCAAGCACTGCAAATTATTGGAGTAGTTACTATGGGAAGTCTCATTGCATGCTTCTTGTCTTCTACTCCTCAGTTAGTATTACTCTTAGCAGCTGTCAGAGAAAGTATACTCTGGCAGATGAACCTTTAGTCTGACCCATCATGGTTCTTATTTTCTTGATATCTAGCACTTTCCTTAGGTTCATCACACTCATTTCTGGACATCTTTTATCACTGGTTGAGGTGACATTATTTATCAGGTCTGCTGTCTTGGATCCTGCCAATCTCATTTGGAAAAAAAATGATTTCTCATATAATATTAAAAAAAAAAGTTAAAAGATCAGCATAGGAGATGTGAGTTTCTTCTTCACTAATGTAAACTGCTTCCACTAGAGGAACAGACAGGCTGGAGCCTCAGTGTGCACAGAGGAATGCAAGTGTGTTGAAGCTTTGTCTGAACATATTTTAAATTTATGTTTTTTTCTGAAATGCTTAATTTCTATGTAAGCATTTTTAATAAGGTATAACAAAAATCTACTGACTCTGTTAATCTTCTTTTTATTCTATCAAACATCTACAGGAGTCTTGATTGCCAGAAAGGGAGCTCATTTGTATGACAACAATTAATTATGCAACCAATATCTTAAATGCAGCTCTGTGATTATGTGCTTGTGTCTGTCGAGTGGCAGTCTTGATTTCTTACTTTTCTAAAGAGGTACGCAGTCCCAATCTTCTTTGATAGCAAAGGATTTTCAAGCTTATATGCAGAAAAGACTATGCATCCTACAAGTCATTCTAGAGGCACATTAAAATCTTTAAAGGTAGTCCAACCTCACTAAACAGAAAATCGGCTGTCCTCAGGTACCTTCTTCCAGACTGTAGTATTCCATTGCTTTGATCCTGTACTGGGGCAGGCAGCAAGAAACCCCAAATGCAACTACTACACTGACACCCTTATAACCTGAATAGGTCAGGCTTGGTGCCCTCAACATCGAAAAAGATTTTTTGGCTAGTGGAAGTTTTCTTTTGATAGTCTTACAGCATTGTCTGATTCTTCCTGGAATAATTTTATCGTGGAAAGATACAGGACATAACTATGTTAAAGTAAATTAAGCATGAATTTTTTTTCTAACTTTTCTATATCTCTGCATTCTGTGAAGAGCACAATTTCAAATTTGGGACCCTGAAGGTCAGAGAAGGCATAAACGTGTAATATTTTCATGCAGTGTTTTTTGACTGACTGTTCTGTCAAGACAGACCATTTAAATATTCCCTTTTGACTATACATTACAACAATACACTTCACTGAGTCATATACAGTCAGTGGTATGACTGCATCAGTGAGCAGAGAGAGTGGAGCTGCTCACGTGTGCCAGGAGCAGAGGATTCCCCTGGCGCAGGCAGGGCACAGTCCCACAGCACCTGAGCAGGGCTGGTGATGAGGACAGCAGCCAGCAGCCCCAACTGAGGCCAGGAAATGAGGTGGGTCCAGGGAGACCAGACAGGAGGAGAAAAAGATGAGGCTGGAGACAAAGTTAACCTGCAACAGAAGCAGAGCCAACTGGGACAGCAGTTGGCAACAACATGGCCACAGTGCAACTCTGTGCATAATGTGGGATTCCGGCACAGAGGGGACCCAGCGCCATTAGTGCGCTCAGCGTGCTGTGAGCTGTAAGTGCCTGCCACTTGTAAAATGTTTTCTTTCCAAGCAACAGGAATAACAAAACTTGGAAAGGTAGGTCTTCCTGCTACATAAAATTAAATTAGCTCTCATTATGCTGCACTACCTTAGTTAATGAAAATAATATAACCTCAGGAAGAATTTATCTGTTTTCCAGTTTGGGCGGTATTTTTTGTCTTTGGTTTTAGAGTCAGGGTATGAATAGACTCAATATTTATTCTTGATGTTCATCTTAGGACATTATCTAATTATATTAAATTTAATAATAAAAACAAATATTGTGAAAACAAGCAGCAACAAACAGCTGAACTATGAAACTAAAAAAATACTAAACTGGTTCATGGTCTGGCCATTGGATAATCTCTTTCAGCTCATGGTTTTCGTATTTTACATTCACATGCATAAAAAACCCTGAGTCTTTTGTTGCTTTTCCATTTTGCTGGTAAACATTATTTTTAGTGACTGCTTATATATTTTCTTTGTTAAAGTCAAAAGCAAAATATCCTATCTAAGCTCAGAAAGAACATTTTAAAATTCAGCTTAAAATTTTGAATTCTGCAACTGCAACTCAAATGTTTCACATAATTTTTTGTCATGTTAGTTTGGTTTGGCTTCAGTCAGAAATCCAGGGGTGTTAATGTAATACAAATGCTTAACATATTCTATAAAGATCTGACAATTTCTCTTGTCCTCAGCTTTGTAAATGAAAAAAGGGGCATTTTCATTACAGTTATATCCAACAAGAACTTTTGAAACATTAACTTCTCTGAAAATAGAAGTGTCTTTTAAACCAGTGATGAAGTGGTGGCACATATTTGTGTGATTCTGTATTAGGTAAGAACTGATTCTGTTTTAGGCTTTTTCCTGTAGTGGACGACAGAGGCCTGATGACTTCTACTATTTTGTTGTCCTACTTCTAGAGATTGTTCCTATCCCCATTTGAAGTCAGTGGACATAGGCTAAGACACAAAACTTCTCTACAGTATTAGCTTTGGGCAGTCTAGAAGGTGATCTTAAAGGTCTGCTAACTATGTTTGCTTTCTATCATAAATATATTGATTTTTCTTTACCTGACAGACAATATATGATCCTCTTATTTAAACACTGTTGCCAGTGTTGCCAGTCTTTGGAGACATACACTCTATAGAATTGGCAAATACAGAAGTACCTACTGTTGATTCCAGAAAGATTTATGAAAACCATACTTTCTGGGGAACTTTATAAAAGGAAAAAGTGTGATATGTACATAGTATCCAATCCCAAGTTTTTCTGTGCAGGGAGGGAACTTTTTCCTCCCAAAAATGTTCAGAGAGCCTTATCACCTGACTGGGAATATACTTTGTCAATTCTTAACGGCAGTGTAGAAGCAAATCCTTTGTATTGTTTAAATTCCAGTTCTTGCAAATATGTAAACTAACCACTTTAACATCTATAGAAAAGATACAGAAGTGACTACAAGTGAATCATATGAATGGGTTTCTTAAAAGGTGTATTTTCATTATCTACTCAAAATTTTAGTAACTTGAAAGTTCTGAAAGACAATTTAAAATTACAAGCTTGAATTGAACCATTCCTAACTTCAACAGTCTAAGCAGAAATCTCCAAACTCTGAAACATCCTGTGGTATTAATGCTACTGAGAAGTAGCTATGATTTCTCTTTTATTGCACTTATTTTTTGCTATCAAATAGTAGGTTATCTCCAGACAACTAATTAGCTAGGTAACCTTACTGTAGACTTCTAGACTTAATTTTTTAATCTTCTAACATCTCTTGATTTTATAAATATTTCTCTGAATTCCTCACAGCATTTAATGCATGGTCAAAATAACAGATTACTTGAAATATAACAGATGGGCTAGATTCCTTATTAAGTAAACTTCCTGTGCATGTGTCTGACTTCTCAGAAATGTCCTTGTTTATTTGTGCATTATACTGTGGCTTAACCACTGTACTTGGAGGGCCTGGTTTAAGTCTAGTTTGGTAAGAGCTATTGCTCCTTCTAGCTTCAGAAATAAACTTTGAAGTTTGGGAATCTGGAGTGTTGATATGCTTTTAGCCAAGTACTTGTGATACTTTGTAATCCTTAGATTTTTACAAAGCCATCATGCATTCACTGACATCAACAGGCAAAATTATGCTCTCATCATTCAGCTAACTGATTTTCCAAAAAGTCTTAAAATATCTCTCTCAGGTCTAGCCCTAAGAAATCTAGAATTATAACCACAACTTGCCTAGCTGCTATACTTTTTAATCAAGCTCATATACATATTAAAAACAGACTGGGTAGGAGGGGCTTGGCCTGGCTCATTCTGTGTCCTGTCCTCTCCACTGCCATCTTCTTTTCCCTCTCCTCAGGACTCCTTTGCAAAGCCATGTGCTCAAATTGCAATTAGCTAATAGTTGACTGATACCTTTATGCGTTGCAGTGGCAGGAATGATGCCTAATGCTCCTGTCTGTTCTTTGATGCAATTGTGTAGAAGTACATTCATTTCCCTTAATCCCAGGAAATGTTTTCTTACACAATTGTTTAGAAATTACAGTTATTGCTACTCTGTTTATTCTTATTTGTCATATGAGGTCATTCACTTCTATGTTAGTGCATATGTGTGGGGAAGGATACGTCTGCCTATGTTTTCCTGGCAAGCCAAGCTTCTTGCCACACCAAATACCATATTTTTAAAGAAATACTGCTTTTATATTTATGAAGTATCTGCTGGATATTCAATCATATATCACCCTGGCTGAGGCCTTTTTTCTAAGGGTTGGTACAATAAAGGCATTTTATTTTCAAACCTATCTTTGTGTAGTCAACCAGGATTGTGTTGGCAGTCCTTTCTAGTGGAAGCTCTTGATTAGAGCAGCAGTTTTTTTTTAATCCTTTTCTTTAAGTTAAGAATCATCTAGTCTTGTTAGAAGGAAACCTCCAGGCTATCTGATGCAGCGTTGACATAATTATTTCATTTATAAACACATGCTAAGTAGACCGCTCTTGAGATGACCGCTTCCCCCCTTGTTTCCTTTTTTTGTGTGCATGTATGGCAATGTGTGTTTTTAAGCTGGACGTCTTTAGACAGACGATTTACTGTATTATTCATGGGACAACAGTGGAGGGCCCCCAACAATACTAGAATCTTGCAAAGATTTCAGAGAATCTTCATTTTCAATTCATTCTTCAGAAACACGTTGTATTGTCCTCTTTGGAGTTTTTTTTAGAAGTCCTGTTATGGGACTGTGTTCCATTTAGCAAATTATTCTGAAAGTATAAGACTACATGTTTTCTCTGACATTTGCCTAAAATAGTGCTGCAGTCTTTGTGCATGGATTGCAAAATCTTTCTCTTTTTTTCTTAGAATGGCCCTTGGCCACATTTTAATATGTAGTTATTGTAGCTACTTGTTTTCTTTTATTGTCATATGCCCATTGTTCTCTTATCTCTGTTGTTGCTGCCATGCACAGAGTGAAAGTCCATCAGCTCAGTCAGGGGAGTCAGTAACCGAACAGTACATTATCTTCATAGAATAATGACAATACTTTCAAATGCTCAAAAAAATACAATAAAAGAAGTGACTGACTAAATAATACACAGCTTATTGAAAGGCAAGGTAAATCTGAGTTGATATTGTGAAAACAGTTTTTATTAGGAACTTCTCAAGAATAGAAGTGCTCCAAAATTTTAAGGGACAGCAAGTGTTTTGTTGATGTAAACGTATCGTATCCCATTTTGGGTGTACCACAAGCTGTTCTTAATGTTATTATGTTGTCCTTCTGAAAATATACTTCTAAAATTTATGTCTCTCTGACTGTTATTTGGAAAGTTGATCTGATTTGGTCTTTTAATGCCATTTTAAGTACCATTTCTCTATTAGGATATAACTGAAAATTAACTTAGATCATATACACAGGGTAAACACAGCAGCCTGCAATTTCCTTGGAACATAGAGAAATGCATGTGTTCTCCCTACCTTTGTCTATAAAGAGTTTTATCTAATGGAAAATGCCCCTGCCATTTCTATGCTAATTGCAACCAGCCCTCTTTTTAGTCCCCAATTGCAGCTCCATGGCAGCTACGATCTACCCAGCAGGCTGTAAATGGAACTGTTAGGAAAATGGTCTGAGAAGTACTACTCTGCACTTGACAAATCCATAAGTATCCTATCAGCTCTTTGCAAATGTGGCAATTAGCAGTTGCTAAAATGATACTGTGAACTTTGCTGGTACATAATATTTTACTAAGACTCCCTATCACCTGTTAATTTCTTCTTTTATTTTCTTCCTTGAGTGCTATGTTCCTCAATTCATGCATTAACCTCTCTTTCCAAATAAGTATCATCCAGGATTCTTATTTTCTACCTTGTCTAGAATTAGAATTCTCCTCAGTGTTCAGCTACTTGCTTCAGGAAATTAGACCATGGTATAGAACCCATTCTTCACAACCACCTCTGACTTTGTCTTCTTTTCTCTCCACTTCTTACGCACCATTCTCAGGTGCTCTAGTACCTCAGCATGGTCTGACCTTAGAGCTGGTCCTGCTTTGAGCAGGAGAGTGGATGTGATCACCTGTGATCATTACCAGCATGAATTCTTCTATGATCCTGTGACACTGATCTGCCTGCTTTCAAAGAAGCAATACATTGGATGGTTGTTCTTTCACTTGCGTTCCTATACATCTGGAATTTCCTACTTGGTCCTCAGTAAGATATTTCAATATCTTTTCCTCTTCATATTATATGTGAAGGAGCTCTTCTGCTCTCGTAAGTGACTACATTTATGCTCTAATAATAAAAACTCTGTTAAAGGTAATTTAAAGTAGCCACACTTGTATAATTGTGGTGGGTTGACCTTAGCTGGATGCCAGGTGCCCATCAGCCCCCTCTATCACTCACTCTTCAGCAAAATAGAGGGGGAGAATAAGATGAAAAACTCACGGGGGGAAGGCCAAGGCCATACACAGAAACAAAAGGCAAACAGAGATGCTATTCGCTACTCCCCCTCAGTAAGCGATGTCCGGCCACCTCCCAGGAAAGCAGAGCTTCAGTATGTGTAGCAGCTGCTCCTGGAGACAAATGTAGCAACAAATGCCCCTCTCCTCCCTGCCCTTGGCTTTTATGGCTGAGCTGAGGTCACATGATATGGAACAGCCAATCCGGGTGGCTGTCCCAGCTCCGCCCCCTCCCAAGCTGTGTTACAAACACCCTGCTGGCTGCCAGTGCAACACTCAGTGCTGTGAGGGCTGCTGTGGGGATACCAATGCCATCTCAGCCAGACCCAATACAATAATATATATGTTGAACAGTAGTTATAATAGTAAAATAACTTTGTCATACTCTGTGTTCAAAGTAATTGTAACACAGAAATTACTTTTTAGTCCTTCCCTAGTCTGTCTTATGTGAGATCAAATACATAATTAAACTTGCCCTGTATTATCTGCAGAACCTATTAGTTTATTCTTTTCTATATGCGTTAGCTCTTTCTAGTTTAACTGAATGTGAGCATTTTAAGCCTGGAATATTTAACCACATTTGTCATAAGGAATATCTTTTATAAGTTTATAAAAAGTACAAGCATTGAATACTTGAATTTCGTCTTAGTATCTTTAAATGGTCACTGAAAGAGAATAGAAGCTACTGGCACTTATAGATTGTTGTCATACTTTTTCTATAATTTCTATAAATCTATAGAATTTATTCTGTAAGGAGATTCTGATTCTCTGCTTTTGTCTTGAGCCTTATGGAGATTTAGTTGGATGTATAAAAGACAGAATTAGATTTGATCTTGATATAACTTTTACCTACACACCCATGACTAAACAAAACATGCAAAATTAGAATTAAATGTGAGTCTATTAAATTAGACCATTTAATCATAAAATGAATCAAATGCACTTAGGACACGCAACATGGAAATGCTTAAAGCATGTGATACTTCAAGTGATCTCGTTTTACTAGTAGGACTGGGGAAGAGGCCAGAAAAATAGCTTATCTTTGAAAAAACACATTAAAATACCTTTTTTTTGTAATCTTGATTTAAAACCCTACAATTTTTTGAATTTTACCTTCTGCTTTCCTTTCTTAAAGTATTTGAAAAACATACTGTTGTTTCTATCTGAAGAAGTTTTGCAAATGAGTAGCTTGTGATGTCTTCCAGTTTTAATAACAATTGTGTTGATCTTTGTAGGAAAAATAGATAAGTCTTTATTAAAATACAGTCAAGTAGGACGGTTGCTTAATTAATCAGAATCTTTATAAGAAAAAAAATGTACCGTCTTTTTTTTTTTTAATGTGTAGCTAGGGGAACTGGAAATTATAATTTTTGCTTATGGAATAGTTTTCTTTCAAGGCTTTATTCTAGGACCTGGGTGTGCTACCTCATGCTACTGCCCTTTTTCTGCCTTGTCTTCTGCCCAGTCCTGACTATAAGATAAGCATTTGTCTGACTCACATATTCAATATCGATGGAAGTTGAACCTCTGCTTTTTACTACAGTGAAGGCTATTCATGTTTCTAGTCTATAATAAAATTGTTTCAAAGGTTTTCATTTAACTGCAGATGTATGCTTGAGAGTTTTCATAGTACATATATGTGCTAGGCACTACATAAGTATGCTCAACAGATTCTTGAGTCATTTATATTGTGAGACTGTTTATAGTTAATTAAAACTTTTGGTATGTGGTTGTGAGTGTGTGAAGATGTCATTTAGTAGTCCTAGATTTTTTTCTGTTTTTCTTCTTTTTTGAGAAAGAAAAGGCAGACATGTCAAAACGAGGTATCTGGAGGAATGGAACATCTACATTAAGAAATTTAACCCATTAATCAAGTAAGGAAAAGCATTTTAGTTATCTGTTCATGCAAATGGTACTACTTTTATGACTTAGTTCACTTTTCCTGTTAAAAGGCCTTATCCTTGTTCTATACACATTATATATTACCTGTCTGAATATGTGCCAAACACACTCAATACCTGTAATGCAGGGTGTCATTGTTGACTTAGTTCTAATATTTTTAAGAACAAGTGTAATAAAACTGCTGATCTGTGAACTAGTACTTTACTCTTCTATAATTATCTTTTTAACGTAGTGCAAATTAAAGCATAATCCCAGGCCCACTGTAATAAATGTTAATGGTCTTATTGACGTCATTGACTCATTGATCTCCAACGGTTTGGTTTGTCTAGTTTTGCAAAGCTGCTACAGCTCTCTGAAGACCATGCTTCAGTATAAACGTAAGATGGCAGTATTTCATAGCGTAACAGAACATAGCTCTCATGTTTGAAAAAAAATTATTGGACTCACATGGTATTGCCAGTGGTTTTTACTAAATAAGAAAGAATAATAGACTAATGGAGAGGTGATACAGAATCACAGAATCATAGAACAGTTTGGGTTGGAAGGGACCTTTAAAGGTCACACAGTCCAAATCTCCTGCAATGAGCAGGGACATCTTCAACTAGATCAGGTTGCTCGGAGCCCTGTCTAACCTGACCTTGAATGATTCCAGGGTCGAGGCATCTACCACCTCCCTGGGCAACCTGTTACAGTGTTTCAACACCCTCACAGCAAAAAAATTTTCTACCCTCTCTTCTTTAAAGCCGTTACTCCTTGTCCTATTGCAACAGGCCATACTGAAAAGTTTGTCCCTGTCTTTCTTGTGTGCCCCCTTTAAGTACTGGAAGGCTGCTCTAAGGTCTCCCTGGAGCTTTCTCTTCTCCAGGCTGAACAACCCCAACTCTCTCAGCCTTTCCTCATAGGGGAGGTGCTCCAACCCTCTGACCATCTTCATGGCCCTCCTCTGGACATGTCCTTCCTGTGCTGAGGACTCTAGACCTGGATGCAGTACTCCAGTTGAGGTCTCACAAGAGCAGGGTAGAGAGGGAGAATCAACTCCCTCACCCTGCTGGTCACACTTCTTTTGATGCAGCCCAGGATACGGTTGGCTTTCTGGGTTGTGAGCGCACATTGCCTCGTCATGTCCAGCCTCTCATCTACCAGTAGCCCTAAGTCCTTCTCCCCAGGGCTGCTCTCAAACCCTTCATCCCTCAGCCTGTATTGATACTAGAGGTTGCCCCAAGCCAGGTGGAGGACCTTACATGTGGCCTTGTTGAACTGCATGATGTTCACATGGGCCCACTTCTTGAACTTGACCAGGTCCCTCTGGATGGCATCCTGTCCCTCAGGCATGTCAACTGCACCACTTGTTTTGGTGTCATCATCAAACTTCCTGAGGGTGCACTTGATCCTGCTGTGTGTATCGCTGATATTAAACAGTACTCATTCCATTACAGACCATTATGTTTGTTCTTCATAGATATGAAATAAACATTTTAATATATTATGCTTCTGTTTTGTCTGCTTGTTGAGAACCAGAGCTGTGTGTTGTTCTTCCAATGGAAAAGGAGTGGAAGCAGTCTTTGTTAGTTGTGTGTTAGTTAGGACTTAATACAATTCTTTTACAGTCTGTGGATTAACACTTCCTTTCTGGTTAGTATTTTGTTCTTAATAGAGCACAGTTTAAAATTTTGGTTTAGTAGTTTTAATAATATCTGGGCCTTATTCTATATTTGGTCAGTGTTAGTTTTTACATAGTGGTTAAATCTTCTATAAAAAATTTAGAAAAATACACAAAAACATAATGCACAGTGATTTCTGCATTTTGTGGTGTTCAACACTTAGTTAAATTTGTAAACACATTGTTGTGAAATTTCACATATGACGCAGTACAGTTAAACTTGTCTACATAATGGGGCTGACACCTGATAGCAATGTCATTCTTAAGGTAAGCTGACCTTTGAGCCGCTGTTCTGTTCTAGTTCTGCCAGCATCATGGTGTTCTCTTTATAATACTCGTCAGGAATTGTGGCTTCAGTTTTAAGTGCAAAGGTAATTCTTCTCCATTGTGACAGAAGGCCGCTTTTGCAGGATTTCTGATTTTGCCATAACGCAGAATTGGTGTTTGCCTTTCACACCTGGTCATGCAATTGTGGTCAAACACCCTTGATCCCATCAACACCGTGTCGGCCTCAGAAGGAAATTCTTATTCACAAAGGAAAGCTGGATTGTAAGACAAAGAGGAAAAATATATTGTACCAATGAAAATTATATATAACCAATATTCTGACATTAAAAAGAAATTTTTCAGAAAACAGTGATGGTTCGTTCCTGTAGGAAGAATAGGAAATCTGGTTAGAACTAAAAATATTTTGTTGCTTTAAAAATGAATGTTCCAGGCTTAAGTGAATATTAGCCTACCACCAGTTATTACAGGTCTTTCTCTGCTATCAGTAAGTTACAAAAAAAATGGAGCATTTTAATAAAAATTTTGTCTTTCAGAGTAGCTGAAGTGAGTTACTTTAATTCAAAATGAAAAAAAATGAATCTCAGGACTGATTGCCAAATGTTTTGTTGGATAAGAAAACTGCACCAATATCTTGTTTGCATAATGCCATGAAAAAAAGATATTCTAAAAATGAAGTTTTATAGCAGTATGTATTGACCAAACTAATGCAAATACTTCTGCTTTTTGTATTTTGGAAGTTCTCTTTTAATTTTTTTCCAATAATTTATATCCCCAAGGCCTGTGAATAGAAAAAACCACCCACTTTCTTAGTTAAAGGAATGGTTGTGGTATGATGATATACTGAGTTAAGAACATCTCGTTAAGCAGGTACCAGTAGCTCTCACAGACTGATTATAACTGTTTTGGTTTTTTGGAATATGTAAGGTAGCAAGTATTAGCCTTTCAAAAATGCATTTGAAAACTGGTTGTGATAAACTGATTTGAAGGTTGGGCCAGGAGAGGGAGAAGGCAGAACCTAAGCCCTTTTACATTGTTTAATTGTAGTGTTTGCTAGTTAGCTTTAGAGGGAAAAGTTTGTAATTTTGACTTGTAAATGGGGACTACAGAGATAAATACAGTAGGTCCTGGAAAAATCAGAAGAGGTTATTCAGCATTTGTCCTTCCTTTCAGCCTCCCTGGAGGTTCAGGAACAAGCAAATGAAAATAATTACCAAACAAAATGAGCACGCATCTGATGTTTAAGCCCTCCTCCAGCACTTTTTATGTACATAACCAGAAGTCACTCAAGCAGCTGCAGCACATTAGTTCCAATAGTTTAACAGGCAGCTTTACAGCTCCGACAAAGGCTGTGCTTAAGCAGTTTCTTCCTCCTGTGCTCACTTGCTATGACAGCTAGTAAGTGATCTTTGGCAGCAGGGCTGTGGGAGGAGTGCTAATGTTTAATAGGTTTCTGTGGAGGAGTTAGTTTGCTTTCTTCTTTGTAGATCATTATCTATAGAGAGGCGCTGAACACAGGGAACACCATGTTGAAAACAGAATAGACTGAACTGGAGTTGGAGCTCTGCACAGTTCTTGGGAATTTAGGAAAGAAATATTTTAATGTAGTTAAGCCAATATTCAATTGTATTAGACCTTAATAAGAAACTTGTGAAAAATGGCTCAGCAGACAAGTCCGGACACTTTAGCTCTTCCTGAAGTGGATAATAAAGACTGTCAAAATCCATGCTTAAATGAAGATCTTGTGAAGACTCTGAGGGAAAACCTGTTGCAACATGAAAAGTCCAGGACATCTAGGAAACCTCCATCTGCTTCTCCCCGTCTGTCTCCAGCTATTTCTCCTCGAAACTCTCCAAGGCTTTTGCGCAGGATGCTTTTAAATAGCAACATACCAAAACAGCGGCGTTTCACTGTGGCACATACCTGGTAAGCACTGAGTAGGTTGTCATGAAATGTCAGATTAACTTTTTTCGTAGAGCATTTATCTCCTTGATGTCAGTGCTTATATTTTTGGTTTGATCTCTGCGTGAATCTCTCTGGTTGAAAAAGACAGTGCTAATTTGTGACTCAAGTTAATTTCAGACCTGAAGTTTAAAACAGTAATTTATATAAAGTAAGAAAAAATATATTTGCTTGCACAAAAGCTACTTATTTAATGTGATTTCTTAGGTAATAATCCCTTTCTTCCCCTCCCCTGGAAATAGAAACTGGAGTCTTAAGAAGGAAAAGTATTTATGTCATTCTGTGCTGTTCAGGCCAGAGTGAGTAGGCAATTTTTTTTCTTTACAGTGTCACTTAAATCTGATTTTTAAAATACATTTATGGCAATTTATGACCCCTCTGCCCCAAAGCAGAATAGCAAAAGTTTATTTATCTTTTAACAGTGCTCAAATTAAGAAGAACGGTGGGAATAGGTATCATATATTATACTATATATGCTATATATGATACATATTTAGATATTATGTATGAAACTGTGATTTTTATTAAAGCAGTTGCTAGAATAAACAGAGGAAAGATAGAAAGGGAACCTTGTTAAATGATTCACTAGTACTACTCTTTTGTAACTCCCTCATTTCTTACACATGTTTTTGACAAAATCTATAAAATATATTAATTTTGTTGCATTCACCTTCTGTAAAATAGCAGCATAATTTAATTACCAAATTTATTATTTTTTAAAATGTTACATACAAGATTATTGTAACTCAGTAATACATTCCTATTTGCTTTGATGGTTCCGAGGTCATGTTGTGTTCTGTTTTTTCTTGTGAGATCTTTTCCACCATAATTTTAAAAATAAAAATGTTGTATAAAGAAAGGAGGGCAATGAAATATGTTTAAAGAAAGTAAGTCATGCATTCTAAGCAGCAGGCAGATATGCTATTCAAGTTTATCTTCATTTGTCTGCAATTAGGTTTACACCATAGCTATGTGATTGATATGTGCATTGCACATTGTATATGTGTGTGCCTAAGTCTTTACTATATCTGCATTTGTGGAGCTAAAAGACTCCTCTGATAAAATAATATTTTTACCCTTGGAAAGAAAGAGGAAAAACAAGTATGCCGTCTTGTACTTAAAGAGTATTTGTTTTGAAAACTGTGTACCTGGTCAGAAATTGCATGTGTAACAGAGAAAACGGAATGAAATTAGGATATTTCATGTTTCTTTAACAGTTATGCATAAATCCCAACAACATTTAGGATCTCTAACTGGTGTTCTGTATTAAATAATTAATGCAGTCTATACACAAGAACATGCAGGATAAAAAAAATCAGGCAGTGCTGTTTTACATTGTAAGATGAAAATAAATAAGAATTTGTGAAAGTTTACAGAGGAAAGTTATCATGTGCGATTATGTATGTCTTATGACAGTTATTGTAGACAGTTTAAGACAGAGAAAGGAAGGGTGTTAAAAGGAACAGATACGAAGTGAACAAACAGGTTTGGGCAACATGAAAGGGCAAAGGCTGGCATAGTATTAGAAAGTGGAACTTAGTTTAGACACACTTCCTTTAGTGAGCTTTAGAAAGTTTTGAGCTTGGGTAGAGTGCCTTTTTCAGCATGACATGGAATGTAGGAAATGCTTGAGTTTTTTTCCAAATATGTGAAATGCTAGGCCTGCAACATACTGTTGTTGAACAATTCATAGTCATTTCCATATGATTTGTAAAACTAGCTCATCTTAGCAGCAATTTTTCTTCAGCAAGTAGAGAAGTAAAAAGTCAAGCAGCGAGTTGCAATAAATTACCTGAGAACCTGCAAGGAATAGTTTTTCAGAAGTGAAGTTGAAGGAGAAAAAACCACTAATCTTAAGTAACAACATATGTGATCAGACTTAAAGGAGTATGAAGGGAAGCAGAAGCACTACTGAGTGCTTACAAAATGTATTTGTTGCCAAATCTGATCAAGTCCGTAGCTATTGATACACCTTCACTTGGTTATCTATCTAGAAAACTGAGATGCTGTGTGATAGACATGCAATTTTTAGAGGCTTTGGCTACATAGGCAGTATAGTGGTTTTAATTTCATATCCATATAATCCATTTTAGGCAGCTGATATTAAAAAAGTGCTTTTGAAAATGGAGCCGTTGTATGCTTACTCCAAAATGGTGTACTATGGAGGATCTATTCTGGTTTTAGCGTATATAGTTTGTTCCACCATAGTTATGACCTCTTATGTTTTTCTTATGATTAGAAGTCTATGTAATAGGTAACATAAGAACTAAATCTATTACACTAAAGATACTTCTGTGTGTTGCAGTGATGCCAAATACAGTCGCCACAGATCCAGTGCACCAGAACAACTCGCTTAGATTGTACCTAACTCCCAGATTTCCAGGATCCAAAGTGGCATTCAGATATAGTCAAGAAATGGGTGGCAGACTGATGAATTGTTTGGGTAGCCTGGTTCTTCCCCCTTGCTTTCATAAGGCCTGTAGCTCTCCCCTTGTAATGGCTTGGGATTGAGAACTGTTGATACTAAAAAGCATTTTCTTTATCATGTGACTGTTATCCTTTCACACGAGTAACTCAGTTATCATTTTTAGTCATATGGCAGGAATATTCAGTCTTGTAAGGACTGCTTAATGGCCTGGTTGTGAACCGTTCAAAATACCTTCATCTTTTTTTTTTTTATCTGATGAGGTATGCAATCATAAGATACAATGTTCATATACATGTCCAGTGACACTGTAGGATGATGGAATATTGTGTAAAATGCATGTTAACTACTTGTAATTTAAAAAGTGATGTAGTATGTAAACCTCTAAGACCACTTTAAGAAGCTTTATGGTTCTTTCTAGTGAAGTTGGGCTATTATGTCTTCTGGAAACCATATCTGCATAAAAATTGTCAAGAAAATTGTACACAAGGTGGTCTATTTACTAGGGAATGCTTAAGAAATTGATGGAACCATTTATTTAAATCTGTTCTCTCTGTATCAGTTGTATTCAGGAAGGCACAACTTAATAGGTTATTTTTAAAATTTGTTTTTAATAGGAGGTTCCCATGAACTGTAAAGAAATGTGGTTATATAACTCGATTTTGCTACAAGAGTGTAATGAAAAACTTGACAATATTTTTTTCAACTCAGATTTTACCACTAGCCATTAACCTCAATGATTTTATGAGTCCTGCTTTCCTTCCTTTCTTCTTTGTCCTCACCCAGCTGTAATTCTGAATTCATTCTAACAGTTGGAAGACAAATGACTAATTCTAGGATTTAAGAGAGGAAAAAGTAAAGCATTAACAGTGAGTTGAAATAGGTTTTAAGTAGTAGAGATGCATGGGGTCTTCATTTTTGTTGGAGAAATTTCTGAATAACTGTGAGCTTGAGAGGGTGTTACAGCTAGTCTTGCCTATAGCTGTGAAATTAAAACTGCTTGGGTCATCTTGAACTTTTAGCCTGCATCACTCTCAGTCTGTAGACAATGTCAGTCTACAATCCACAGGAAGCAACCATAGCGACTGAAAAGAAGTACTCTAGACAAAACTGACTCAACTTCCTCAGAAATCTGCATTATATTGTCTTACTGTAAAAGTTACCACAGTACTGTAAGATCTGATCGATACAATGATGTGGCAGCACGTGTTACACTTGGACACAGACTGGATATTTTAAGTCCTCTCTTATGTGTTTGACAAATTTAGTTTCTGAATTGTTTGGCACCCCATATGCCTTTCTAAGCTGCCTAATACCCTAGTGCATGTTGGCAGGACAAATCATTAGAGTGGGGTCATGCATGCTGGGATGTCTCAGTTACAGGGCAGGAGACTGTTGATTCCCCAGTTGTGTGAATAGCCAATGTGTATGAGACACGTCTAGAGGTCTGTGGAAGGATGTTTAGATACTTTATATCTTACAGTTTTAGTAACTCACATGGCAAGCCAGCTTTCCTTTATTTTTGATGAAAAATTCCCTTCCGTAGGAAAGGGAGGAGGAGCAAGAAGCATAAATATTTGAAGTGGGATAATAAGGTCAGTGCAACATAGCAACTAAAATGTATCTATTTAATTGGAAGTATGAAGTTGTGGCATACATGTGTTTGATTTCTTTGGCCTTTATTATTTGCTGCTTTAATAGTCAGTGAACACAAAATGTTCAAACAGCTTTTTCTCTGTTGTATATAACTTCGGACGGAATATTTGCCACCTTTGTGACTTATTTGTGTGTGTTGAGATACAACGAGTAGTGATATATGACTTTTTTTCATTATAAGAAGTGGGTTTGTTAGTCACAAATCCATTGACAGTCTTGCCCATTAGTATATGTCCCCTCTCCAGATATTCTGGGGTTCATATAGTACTTTCTGATGTTCAGGGGTTTTATGGTTTTGTTCTTTAGACTTTTTTTTTAAACACGCACCCCCAAACCTGATCATTTAATATGATTACTGACTGTAAGAATACAAACATGTGCTCAGTTACACAGAGTACTTTCATCTGAAATCAGCCAGCCTTTGTCCCCACCCATAGTAAATAGTTTTACATTGACTTTGGCATTCAGATACGAAAACAATAGATGCCTTAGAAATATTTTTTATATATGTGCGTAAGGTATGCCACTTTAAGTTTCAGGAAAATAACTGACATAAGGGTACTGATAAAATTAGGTCTTTGTTTATTTTTATTACACAATATCTTTTCATGCACTTCTAGCACCAACTGCAAAAAAAACCAAAACTTCGAGTGTTAGTTACAGGTAGATTGCAGAAGAGCAACATATTTAACTTGATGTGGTTCTACACTGCCTGGTTTGGTGTATTAATGTTGAAATTACTAACCTATGCTGAAACTATACCAAATGGAAACCGTAGACTTTTTCTCACTAATATTTTCTTCCCATTTTGCAGATATATGTTCTTCAAAGACTTTTTAATGACTGTCTATGTTTTCCTCTCCTTCAATACTTGGTGCTTTTCAGGGAATTAAAGTAATTACAGTTTGTGTATGAAAAGCATTTCAAAAGGAAGATCCATCAAAGCAGAGTAGGATGATAACTATGCTAAGAACACTAGAGAAGGATGAGAATCATAATCTCTATACTCCGTGTATGTATGCTCTGTACTAAAACCTGAAATGTTCTAGAGAGTTGTGGAGAGTAGTTCAAACTTCTGTGGAAAAAAAAATTGAGTGTTATGGAATAATATTTCAAAGAGAAGCCAAATAGTTAGATGCATGTAGTCATGAGATTAAAGGCAGTATTTCATCAGGTTATGCATACAATAAAACTTAAGAATAACATCATTTTAGAAGTATTAAAATAAACCGTAAATTTTAAGAGACTATTTGAGCAAGCTGAAGATAAGTTGCATATTTGCATATGTGACCTTATGTGTTTCTGTTTTTTTAATTAAGAAAATATCAGAGTTTCTTTTACTTCCTTGCTTTTTCTCACCTAAGTTTTATTCATGCATTCTAAATCAGCTGACCAAATATTACATAAGGTTTTGGTTAAGGCAACAACTGGCATATTACAGAGGACTCTCTTCCATTGGTTTTCAGACATTTTAGAATGGGTTACCTTACTCCTTTTCTGGAATAGTACATATGAGGAATACTACATATAAGGTAAAGATATTAATAATAGATGCATAAATAATTCTCAGGGAATAATTTAATTCACAATACTGTCACAGAGACATACTACAAATGTGTATGACAACCCAATCCACATATTCACTCTTTTCTTGAAATTCTGTTACGTAAAGAGGGTCATGCTTGTGTACAAATAGGCAACGGGCTTGCAAAGACAGTGTGTGTATTTGATGGGATCTGTGCATGCATATGCATGGGTTAGTGGAGCAGAGGCAAGGAATGAGCTAGGGGAACATGATGCTGTCCAGTATCTATGGAGTGGCTTGCAATAAGCTGAGGATGCTTCACAATGGTGTTAACTACTGACAAGTTGATTTACCAGAGAGAAAGATGCCCCATCGCTGGAGGTGTTCAAGGCCAGGTTGGATGAGGCTTTGAGCAACCTGGTCTACTGGGAGGTGTTCCTGCCCATGGCAGGGGGTTTGGAACTAGACGATCTCTAAGGTCCCGTCCAACCCAAACCATTCTATGATTCTATAGTTCTATTTCTCAACAGCTCAAACCTAGGGAGAAACAGATGAGGACAAAATTCACTTCCCCATAAAAAAGGAAGAGGCAAAGGTGCATTTTACCAAATGAGAGCGATGTTAAAGCGGAGCTCCTGGTATCAGAAAGACAACCCAAAACCACTTCAGAAAGATGAATTAACAATCAAAGTCTAAATTCTAAGTATTCATTGTACAGTGACAAATAACTGAGTACGGAAGAACACTGTAAAGGAGAAAAAAACAATAAATTTGGCTGAGTAGATTTGGTAGTGCAGGAGTTGTATTTTATAGCAGTGCCTGTTGCACCTCTTCTTTTCTTCCAAAAGGAAATATATCTCAACCATTTTCGTTGATCCTTTCTCTCTTGTGGATGACCTCTTTGCCTTGTGGATCTGACATTTCTTCATAAGCTTTAATAGCTGAAGTGCTTTGGCTAGGCCCTGCTAATTTCTCATCTTTTGTCTTTAATGGTGTGTTCTGTGTTGGACAGAATTTAGGAGAAATTCTAAATAATGTAGCAGAAGTGGAAGTGAGATCCTATTGTTCTAGTTTTGTATAGTAGTTACCTCAAAAACAAAGAACTCTTTGCAAAAGTGCCTTTGCATCCACAAATTTTTATTATATCTTACTTTAACTGTATCACAATTTATTATGTGTGACTGCAAAGGTTTTAACTATTGTACCCTTCCAGCCTGGCAAATTCTCTGATTTCCTTAAGTTTTTCTTTAAGAATTTGCAAAAAAATTCCAGTAGTTTTTGGAGAATGTTTATTAGCCTACTACGGAACATCTTGGGAAGCCTGTTAGAATCAAGCAGCCTTCCACATTTCTTCCTGTTGTATCACTGATTGCATTTAGCAAACTTGCTATCTTCACTTTCATTTTACAGATGTACTGTTACCATTTTATTTGTGGTTTGCTAAAGCAGATATTTATTCTTGTCCTGGCCCATGCAGTCCTGTCTGTTTCTCCTGCAGCTTGACACATTTTCAATGTTTTACGCAAGCTGATATTGGTATCACATAGAAGCCTTCATCTCTGTTTTGAATTTCAAGAATATACTCTATCTTGGCCTTCAATTGAGGATTTTGTAGGTATTGTACAGTTGCATATACATAAACTCAAAGTTTCAAATGTGTTATAAAAATTTAAGAAGTTTCTTTTCTTGTTTCTTGTAGTAATTCGTATTTCTTCACAGATATATATCTTATGGGAATAGATATTCTTAGAACTTCTTTAGCACAGTCTAGCAACTAGCTGACTTTTCCTTTCATACGTTCTTGAAGACCTTCATCTTCTTTGGGATTTGTAGGTATTACTCCACTTTTTTTCTCTGGTGATATTTCTTCTGTATCTCATGAACTTTTTAGGGTTTTATATTTCTGTTTCATCTAGTACCAAAATGATTTTTCCACTGGCAGTCCAGGAGAACACTGAGCTTGAAACTTGCAAGAGTAAATTTCAGCAATAGATAACCTGGAAGTGAGAAAAAAGCATAGGAGAGGGGTCTCAGCATCTGTTTGTCAAGCAACCAGTCCCATAAGGAACAACTGTTGACTGGAACTGACAAGTTTTACTCTGCCACTACTCTGCCATTTGACAGACTTCTGATTTATACAGAAGTGCAGTAAAATGTTTGTTAGCAGAAGGCTTATTTCTGTCCTGATCGAGGGAAAATGGCCAGTCTTAGAACTGGTCTCTAGCTGGGGTAAGTTACTGGTGCTTAGACTGTCTGCAGTGGAGTGCTGTCACTCTGTTGTGTTGGGATGCACTGCCAAACCTGTCCTTTCACTCATGCCCAACTAATGTTTGATCTCGGTCACTAGATAATATTGGTAATATTGGCATCTCCTCTCACTGCAAAGTTTTAGGGAATAATCTTGCAGAACCTCTACTGCTTTATAGTATATAGATTAGTACATTTAATAAATTCATAGTGGGTTGACTTTCCATTTTCTGAACCCTCAATATTCTGCAGGTACTCTTCTTTCTTCTTCATCATGACACTATACGGCTAATGCTACATGATAGCACAGTTCTTTTCTGGTACTTGTATATTCCCCTCTCAGTAAACATGCAGGATCTTCTATCTATTATTTTCAACAGCTTACTTTTGCTAAGCCTCTGCATTCAGTTCTTTAAAAAAGAACAGGTACAGAATTAATAAAGCAAAAAGGTAAAGTGTTGTGCATGCACAGGGTGAAATGTAAGACAAGAAAGACATACTCTTTTTCATCTATTGTTTCATAAAGAAACATTTCTGGTCAGGTCATAATGCTTTAGTTGTAACCTATTTTCCTCTTAGATTATACTTTTCTTAGACAGTGATCAGATCTCTTCTGTGTACTTCAGTGTACCAAATTTATCAGTGCTCATTAAATATTGTTGTAACAGATAGAACTAATCAGCTAGAATCTCATAGTGACAAGTGCTCCACAGATATGCCCACGACAGTGAGGCTGATTATTGTAGACTAGCAGTCAAAGACTTTTATGGACAATAGATTGTTGAAGTAAACTTGAAATACTTTAAGGGGTAATAATGTGTGAGAATGAATGATGTACAATTAAATACATTAGCTTTATGGACCTGACTAACCTTAGCTGGAATATCCAGGAACTTTTGTAGTGGTCTTTAATGCATGAATTTGTCTTTGGGATTATTTCTTAATAGTAGTACCTTGATAATTTAAAAAAATAATTGTGGATTAATTTATTGAACATGTAAACTGTGTGTTTTGTGGGTTTTCATAAGTTGTGTGATTTTTTTTACAGCTTTATCTTAACAATATATGTTTCCATGTTAAGTTAAAGTAGGCATTTCTGACATTCATTTTAATATTAGGACAAATTTCATCATATTGAAATCAATAACTGATTTTTTTATCATTACCTTAAATATAATTTTGCATTATAGTAGACATGCAATTACAAATAACATGTTGTTTTCTTTTGGGGATGGAAAGGTTCACTGAATGATGAATCTGAAAAGCTAGCTATTGTATTTCCAGTCTTGCTGTGCAGCCGTAAGAACCTTTAAAATCTGATGTATTTTCATAAGCACAGTGATATGCAATAAAATCTAAGTTATTTTAAAATATCATCTACCTCCTGGACCTATTAATTATTATGCATATTCACATGACAGAGATTGAATTCTCCAAAGGTGTTAATTACAATCATAGCATGTAGCACATGACATAATCAAAAAGAAAAATAATGACTTGAGTAAATGCATGCTGTCATGGGGAATAGATTAGACCACATAATTAAATGTGGAAATCCAGCAAGATCACGAGAAATATTCATTAAAAGGCCTAAGAACTGACTGCACAATGAGCTTTATTCCCCATATAAAAAAATATTTTACTGCAGAAGAAATATTTGAAACTTAAAAACAACAGTGTTTCTCCAAGTATGTATCACTCCTTTCCAAAGAATGTAATGTATGTGAGAGAGACCTAAGTCAGATACTCCAGCTACAAAATGATTATTTTAGAACAATTGTGTACTTACGTATTTCTTACTTAATGTTGTAGTCACAGACTGGAGACTGGTGTGGCTCTCTTGTGGGTGGACTATATTTGTGTGTGATGACTGTATGAGGTATATACATCAGAGAAGGAGTTGTTGCCACTGTAGTAACACAGCAGTTTGTGATGTTTGCTGGCACTAGTATAGTGACTAGCTGTGACAATACCAAACTTTTGGCCTTTCATCAACAATAGCTTGCCAAGAGAAACAATATTAAAACACACATTAATTGGGGGGCGGGGAACGGGCTATGAGAAAAATATCATCATATGATTATTGTTAGCAATTTAAAAAGTAACACTAAGGCTGAAGGATGTCAACTTCAAGGTTGATCTGTTACTTTTCAGTGTGCAAAAACCATCTCAGCAGAAAAGATTTTTAGGCATGAATGTCAGGATAAAGGTTGTGAGGAATTGACTAGTAAAATATTGTAAAATACTGACTTATTGTGCCTAGAATACCTAATTGGAAACACTTCAGAATTTCCCACCCCCCAGTCCCAGAAGTAATTGCTGAGAGTAAGGAATGCCTGGAGGCTACACAGGAGGGAATTCTACTGAGCCATAAGATAGAAATCACAGTATCAGATATTCTGTTCAGATAGGTGGCAATTAATAATTATCTTATACATGTGTTATAATTATATTATCAAGTATTACTTAGGATATACATATATGTATCTCATGATCCAACAGCAGGTTCTGCCATTAATGCTATTCTAAATATATACGTCTTTTCCTTTAGGCCACCTCTCTTCTTTAAGCAAACACACAGTATACTCAGTGGTGATATCTGCAAATTCTTGCCTATCTTCTCCTTTTACATTGTCAAAATTTCTTTCTGATCTGTTTTGTGGGCTTTTCCTCCAGTCTGGAAGCCTTCCCTTCTTAAAGATCTCAGTATGATCTTGATAGGCCTTAATGAAATGCTCCATAAAATGCTATTGTACTCACTGCAGTCTCTTCGTAATGGTGGTTTGATACACATGATTCCACCTAGGAAGGTCAGTGGCTTATCAACTATTCTTCCAGAACCTTCATATCCTATATTTTATTATGTGGTAGTATTTCTGTAAGAAAAAACATAAATATTTTGTTCATAATAATTGTGTATGTTTGCCAGATTGTTGTTGGGACAACGGTCTAATCTTTTCTATGACCTATGCAGGAATCTCTTAACCTGGCTTCTAAACTGACAGTCACTAAAAGAATGTGCTTCTGAAGAATACAATTTGTGAGTGTTCCTACCGAGTAAATATATACCACAAAACAATTGAAAACATGTCTTCACAATTGTAAATCTTTTCTTTAGAATCTTTGTCAAGATTGTTTTTGGATGAATTGCTCCAACTCCCTTTATCTGCCTAGTACAGGTGATCTGTCTTCATGTAAGAGTTGTGAAGTTTTTTTAATTATAAGGCTTCACAGAGGATTATTTAATCTCTGCTACCTTCAGAGGGTACATTAGAATGCAGAACTTGATCTCAGTGCTGATGAATTTAAAGGACATCCCTTACAAATCTCTGGGAACATATCACTAAAAGTAAATTTTTAAAAAAGCGATTATTTTGCAAACTGTCAAACAAAAATAGTTTAAGTGTAGTATCCAATGAATTGTTAAGGACTGGGTTTCATTACTAGGAATTTTTAATTTGTGAATTAAACTAGACTTTGTGTAGACAGCACTGAAAAGAGATTTTACAACCCCTTCAGTCCCTTGAGCATCTGCTGCAAGTGCCATTGATAAGGCCAAGCAGGAGTGGCTCCTTTTCTGATGGAAGCTTATTTCACATGTTGGAGGGGGGGAGAGGGCAGTTACAAATAAAATCTCAGCTGAGTCCAAAAGGAAAACATCTGTCTTTTGTTCTCCATATATTCTCAGGGCTATCTAGTTCTCCAGACTACATGCTGCATTTAATTGCTAAGTCACTCTAGACATACCTTACAAAATAAAAAGTGCTGTGTCTTGTGGCTTTGCTACAAGCTGCTACTTGCTTGTCCAAAGTGCAAAAATCATCACCAATCAAAAGGAAACAAAAGAAATTTATTCATGTTTAAATGCCTTATGAAATGTCATCAGTTCTTTGAAACAATGAAACATCATTGTTAAAATACATAGGAAAAATAAGAGCAGGTGAAAACATGAAGTGACCTTCGTCTGTAAAAGTGATAATTTTTTTTTTTTTTATATAAGCTTGTGCTATGAGCTGGAATTGTTCAATAGTTGCTGTTTCCATCCACATCCTTTTAGTAGTGGAAGGTTATACTTTAGTTGTCATAACAGTAGTTATACAGAAGACAAAAAAGAATGCCTTTGAAATGCAAATTCCTTAATATTATAAAGGCGGTCTTCCCTTTATTAACAAATAGGATGTCATATGGTAGCTTAGGTAAGAACTTATGCTTGGAAAACTTGATTGGAAAGTTCATGAAGGCTACATCAGAAAAGACTAGGGCTCTTCCAGACTTTAGTGTCAATAAGGTGAAAAAAAATACTTCAATAGAAGGATGACGTAGTTACCAATGGATAATTTACTTTTTCTTTGATATAATCTTCATTCGTAAAGCAAAGTAGTTACATAAAATTTATTTTTTTAAAGGATATTTAAACCTTGGACTAGATTTAGCTCGTTATATAGATTCTGCAGAGGTTACTAATATTGAATGACTTTTGCATCATTAATTCCGTCCTTATAGTAATTTAGTAATGGGAGCACCCAATTTTACTGTGAAGATTGGAGTACTTTTGCAAAGAAGTAGTCTGCTTAAATATGTTACATTTTGCAGACAATAAAATAAAGGCTTAATGGACAATCGTAATCGTAGATAAGGAATTAGAGAACAGTAGACTAGTTGGTTTTGGAGCATTTGAATGCAGGTGAGGTTACCTGTGTGAGAGTAAGGGGCAAAACTCAACCAGTTAGTAGTAATACCTTGTCAGCAACATTTAGATTTGAGGCTTACAAGGGCTGGAGAAAGGCAGGTAGCATAATTCTGGGGCTTGTATGAGAGTCATCTGATTGAAAGCGACCAAAACTTTCATACTCACTTTTTGTTTTCTTGAAGACTGATGGTGCCTCAGAATGTTGAACAATGGCTTATAATGCAGGCAATCTACAGTGCTATAAATAGCGGGGCCAGGTATAGTATAATAAATGACTGTCTAATTTCAGACTACTTTAACAGGAATGCCATTGTTTGCCTATTGTCGCCCAGTCTAAAGAGTGAGAAACAATGACTGTTTCTCTAGCAAACACTCTTCTGTGTGCTATTTGCCAACAGTGGCAAATTAATTTCTCAGTAGTTCTCTAGCAAAATTATTAATTGCTTTCATACTCATCCTGGCATATTTACATGATTACATAGTTAAATGAGGGATTTTGGTACTAATTTGAAGTTGTATTACCTTTTCAGGAGCTTTGGTGCCCCTGAAATAATGGTACTTTATGCACTTTCACGCCACAAATAACAAAATAACAAAAATAATCAGCATCCTGTTTTGAATAAATTGTTATGTATTTCAAAAATTCTTCTAATAGTGTGAAAAATAAAATTATTACCACAAAAATACAATTTTCTGGATAATTAATTTCTGTATTTATAACTGTAAAAAGAAAAGTACAGCTTTTATAGAAAAAGACTAATAGAACATTGCTTAAGCTAGCAGCTTGTGAGTCACTCCTCTGAGTAAAAATCTTTGGGTGAGGCTCAGGAAGTATTTCTGTAAAACCTGTTTCTACTCCATTAATTTATTTGAATTGAGTACTAAATTATAACATCAAATTATCAATTATCAACTGCTTAAATGGTTTTAAAGAGGAAACAAATTCAGGTGACTTGACCAATGTAGTAGATGAAGTTTGGGTACCTCTAAATTTTTCAAGGTGAATTGTAAAGGACAGTTTTAACATTTGACAAAGATTTTCTTGATTAAATAAATAATCTATTGAGGAACACTTAAATAAGTAGAAAAAAAATGATGCTGTCCGTTTTGAATCAACGTCTATTACATCATAGTGATGTCTCCATGAGGTCACAATGGAAAACAAAAAAAATACAGTTATGCATCTGTTTTGATTTGTTCAAATAAAAGCATGATTGATATATGTTGTTGTGTGCAACAATTATGTAACTCTAGGGAATAATCTCAGCTCAAAGAGAAGGTATGTGCATTAGCAAAGTATAAAAATCCAACTCCCACTCAAAATAATAACAGGTGAAAAAGTGCTGTGGTTACTGCATCTTATAAGCAAATTCAAGCAGAGAGAGACCTGACCTTATGGATATAGTGTGAGCCTGGGCTGAAATATTGGTATTTTAAACCTAGCTCTGCCATCAGTTCCCATCCTTTGAATTCAGCAGACTCTGAATTGTCCTAATTTTTACATAACTGAAATAAAAATTATAATACGGGTCTCAGGAATTTCCAACACTTTCCAAGTATGAAATGCTATCTTTTTGAGGCAGGGGTTTTGGTAGCGCAGTGTGGGCTACAGGGGTGGCTCCTGTGAGAAACTGCTGGAAGCTTCCCCGGATCCAAGTTGGACCTGCCTCTGGCCAAGGCTGAGCCCATCAGTGACAGTGGGAGCACCTCTTTGAGAACAGGGTTAAGAAGTGGGGAAGAAAATTCTGTGGCAAAACTGCAGTGGGGAGAGGAGTGGGATGTGAGAGGAACAATTTGTGCAATCCCAAGCACAAATAGAAGCTGGGCAGAGAATGGATTGAGAGTAGCCCTGAAGAGAAGGACTTGCCAGTGTTGGTTGACGGGAAGCTGAACATGACCCAGCAATGTGCACTTGCAGCCCAGAAAGCCAACTATGTCCCAGGCTGCATCAAAAGAAGTGTGACTAGCAGGTCGAGGGAGGTGATTCTGCCCCTCTACTCTGCCCTGGCGAAGCTCCACTTGGAGTACTGTTTCTGGCTCTGGGTCCCCCAACATGAAAAAGACCTGAACCTGTTAGACTGAGTTCATAGAAGGGCCACGAAGATGATCAGAGGGCTGGAACACCTCCCATAGGAGGACAGGCTGAGAGAGTTGGGGTTATTCAACCTGGACAAGAGAAGGCTCCAGTTCTGGGCCCCTCAGTTCAAGAGGGACAGGGAACTGCTGGAAAGAGTCCAGCGCAGAGCCACAAAGATGATGAAGGGAATGGAGCATCTCCCTTATGAGGAAAGGCTGAGGGAGCTGGGTCTCTTTAACTTGGAAAAGAGGAGACTGAGGGGCGACCTTATTAACGTTTGTAAATTGTGAAGAGTGAGTGTCAGGAGGATGGAGCCAGGCTCTTCTCTGTGACATCCAGTGATAGGACAAAGGGCAATGGGTTCAAGCTGGAACACAGGAGGTTCCACTTGAATATGAGAAAAAACTTATTTACAGTGAGGGTGACAGAGCACTGGAACAGGCTGCCCAGAGAGGTTGTGGAGTCTCCTTCTCTGGAGACATTCAAAGCCCGCCTGGATGCGTTCCTGTGTGATCTGATCTAGGTGTTCCTGCTCCAGCAGGAGGATTGGACTTTCGAGGTCCCTTCCAATCCCTGACATTCTGTGATTGTGTGACCTTAGAGCAGCCTTCCAGTACTTCAAGGTGACCTACAGGAGAGATGGAGAGAGACTCTTTATCAGGGATTGTAGTGATAGGAAGAGGGGTAACAGTTTTAAGCTGAAAGAGAGTACATTTAGATGAGATATTAGGAAGAAATTCTTTACTGTGTGGGTGGTGAGTCACTGAACAGGTCGCCCAGGGAAATTGTGGATGCCCGATCCCTGGAGGTGTTCAAGGTCAGGCTGGATGAGGCTTTGAGCAATCTTGATCTAGTGGGAGATGTTCCTGCCCATGGCAGGGGGGTTGGAACTAGATGATCTTTAAGGTCCTTTCCAACCCAAACCATCCTATGATTCTATTATTCTATGATATGCAAGATCTATGTTACTGGCAGGTATGGAGAAGAAATAGGAATACAGAAGTCACTGTACTGGCATGTTTTCAGGCTGCTGAACCCAACACTTTCCTGAGACAACATTGGACTGATCGCAAACCCCATTCACTGTCTCCCTCTGCCGCTGGAAATAGAGAAATCAGGAGCACAGTTTTGAGCTGGGGAAGAAGGGAGGAAAGGAGGTGGGAGGAAGGTGTTTTGTTAATATTTGGTTTTATTTCTCATTATTCCACTCTGATTTGATTGGTAACAAACTAGACTGATTTTTTTCCTGAAGTTGAGTTTGTTTTGCCTGTGACCGTAGTTGGTGAGTGATCCCTCCTTGTCCTTACCTTAACCCAGGAGGTCTGACCTTTTTTTTCTTCTGATTCTCCCCTCCATCCCACCAAGAGCCAGGCACACGGTGTTTAGTTGCTAGCTGGGCCTAGACCACGACACATTGCTTACAGATCAAGAGAATGTTCAGTTTTCATCTTCTAAATATTAAATATCCATTTATAGCTTTGCGTAGTGTCAACATTCTAGGTATTGTAGGAATCTAATAAAACATTGTCCTTCTTTTGAACTTTTTAATTGTAGCAGAAACGAAACCAAGAGAAGCTTTAGGGGCTTTTTCCTTGTAATTGTAAGACTACCTGCTGGTCTGTAACAAAAATATTGAAAATTAATGTATCTGAGTATGACAAGTACATCTGAACTAGACTATCTTGCTTGTCATCAGACTTACCAGTTCAGGGGTATGCTACACTAAGCCTGACTGTGCAGTTCAAAGCTCAGCTCTGTCTGATTTGCAGAAAGAGCAGGCAATGCTAAAGCGTGCCTGCTTTCGGAAACGTGTAGACGTGGTCTAGAGTGGAGAAAAGACTGTAGTGTTTCCTCTTAAATACAAAGCATATATTCCCTGTTTTGCTCATTACAGTTTCCAAAGTCTGCAAAAGCTGAGAGACAACAGAACTTTGCCTCTTTTTCTGTCTGTAAAATGTGTCTTTTCTGCTCAACCAAAGTAGTATTGTTCTCATGGAAAAGATGGTTGTGATCACTGTTAAAAGAGTACCCCTATCGATCACAACACGTGCTGTACACAGAGGGCAAATTGTGGCTGCTTGGACGAACAATTTTGACACTTTTTAACATTTGAGAAATTGTCTTAAAATCTTAGTATCCTTTTCTGTAAGAAATTTCTGAGTGTAGATGGGGGTTTGTAGTTCTTTTTGTTGTGGGTTTTTTAATGCAAAATAATTTTTTTTTGGTCATTTTATGATGTCTCCTTCATTACCCTTCTGCAGGCTTACCTGTACTGTATTGTCCTGTACCTGTACTGTTCTGTACACGTATTAAGAGGGATTGACAGGGAGAGGAATGAACTTTCTAATGTTGGGTTACTGGAGTCATGTAACACCTGACTACGTACATTAATCTATCTAGAAAATATTGGTAGCTGTCTAACAGCCAACATTGCAGAAATTACATATTTGTTTGCATTTGTAGGATTGTATTTTCCAGTTATTCGGTTTATTATTCAGCAAACCAATTAAAAGATTCCATTTTAAATATAATTTCTCTTACTTAAAAGTAGTCTAAGCCCTCTGGGATTAAAAGAAAAAAAAAAGGTAAATCTTTTCCAGTGAATAAATCTTGGTTGATCTTGGCATTTTTCTATAATGATTACCTACTAGTGACTTGACTTTAAGGGCTATGCTGACTAGATGGAGTCTGAAATTGTTTTTTTGAAGTTTTGCACTTTGAGGGACAATGTTCTGTTTTCTCTGCTCTACTGAAGATCTGAACCCAAAAATCACCTTCAGAAAACAGACATACAAATTAAGTATTGAATAATTTTCTATTTAGAATTTTAAAGTCTAAACATGTACTCTCTTAGGTTTTTAATTAATTTTAATTGTACATTCTGTTTCTTGTTTATGTATTTTTCCATACTCACAACTGTGGCAATTAGTCCACACTTGTCATTGATGTCATTGTTTTCAATGAAATGTCTGTGATATGAGTGGTGAGTCATTCTGTAGATAAGAGGTTAAGACCAATGTAGCAAAATAAACAGTTTCTTTACAGTCTCACACTACTTGGGTCTTGTAAGGGTTAAAACTTTTCTGAGACCTTCATGTGCACTACTTCTGCACCTGTAGGTCTGTAAGATCCCTGAATTATGTGCTGAGCACTCACAGAAATTGTATAAAGTATTTTGTTTCTACAGTTCTGAAAACAACAGGAAGTGTGGAAGAAAGTAAAAGATTCTTATTCTAATAGTTTTTCTACTGAGATTAGAAGCACAAAATATTTATCCAGTGCAAAGTAGGAGTATTTGTGTGGTGGCAAAGAAAAATTTCTTAATGAAAAATTCAGGCTGGAGCAATGCAAGTACTACAGTACTATGAACTACAGAGATTCTTCAAGATGTGAAATATTTTTAAATTGTTTCACTGTGAGGAAAAAAAAAGTAAAAATATTTTAAAAGCAAAATGATTAAAACATAAGAAACTCAAATTAGATAGTGGAACTTGAATGTAGTTCAAATTCTCTTTGTTCTTGCCTTCTGGGGAAGAAAATTTAAAAAAAAAATATAAGACTAATGTCCTGCTGGCCATATCCTTAATGTGAAAAATGTGGAGGGAGCGGTGACTAAAATGTTATGAAAACTTTGCTAAAAGAAATCACAATGAATGAATTTTGCTAAGAGTTTTGTTTTGTAAATAAGTTTTTCCATATCCTAAGTCCAACAGAAATATTGTTTTCTCAAATGAAGATTGTATTCCTTTATGTCTTAAAGAATAAAGTCCTAAATAAACAATTATTGCTGCCAATGAAGGTAGGCATGCATGCAATGGTGAAATGAACCTATGTTGACTAATAAAAAAGTCAAATTTGGAAATGAAAGATAAGGGCAAAATTTAATTAATAAATAAAAGGAGATAAAGAACTCATAAACAAACTGTTTACATCTTGAAGTGTAACTAGAAGAAATTGGCTTGTTGCTGTTGTTGAAGTGAATCTTAACCTGAGACTATTTTTATATGTATTAAAATTACATGAGGAATTTTACAGCTTTGAATTTATTTTTTTGTTTATTATAATAATCCGTCCATTTAGAAACTCAACAACCAGTTATAAAAATAACTTAGTTCAGAAAACACAATCTATCTGTGCTTGTTTCTGACCAATTTACATGACTAATGTTTTGTTTTATTTGAGGGGAGAAAACATGTATAGAACTATCAGCAACATGGCAATATAAACAATTTCCTTGAAAACTGATTCTTTTTAGCCATTGAACAGAGCATAAATACTGGAACAATGAGACTTTATTGATCTTTGAACTGCACTTCTTTCAGTAGTTAAAAACAAAGAATACCAGAGAAAGACCAAGTCTGAACATGTAGGATAAGTTTGTGGGTGGTGCATTGTCAGATGTCTGCTGGCTGTCGAGTTTGCTCAGGTTAGAGATCAATCTGTGGTGAAGTGTTGCTGCCCAGAGGGTGTGATGCCACATCCATGGCTCTGAGCAGGCCTCCTCCCATGGACTGAGCCCAGAATTATATGTGCCTTTTTTTTTTTTTTTGCTTGTTCTCTTTTGACAGCATTTTGTGCATTAATGCGTTCATATATTAGGTAGTGTTGTGCAAAAGTCACACAGATGTGTGTCACTACATAAATAGACATCTCACCTATACAGTGACTGAAAACCTGTTGCAATCGGTTAGAAGTAAATATTCTATTATTTTTAATAACAACACAGTTATTTGCAAAACATCTGCAAAAGTAAAGATTTGTTAAAGATTTTTAAAATTATGGTAGACACTGATGGGAATTATATGATGCCTACAAGAGCAAACAGGAGCACTCCAGAAAGTAAATTCAAATTAACAGGATTAATTTTAACTCATCACTAATAAAATTATTAATTTTGTGTAAATTCTCATTTTATAACTTAACTGGTTTTCATGGAGTTTTAATTATTTGTTTATTTTGGACATAAATTTCACCAGATGAAGTAAGACTCCTTTAACTCAGGATGAGTATCCTTAGTACTGTCCAATAACTGTTAAGTAAGCCCCTTTTAATTAAATCTTCTGTGAAATAATCGGTGCTCAAGATGTTAGATGCACTCTGTGAGAATCCTACCTCTTCTCCATTCTCTGATCCATCCAGATCAAATGAGGAGTAAGTTCCAGAGCTGCTAAAGTTACGTGGTTATCATTGACTTTTTTATCATTTTAAAGGGACTTTTTCAAGGAGTGGCTGTACTGATTATATAGACAGACAGTATTTTAGATCAAAGATGATGACTAGAAAGGAAGGAGAGGAAAGAAAAAATGACTAGAAAGGAAGGAGAGGAAAGAAAAAAAAGAGAGAGATGGATTGGAACACATGAGATAGAACAGAAATGCTTAAAATTAGAACCCACGATAATCATGAGTTGTATCACCTTTTGGAACAATGACCAACACTCTGTGGTCATTACACTTTTCTGTGTTGCCTGGAAACTGAACTGAAATGGCCTCCTCCATTTGCAGTTCCCCCATCTCTCCCCTGCTGTAGTGTTTCATACATCAGAACAGAGTATGCACTCAGCAGAACACAACTTAGGAGGCAAACATTGGTAAACCCATTAATTGTGTATTCTTTCTAAAGTGTGATCAGTGCTACTGCCTTTCAGTACAATATAATATAGCAGAAAAAGATAAGAAAGGAATTTTCAGTAGTATAGAGCTATTTCAGTTCTGTTAATCAGTAGAGTGTTTTCAGTTAAAAACAGAGCTAACTCCAACACTCAAAACGGCAATTTTTAACATCCTGTCTCAAAAACTGATATGTTTCATGCCTGGCAAATTTTGGTATTTTATGCCATTTGCTAAAGCAGGAAGTATTGTGTGTCTTGAACTGTTAAATATTTGCAATATTTATAATTTAAAATATTTGTTTAAAAAATAGAATTAATAGTCTCAATTTGCCCTTGTCACTTGTCAAGGGCAAGTGAATCCTATACAATTTAATGGAAAGTAGTTATTTTTTTGTGTCAAGTATCCTAAAAACAAGGAAAGAAAGAGAGAAAAAATACATTTGTAATACAAAGGTTAAGACCAAAGTTTGTGTTATTGATCAGGATATTTGGCAAAGGCTAGCTCTTTCTGTTTAAACAGCTGTAGAATAGAGGCAAATGTTTGATAATGCACGGTTTCTAAGTAAAGTCTTTTTTTTTTTTTTTTTTTTTTTTTTTTTCAGTCAAAGCCTATTTGGAATATTTTCCTGTCTGGACAAAGAGAATATTTTTCTGTAAGTGTTATTTTTCAGTCCAGCAAAGTTGGTGTAAAAAAACACAGTGATGGTGTAAGGCATTTTAGATCCCTGCGTGCCTCTCTAGATAACCAAAATTTGACTGTATCATGATTCGTACTTGATCAAGCTTAATTCCCAGTGTTAAAGGCCAGTATCAACACTTCCGTAGTTGTGTAATTCTATCATACATTACTTCTTGGAATAAAGTGTATTGTGTAACACCTAAAAGCTGGTAACATACCTCTGTTTTGTCAGAGCTTGTTCCAGGTTTTGTGGTTTCACACAGGCAGATAATAAGCTTTTCCTAGCTGTCTCCTGTTTGTATGTGTAGCGTTCAGAACATAAGCTGATAAATGATTGAGAGATAAGAGGAGTATTCAAAGAAGTCAAAGTGAAAAACAGTGAAAAAATTAACCTTTTTTTTTTTTCTGTCACAGTTCCCTAAAAAATAACTTAGGCTACGAGATTTAGTTTACAAGTGTTGAGTTCAAGGCTTGCTTCAAGCAGAGACCAATGTTTACTTAAAAAAAAAAAAGGTGGAAGTAGTAAGTTTTCAGGTCCAGATGTTATTCACTCAAGATTTGTAAAATAACTCAAATACAGAATTGTAAAAATACTATTTTCATCTATCAGTGACAACAGCTGATGTTGACGTCAAAATCAGATGTTGGCAAACATTATGCTAGATTTTTAAAAGAACAGTTTGTAGAGAGAGAAAGAGGAGAATCCAGGTAATTGTAAGCAAGCATGTCTGATTTCTGTACTGGACGATGTACAGAAATGTTTAGAATGAAAGTAAATGTCTTAGGGCATATAATAAAGTAGAGAAGTGTGAAGTAAGCTTTTATAAACTAAAAACACGCTTCAGAACTGGTTAGAGGTTGGAATGGGTTTTTTTGGGGTTTTAGGGGTTTGTGGTTTTGGTCCTTTGGGTGTTTGTTTGCTGGTTTGGTTTTGGGTGTGCATTTTGGGGTTTTTTTTTAGGAGTCAGCAAACATTAGTAAAGATAATCCAGTTCTTTTTCTGTATGTGGATTTCAAAATAGCTTTTTGTAGTGTACTTTGTTAAAAGCTCCTAAGACAAAGCTGTCAAGCAATTCTGATTTGATGGAAAGCAACACATTGAAGAAAGTTCATTGTCATTAAAAAAAAATTAACACATATGGGAAAAAACAACTCTAGCTATGCATAGCTAACAGTCAATCATATATAACACCCCAGAGGATGGGGGTTCTAGCAACCATTGTGCTTATTCCTCTGAAAATAGCAACTTGGTGCTAAGGAGGAGTCAAAAAATTACTCAGATTGTTACAAACTCTTAGAAAAGAAATAGCAAGAACAGCAAGAAGTGATTGGATTGGCTAGGGTGCTTCAGTCTGGAAAAGAGGTGGGTTTATAGAATCATAGAATCATTAAGGTTGGAAAAGACCTCAAGGATCATCAAGTCCAACCCAACACCACCTAACTCACTAAACCATGTCCCTAAGCACCCTGTCTACATGTTTCTTGAACCCCTCCAGGGATGGTGACTCCACCACTTCCCTGGGCAGCCTGTTCCAATGCCTGATCACTCTTTCAGTGGAGAAAATTTTTCTAATATCCAGCCTAAACCTCCCTGGCACAACTTGAGGTCATTTCTTTTTGTCCTATCACTTGTTACTTTAGAGAAGAGGCCAGCACCCACCTCACTACAACCTCCCTTTCAGGTAGTTGTAGAGAGTGATAAGGTCTCCTCTCAGCCTCTCTTCTCTAGACTAAACAACCCCAGCTCCCTCAGCCTCTCCTCGTAAGACCTGTGCTCCAGACCCTTCCCCAGCTTCGTTGCCCTTCTCTGGACCTGCTCCAGCACCTTGATGTCCTTCTTGTGGTGAGGGGCCCAAACCTAAACACAGTCTTCAAGATGCAACCTCACCAGTGCCGAGTACAGGGGCACAATCACTTCCCTAGTCCTGCTGGCCACACTGTTTCTGATGCAGGCCAGGATGCCGTTGGCATTCTTGGCCACCTGGGCACACTGCTGGCTCATGTTCAGATGGCTGTTGACCACCACTCCTAGGTCCCTCTCTGCTGGGCAGCTTTCCAGCCACTCTCCCCTGGGCGTGTTGCAGGGAGTTGTTGTGACCAAAGTGCAGAACCCAGCACTTGGCTTTATTGAACCTCATACAATTGGACTCAGCCCATCGTCCAGCCTGTCCAGATCCCTCTGCAAAGCCTCCCTACCCTCAAGAAAATCAACACACTCGCTCAATTTGGTGTCATCAGCAAACTTACTGAGGGAGCACTCCATCCTCTCATACAGGTCATTGATAAAGATGTCAAACAGGACAGGCCCCAAGACTCTTGAAATAACATTGTTGCCTGTCCAAAGAGAACACTGGCTAATTCTTCTTTTGAAGGATTTTGTACTTACTTTCAATGGAAACTACACCATGTCTTACGGTCTTTGTTACTTATAGCAACACTGACTAATCTGACATAAGGAAACAGGAAAGAAAAGGTGCACGTGGTAACTTAGAATCTAAGAAATCTGTACCAAAAAACTCAAACAACTTGGTGAAGTTTGGTTTAAATATTTTCCTGTTTGGTAGCTTGCTTGATTTGATTTATCACTTTTACTAGGATTGACTTATTTCCTGATTGTGCCTTCATAAGTTTCTTTGTATTTAAGCCCAAGAATTTAACAGAGATTTGGGATAAGGGTGTAGGTGGGAACTATACAACACTGTTAAGGCTGCTTCTAGAGGCTTGGGAAGATCTTATTCCTGTTTTATTGCTAAAAACTAGCCTTTTTGATATTGCAGAAAATAAATGAAAGTACCATCCTGTCCCTCTTGCCCAGGTTGGTTTTTTTGTTGTTGTTGTCATTAAATAATAAGAGAGCAGAAAATTTTAAATAATATTTATAATTCCATCACTTTGATTTTTAGGATATGGGAGTATTATATGGCCTTTTTTAAATGTCTGTTGTTTGGTACTCAACAGAGTCAGGTCAAGAATGTTGAAGAAAGGATTACATAGGGCATTGGCTGCTGCTGTCTTTCTTTCTTCTTAAAAAAGGTTTTCTTGTAGAATATCATAAAATCCAATGTTGTTTTCTGTGATGCTTTAGCTCTGTATGTGCCTGACATGCATCAGAAATATGTAAGGCAAAGAAGAGGGTTTTTTATTATAAAGACCAGCAAGCAGGGGGGAAGTGGCATGCTGTCAGATAAAAATACCATTCCCAAGAATTTCAGAGAGCATTTATGCTGATTGGAGACCAGTAGAGATTTTCTCTTATCTCCTTTTTTTTTTTCTGTTTCTAATATGTCATTTATTGAAAAGGTATTTGTCACATGTTTTCTCTCTTTAAATGACATTTTGGGATAGTGTTATAACACAAGGTTTGGCCTCCTGCAGAAGGCATAAAAGTGAAATTAAATTATTACTTTACAGCTCTTTCATATACTGACTGCATAGCTAAGGTTGGAAAATTAAAATTAATTCACTGACTTTCTATCTGCTTTCATCTAGAAAGATTTCAGGTGGTTTTGTTTGTACATATATAATTCGATAAAGGGTACACGTATATTTTTTATCAATTAAGTTGCACCTTCTCTGTTAATATTTTATGCATCTTTGGCATTTTATCTAGCAAATTAAGACCCTTCACTTGACTGTCTGTAGCTGGATTAGAGTATGGGCTAAACATGTCAAGTAAAATAAATTAATCGAGATGTTGAAATATATCCAGCTGAGTTATGGATTCATAGAACTGTACATATAAAAAGAGCATATTTTCAATGCAAGACGGTTTCAATGGATGGTGAAATAAAATGGCTGTAGCTGCACCACACACTCTTTAATCCTTATTCATTACGTCAAGTAGGATATTCTGGATTGAGAAATCCTGAAAAAAGGGCTACACATGAAAAATTTGTTAGCAGACCAGAGTGTCTTGAGTTAACAAATGATTAAAAATTAACGACTGATGAGCTGCTATGACTGCAGCTCATGTTACAGTGAAGTCAATTACTGTGTGAATTTGCAGCATGCCCACTGCTTTCCACATGTTTGTCATTGATGCCCCATATTCCACTATTGTAATGTCCCTTTAAAGCATACTAACACAATACAAACCTACAGAAAAATATTTAGCTGCAAAGCCAGCATCTGTTATACCAGCCCTGTGCTTTGCTTTGTGCAGCTCTTTGGAAGTTGGTCTATGTTCAGTGTTGCTTGGTTCTACTCTGCCACTGCTTCCCTGGCCGCCTCTGAGAGTAGCTGCTTGCACAGACCCTCTACTCCAGATCTACAGAGAAAAATGGGACAGGGGTTAGCCTCACACTCTCCTCCTTAACTCTGCTGAGAAATGCATTTGAACAGAGCAGAGTTGCAGCTTTTTGGTAAGTTTTCTGAGTCTTAAGCAAGAAAGAAGCAAGGATGGGAAATTCTAAGGAGGGCTGAAGGAAGATAAGAGGCTTGCAACGATTCTCATAGTACTTCATGTTACAGACCTGAAATCTTCGTTATGTTTCATCTCTCAATGAGCCTGTGTTGGCAGAAGCCAGTAAAGCAGAAGAAAAAAACTTCCTGGGGAAAGAATAAGAAGTCTCTTCAGAGGAGAAGGGTTGGGGGGTTTTATTTTTCTTTTTCTTTTTTCTTTTTTTTTTTTTTTTAATTGAAAGTATCATAGAAGTATGAGCTGTGATAAAAGTGTGATTTTTGTTGGGCAGCCCCAGGTATTGTCGTGTGTTTAAAAAATCATCACCCATCCTGAGTGCAGTGCCTTGGCTGACGTGAGAACTTAACTCTTCTTTCACTAAGAAAACTGCCATATTGCAGTTTCACATTTATTGGACGGCAAAAATGAGCACATGAGCAAAAACACAGAGCAATGAACTTGTAAAAACTTGTTACCCCAGGACACACTACCTCCACTTTGCTGGCCTGAGCCCCAGAAAAACTAGAACTTTAATTTATACATCCTGGCATGCCAGATACTTTGAATTATAGCATACTAGAAAGCCTAGGGTTCTCTGATTGTTGATGTAAGCTTAGAGCAAAGCTCAATTTGTTGTTTGGGCCACCAGTGCAATGAATATGAGAGGGCAATATGAAGGTTCACAAACTTATCTTGAAAGAAGTTGCAACAGGCAACTGAAACAGGCTTTTCAAGGGGGTCAGACACTGTTACACATACAAAAACATTCTCTGCAAATGGCTTTGGGGATGTAAAAAAACAAGATTAGTGACTTTAGAGATGTTTTTAAAGAGTTAATTCATAAAAGATGGCAGGCTGTGGATTGCTTGATTTTTTTGGTGGCAGTAGTAATAGAATTAATTAGTAATAATAATAAAATGTACTGTTACAAACAGCATAAGGCCATGACTCGGTGAAATTGATAAAAGAGCGAAAAAGTCATCAGCTGCTTTTTTACACTTACCTGAAAGAAGTAGTTAGGTAAGCGTGACAAACTCCTCAATTTTTGTGTTGAACCCAGTTACGTGAGCTTGCCTGTGAGGTCCTACCTCCCCAAAGGTGATTTCACCTGTGAAGCAGTCTCATGTGGCTTTCTATGATGGCTGGTGCAAAAAAAAAAAAAAAAAAAAAAAAAAA
>WKFP01013961.1:149778-179541 GCA_011057875.1 Pterocles orientalis | reverse complement strand
AATGAGGTTCAACAAGGCCAAGTGCAAGGTGTTGTACCTGGGCTGGGGCAATCCCAGGTACTTGTATAGACTGGGAGAAGAACTCCTTGACAACAGCCCTGCAGAGAAGGACTTGGGGGTCCTGGTGGACAAGAAGCTGGACATGAGCCAGCAGTGTGTGCTTGTAGCCCGGAAGGCCAAATACGTCCTGGGCTGCATTAAAAAAAGGGGTGGCCAGCAGGGAGAGGGAGGTGATTGTGCCCCTCTACTCGGCTCTTGTGAGGCCCCATCTGGAGTACTGTGTCCAGGCCTGGGGCCCCCAGCACAGGAAGGACGTGGAGCTCTTGGAGCGGATGCAGAGGAGGGCCACAAAGATGATCAGAGGGCTGGAGCACCTCTCCTATGAGGAAAGGTTGAGGGAACTGGGCTTGTTTAGCTTGGAGAAGAGAAGGCTCTGGGGAGACCTCATTGCGGCCTTCCAGTACTTGAAGGGAGCCTATAAACAGGAGGGGGAGCGACTGTTTACGAGGGTGGATAGTGACAGGACAAGGGGGAATGGTTTTAAACTAAGACAGGGGAGATTTAGGTTAGATATTAGGCGGAAATTTTTCACTCAGAGGGTGGTGAGGTGCTGGAACAGGTTGCCCAGGGAGGTCGTGGATGTCCCGTTCCTGGAGGCATTCAAGGCCAGGCTGGATGGGGCCCTGGGCAGCCTGCTCTAGTGGTTGTCAACCCTGCCCACAGCAGGGGGTTGAAACTAGGTGATCTTTAAGGTCCTTTTCAACCCAGGCCATTCTACGATTCTGTGATAATTTAGGACAGAATCTGAGGCAGAACATCTGTATGCAGGAAACATAGCAGATGGTGTGGAACCGTACTGTGAGCTTTCCTCTTCCTACTATCCTTTGTTCTTCATATGTTATAGGAGTCATGTCCTGAGAAACATCTTACACATTTAAGTGTATGTATAAGATGTGTAAGCAAAGTGCTTATAAAAAACTTCCAAACTTTTAAGTGTGGATTTTTTTTTATGAAAATTTCCTTGGTGATTTTATATTTCATAGTTGAAAAAGAGAGTGAGAAAATAACACTTACTGTATGTAACTGACAGATTGAATTTGATTGTTCCTGAGGATGGAAATATCATTACAAAGAAAGATAAAACACTTGTGAAAATGATTGATCGTCTTGTCTACTCCTGTAAAATTTGAGACTGTTTTTCATCTGTTATACAGATGTCAGAAGGGCCACAGTACTGTTCTAGGAGTGTGTAAAGGATCATACAGCAATTATATCCTAGAAAAAAAACAAATTTGTTGAAGAAAGAGATGTATTAAATAAGCAGTTCATGTGTAGACTGCAGGATATAAATGAGGGGAAAAAATAGTCAGTGGGTTTTTTTTTAATAATTCAAAGAACAAATACATTGTTTATAATCCTTTCATGCACTTCCTTTTAAAATAAGTAAAGAATAGGTTTTTTTGAGTCAATTATTTAAAATCAGTACTAAAAATACATGCCAAAAATGAACAGCTCTTTGAGCACAAGAAGCCTTGTGAAAAAGGTCTTTAAAACAATATAATAATTTTTCTAGTCTATTCTCACTAATAAGATTAATTATTCCTTATTAAATGAAAATTAGACTTATTTGTTCAGTCCGGTTTTATACAGAATCACAGACGTGTGGAGGCTGGAAGGGACCTCTGTAGGTCATCTGGTCCAACACTCCTGCACAAGCAGGGCTACCTAGAGCAGTTTGCCCAGAGTCACGTCCAGAGAGCTCCTGATTATGTCCAAGCATGTAGACTCCACAGCCTCTCTGGGCAACCTGTGCCTGTGCTTGGTCACCCTTTCAGTAAAAAACATTTTTCCTGACGTTCGAAGGGAACTTCTTGTGCTTCAGTTTGTGCCCATTGCCTTTGGTCCTGTCACTGGGCACCACTGGGAGGAGCCTGGTTTCATCTTCTTTATGACCTCCCTCCAGCTATTTGTACAAATTGATAAGATACCCCAGATACCTTCTATTGTCCTCTCTAGGATAAACAGTCTCAACCCTACCAGCCTTTCCTCATGTGAGAGATACTCCAGACCATGTTACTGGTCCTTTGCTGGACTCTCTCAAGTAGCTCCATATCTCTCTTGTACTGGACACAGTACTCTGTGTGTGACTTATTAGTGCTGAGCAGAGGGGAAGGACCACCTCTCTCAAACTGCTGGCAACTTTCACAGAATCACAGAATGCTAGAGATTGGAAGGGACCTTGAAAGATCATCTAGTTCAATCCCCCTGCTGGAGCAGGAACACCTAGATCAGATCACACAGGAATGCATCCAGGCGGGCTTTGAATGTCTCCAGAGAAGGAGACTCCATAACTTCTCTGGGCAGCCTGTTCCAGTGCTCTGTCACCCTCACTGTAAAGAAGTTTTTTCTCATATTCAAGTGGAACCTCCTATGTTCCAGCTTGAACCCATTGCCCCTTGTCCTATCACTGGATGTCACAGAGAAGAGCCTGGCTCCATCCTCCTGACATTCACCCTTTACGTATTTATAAACATTGATTAGGTCACCCCTCAGTCTCCTCTTTTCCAAGTTAAAGAGACCCAGTTCCCTCAGCCTTTCCTCATAAGGGAGGTGCTCCATTCCCTTCATCATCTTTGTGGCTCTGCACTGGACTCTTTCCAGCAGTTCCCTGTCCCTCTTGAACTGAGGGGCCCAGAACTGGACACAACATTCCAGATGCGGTCTCACCAGGTGCCTTCTTGGCCATGAGGGCACAGTGCTGGCTCATGGTCATCCTGCTGTCCACCAGGACCCCCAGGTCCCTCTCCCCTACACTACTCTCCAGCAGGCCAGTACCCAACTTATACTGCAACCTGGAGTTGTTCTTGCCCAGATGCAAGACTCTACACTTGCTCTTGTTAAATTGCATTAATTTTTTCCCCACCCAAATCTCCAGCCTGTCTAGGTCTCACTGAATGGCAGCACAGCCTTCTGGTGTGTCAGTGACTCCTCCCAGTTTCGTATCATCAGCAAACTTGCTGAGGATGCACTCTATTCCCCCATCCAAGTCGTTGATGAATGTATTGAATAGCACTGGTCCCAATACCGAACCCTGGGGGACTCCACTAGATACAGGCCTCCAACTAGACTCCATCCCATTCACCACAACTCTCTGGCTTCTTTTCTCCAGCCAGTTCACAATCCATCTCACTACCCGATCATCCAGATTGGACTTTCTCAGTTTAGCTGCGAGGATACTGTGGGAGACAGTGTCAAATGCTTTACTGAAATCCTTCTAATGCAGCCCAATTATCATGCGCCTTCTTTGCCACAAGGGCACAGTGCTGGCTTACATTCTACTTTGTGTCTGCCAGGACCCCCAGGGCCTTCTCTGGAAAACTGCTTTCCAGCTGGGTGGCCCCTGGCAGGCACTGGTGCCTGGGGTTGTTCCTCCCAGGTGCAGGACTTTGATTTTCTCCTTGTTGAACTACATGTGGTTTCTGTCAGCCCATTTCTCCAGCTTGTTGAGGTTCCTTTGGACGGCAGCAGCCCCCTCTTGGCTTGTCAGCCACTCCTCCCAGTTTTGTGTCATCAGCAAGCAAACTTGCTAAGGGTACAGTCTGCCCCATCATCCAGATCATTAACAAAGACGTTTAACAGGACTGGATCCAGTGTTTATCCCTTGGGTACACTGCTAGTTACTGGCCTCCAGCTAGACTTTGTGCCACTGATCACCGGTCTCTGGATCCAGCTGTTAGCCAGTTTTCAATCCACCTCTCTGTCTATTCATCCAGCCCATGCCTCATCAGATTCTCAGTGATGATCTTACGGGAGACATTTGAAAAAGTCTTCCTCAGGTGGAGTTAGACAGCATCCATTGTTCTCTGCTCATGTATCAAGACAGTCCTTTCAATGGTAGAAAGTTATAAGATTGGCTTACATGTTTTGAAAGGTTGAATTTCTGTGGCTGCTTCTGAGAAACCAGTTTTGACCATCTAATAGATAGCAGACATAAGGAATATATATGTGGTTATGGAACAACACTGAGATTAAAGAAATCTAAATTCTATACTATCCTCTTATTAGACTTCTCAGAAGAAAATCCTCCTCTGCTCAGGTGACTTTGCACAGTGCAAAGTAATTGTTGGGGGAATGACGATTATTATTCATTTCATGGTTAATGTCATACATAAATAATAAGAAAAAAAGTTCTAGTTCACTTGGTGTGTTCTTCCCCTCTCCCCCCTGCCCCCCTTTATAAGACAAAAATTTTTGTGTATAAAAAGATCACCACCGTCAGTGGCAGAAGTATTCCTGTGGACTTTCAGAAATGCCTATCTGTTCTTGCTTGTTTTGATTAATGTATCTTCTGTGATAGTATACGATGTAGTTAATTTCTGTTGCTTTTAAAAATTAAAAATGATGGATACTGTTGCCTGTAGTTCCAGTACAAGAAGAAAATAGCAACAGAAAGTTTGTGTTGGAATGCATACAACTTTGAATGCATCTCATTAGATTGAGCGTACAACATACTAAAAAAAAACCCTATGTTTTTGTATCAACAATGTTCAGCAACAGTTTTCTCCTCCTTTGCTTTGAGTAGTTACATGCACTGAGAACTAAAGAGTCAGTGAGAGACAAAAGCCTGCACATGAGATGCTAATTTTTAAATGAGAATATGTAGTCCAGATCTGACAGCAGGGTCATGTTTGTGGACAGGTTTCTAAGCTCCTATTTATTTTACTGCAAATTCAGTAGGCAGGCAGTCAGCCTTAGCTAGTTGGAAGTCTTTATTTTAGAAATAAGGGGAAGAATAAACAACAAATTTCTATAAAGACCTTAATAAAGTAATGTGAGAGAAAATAACTCCTTGAAAGTATAATTTTCCAGATAAGTATTTGTATTATTTTTATAGCATATCTTCCAGTTTTAATAATTCATAAGAAAGCAAATAACCTTAGTTTAATGAAGTTGAAATAGGCCTTTATATAGACCAAACTCATAATTCTTTTTTGTTGTTGCTGTTGTTGCATAATGTCTGATACATTGCACAGTTAGGCTGTCAATTTTTTGGCAGACTTCCACTTTCATGTCTTCTGATGTTGTAAACCTCAGTATGCTTTGTAAAGATCTGTTTTTCTCATTTTTGAACATTAATTCTAATGTTTTCAAAGCTAAAATTTAAAAAAAAAGCACCTTGTACAAGCTGATATAGAAAAGGTGTGCTTGTGTTTCCTGATTAATTTCTTCATGATTTCTGTCAATGTAATACAGCTAAAATAATCAGTAGCTGCAGCTTGCAAAGAATTTTGAAGTCTTTTTAATGCCATGAAATAAACATTAATAATTTGGCTAACTAGTTTTATTTCCAATAATCCTGGTAGAGTTCTAGTGTTCCAAGTTAATTTCTGCATTATTGATGGTGCTATTTCCTAACAGGAAAAAATGCAAATGTCTTTGAGTTTTTGGGAAATTAGAAAAGTTAAATGTTTAAGGGAAAAAAAATAGAGCAGCCACAAAGAAAACAGCACTCGGTTGGGTAGCAACCAAAAACACAACACTTGGGCTGGTATGAAAGGGGATAATATTCTAATGTTTCCCATCCTGTCAGCCACAAGAAAAGTTTACTTGCAGCTTTGAACTATTAATCATTTTAAATGCTTAGTTAACTCAATGCTATATAACATACAGTGGAAAAACTACTCTTTGCCTCAAAAAATTGTATTTAAAAATCTTTGAAAGCATTAAGACTGTCTTATAAACCCATGGCATGATTAAGTGTACTTGCTGCTCTGTTCTCTAGAATGATACACAAGTGGGAATTGCAGAAGGCCTGTAGCTTGCAAGTAAATTTTCTTGGCACAGTTGTGTAGGTAGAATGGCCATTGCTTACTGAGACACACTCTTAAGCTATTTCAGTTACAATAAATAGAACTCACGAATCAACTAAAACCAATAAAAAATACTGCAAGTGTATAGTATTAAAAATTGCCATTGTTTCATACTTAAATTAGCAAAGATAAGGTTTCAGTGCTACCAAGCACATGAGTACCATTAGGTAGAGATGTGATTTCGTATTCACGTAGACAGCCGGGTCAATTGGATTAGGATATTTCAAGACTGATAAGCACCTGATTGGGGTCTCCAATTTTATTTTCAGCTTTTTGAGAACTGGCATGGAGGAGAAATTATTTTCTTGGGTTTTTTTTCTTTTTTTTGGTATTAAAAAATAATATAACTACTTCTGTTATCTGCTGATACATTCAGTAATCAGTATAGAGCACTCATGCAATTTGACTGTGAGCTAGCTTTTAGACTTCAGGCAGGATAGTAAAAGTACTGAGGTAGCACAATTGATCTTCATGAGCAAATCAATTGTCTCCAGGTCTCTGCAGGCAAGCTTTTCATTATATAGGTGGAAGTTTCCACAGCTGTATGCAGCAGGCATGCCTATCAGTCTGCTAAGACTTACATATGGGGCTTGATACATTGGAAAATGTTGAAGTTGATAAGATCAGTCTTTAAAGGAATCCTTGAACACTATGGGGTTTTTGTATTTGAGCATGTCATGGTCCTTAAGTGTAACCTCCATTGCATTATTCTTTGGCTTGATGTAAATAATTTTCAAAAACTAATACCAGGAGATCAAAAATTCATGTAAATGAAATAGACATAAATTACGAATTTCAACTTGATGCTTCTTTGATAAAGAATGATATAAATTTTCCACGTATTTAGGAAAATAAAGGCATTTGTGACAGTTTATAGTATGATTTATTTTTAATTTTTTTTCCAGTGTTTAACACCTGGAGCAAGGACATTTTGAAGGCACCTGCAACTCTTGCAGCTTCCATTTGTTGTCTTTGAAGATTTTGTTTGGAAGAGTTTTTCAATGCCTAACAGTTTTTCAGTTGCTGAAATGGAAACTTCTGAATGCCTTTTTACAAATTACAATGCCTTTCCCAAGCCTTCCTAAACTCAAATATCTGTCAGACTTGAGGAAATACCTCCAATACGTTTCCAATCTGAGCATATGCTATCACAATGATTATCATAAAAAGACACTGTATGGACCAGGACTGTCTTACCATTCCGGATGGTCTAAATGTGTATGTCTGCTGTTCTGAGTGTGAGTTTGGGATAATGTCTTTGCTTTATCAAAAGACACCTGTCTGATGGTGTTCTGGCTGTTGTTCTGGATGTATATCATAACTGCGATGAGGAGAGTCAGTAAGGCAAAGAGGTTTTTCTAAAAATACACACACAGCTTTCCAGCTTTGTCATGCACATCATGCACAGACGGGCATGTTTGCTTGAACCACAGAACTCCTGGGTTAGCAAAAGTGGAGCATTTGTGTTATAGAGCCCAGATAAGGAAAAGGCAAAAGCAAAGTCAATTACTACTGTAACCAGGTTACTGGGCACAGCGTTACAACACCCAGCTCAGCAGCTTCACTGCTAATTAATAAATAGGTAACATAGCCCAGTTTGATGTAGGCCCTGAAACTCTGTTTTGCTGTGCAGAAGTAGCTCACAACCAATAAAACATGATGTGAAACAAATTAAAGTCTTATATTTTCCACTGTCATAACAGACCTTTTCCATCAAATCTCATTCTTATCTCTAGTTTGAATAGAAATTGAAACCTTTCCATAGCTAAAAAAACGCTCAGGCGTCTGTGTTGCTGCTGCGGAGTACTGGAAATAGCTGATTTTATTATAGCCTGCAGACACATAGGTATGGAAATAATTTAGAACAGCTGTACCAGAGGTAGATCAACCCCATGCAGTAATGCCAGTACTTTGGTGTAAAGCTTGATTTGGGGTTTTGGTTGTTGGATGGTTTGTTTAGTTTTTTTCATTGTATGCACATGCATATAGTGTTTTAGAGTCTATTTTGCACTCTACAGAGTACAATTGCATTCTCATGACCTTTGTCTATGCACAGGCAAGAAATTCACAGCTTAGAAATTCCTACCAGTTAAGAAATTTCTCCCAGGGTTTTTTTCTTTGTTCTTTTTTTTTTTTTTCCTCCTCTCTGAAAGAACTGAAAACAAGAGAATGCCTCAGAACTGAATGGTATGAATTTACTCTAAAGGGCAAGATTAATCTTGTTTATCCCCTCTCTGTGTCACATGACTGTGTATCTGAGGACTAAAGTATTATTTCAATCTGATTATTGACTGATTTTTGTGAAGTTGGCCAAGTCAGTTATGTGCCATGTTGGTTTTTTTAGTCTATCAATGGTGAACACATGTGATTGAAGAGTCAGACCTGTGTTATTTAGAGCTGTATATTTATAATATTGGAACAATTTTTGGAGCTGTGATAATAGAAATAGTTGGAGTTGCAGAGTTGCATTACCTGGAACTAAAGCACAAAGCCATATAAAAAAGATAAGCTTCTACTCTTTTAAATAATGTTCTTAGGAATATGTTAACTCTTCTTCTTACAGCTGTTGTTACTGTACTATTCTATTTCGTAGCTAAAGCCTTGTACTTTCTTAATATATTTTTACATTGTAATTGATTCTTAAAATTTGTATGTAGCAAAATTTTGAAAGTCTTTTGAGACTTTAAAAGTGGTGATTTCCCAAAAATAAGAAGGAAAAAAGCAAAATAAAGCTTATATGAGAATCGTTTTAAAGTCTCTGAGACTATATGTGGCAAGTAGTATGTAAGTTGTAAATCTAAGAATGTTTTGACTGGATCCTTTCGTAGGAGTACAATATTGTGATCCTCTGGCATCTTTTAGCATGCTAAAATGTACATGTGTGTCTGTATAGATATTTAAGAGTTTTTTCTCTTTGTTTGCTTTGTAGGTAAGTACCATCTAGGAAGAAGTACATAGTTTGGTGAGTGTTTGCATTGTGCCCTTCAGTGAATTCATATGTCCAGTGAGTACATCCAAAATCTTTTCATGTCTTGACATTTTTAACATATCAGGAAATGGTATTATGTGTAACGAAATCTTTCTGCTGTGTTCTCTGGATTTTGGATGAGATATGTAGATATACATCAAAAAGCATAGTCTCGACCTCTTTTCTGACATATGCTGCTTTAGATCAGGGCAAACCCAGGCAATATTCATGGAAGTTCTGTGGAACTTTTGGGTGTTTAGAACTCAAGTAAGAAAACCTAGACATTATTTAATTGCAATGTTTTCAACTAGTAATGATATTGGCACATTACTCTCTACTGCAAAGTCAGATGATTTACCTTGAATGCTGCCATTTAAAAAAATAAATTGCAAACCTGCATCAAGATTTATAGGAAGAAATCAGTAAATCATAGAATGGTTTGGGTTGGAAGAGATCTTAAAGATCATCAAGTTCCAACCCCCCTGCCATAGGCAGGGACACCCGCCACTAGACCAGGTTGCTCAAAGCCTCATCTAGCCTGGCCTTGAACACCTCCAGGGATGGGGCATCCAGCCCTCTGATCATCTTTGTGGCTCTTCTCTGGACTCTCTCCAACTCTCTCCAAGTCTTTTTTATGTTGGGCGCCCCACAGATGAACACAGTAGTCCAGGTGGGGTCTCATGAAAGCATATACGATGAGTTTCTGTGGTCTTTTCTCCAAAGATCTTGAAGCTTGTATGCAAAGAAGATTTTTAAGGACTATACCTATGACAGAATATGAGATATTTACCCAGTGGTGTTCAGTGGGAAAATACGGTTTCAGGATTTGCTTGAATTTGCAGAAATCAGTATTCTGACCACTAGTGATGTATTCTAGCAAACTGTATCAAGGACTTTTTTTAAAGAAAATAAAGCATCACTGTGTAACATTCAAAGTTACAAATGTCTAATTTGCAATGTTAAATTATGCATTTGAATTAACAGATGCTTTAAACCACTTTAATATTTTTGTCTGGTTGGAAGTAGTTAAATATACGCAATTTTGTCTTTTATATGAGTATTCAGGATCTAAAGCACAGATCCAATGATACCTTCAAATGCATTGTGACCCAAATGATACACAGAAATATTGTATATTGATGAAGTTTCTGTGGTATTTACTAACTGCAACACCTTTGGACCTGAGTGAAAGTTGAAACTCAGCAGGAGCCTTTCCGTTTCAGTAATCCTGATGAATCATTGTCTGGACTGTATTTCTCCCCGGAAAGTGGGAGAAGGTGACTATATCCAGGTAGCTTTGGGTGCTCCAGGTTCAGTATAGAGGAAGACTGGAAAATTCACTTCATCCAGGACAGGTATTAGGGATTTTTCTACTAAGAAGCAATCTCCATAGTGATGGTATATGCTAAAACAGACATTAACCATTGATTTCTGCAGTTCAACCACAGACAAACTCCGTATTTGTCAGGACTTTGCTCAGAGGGATTGCTATCTTTAAAGTCTTCTTAGGCTGTATCTTAACTAGCAAATAAAGTAACATAATGCAGGCGTTACTACAGTGTGAAACAGTCAGTACTGAGAAACCAGTGCCTACATTGCCTGTGTCAGGGGTTTTAGTTCAGATCAACTCTAGTTAGGTCCTGATGACCTATGCACTGCATACATAGTCCGGGTACATAGCTTCTGATTTTGCTTCATTTCCATTTTGTTTGTGAGCCAGGACTTCTCCCCTGTGCAAACCAAACCGGTAAAGGTGGACTAGCTTCAAAATGCACTCCTGAGCCAAACTAAAATACAAACCTTGAACTGTGGGCATACAACCAGCTTTTGTGTTTGCTGATTTTGCTAACCTGTTTTACAGAAAGAGAATACATTTATATTCCTTATAGACCAGTACCATAACACAGGTCTTAACCTGAAGAACTGTGATATGAAAAAAAATAAAAAAAAGTGTTTATCTCAGAAGTATAGAATCTGGTTAGCTGTATGTAAAAATGGGTTATATTTATTTTTAAGATAGCTGTTGTCTCCCTGAACAACTTATGGACCTGTTACCTACATAAGCCATTTGATATTTTACAGTTCCAATTACAAGTTTATAGAACCATGGAATCATAGAACGGTTTGGGTTGGAAAGGACCTATAAGATCATTAAGTTCCAAGTCCCCTGCCATGGGCAGGGACAACCTCCACTAGACCAGGTTGCTCAAAGCCTCATCCAGCCTGGCCTTGAACACCTCCAGGGATGGGGCATCCGCAACCTCCCTGGGCAACCTGTTCCAGTGCCTCACCACCCTCACAGTGAAAAATTTCTTCCTAATGTCTAGTCTAAATCTACCCTCTTTCAGCTTATATCCGTTACCCCTCATCCTGTCACTACACTCCCCGACAAAGAGTGCCTCCCTGTCTCTCCTGTAGGCCCCCTTCAGGTACTGTAAGGCTGCTATTAAGTCTCCTCAGAGCTTTCTTTTCTCCAGGCTGAACAACCCCAACTCTTTCAGCCTGTTCTCACAGGGGAGGTGCTCCAGCCCTCTGACCAATTTTGTGGCTCTCCTCTGGACTCTCTCCAGTAGGTCCAGGTCTTTTTTATGTTGGGGGCCAGAGATCTGGACACAGTACTCCAGGTGGGGTCTTACGAGAGCAGAGGGGGAGAATCACTAGCCATTCTATGATTCCATGATTCTATTATTCTATGATTTATAGTAAGATTGCTTGGAAATCCTCCTACTCTAGTAAAATTTTTTTCTAATGAGGGAAATTGGAGTTGTTTTTACTACTATATTATTTTATCATCATCATAGATCTTAATTAAGTTGGTGGTTCAGATTTTCCATTAGCAGTTGAAACAATACATTTTGTATCTAAACTATGCAATTGATATTAATAATTAATAATTGTATTAATTATTAAATATTGGCTGTTTAGGCAGGAAAAAACAGAACAGCTGAAGAAGCTTTAAACTAGAAGCTATATTTTGACAAATATCTTTTATAATAAGAATTTACTAATTTAGTTGTTTTGGTTGCTTTTTCTGAAGTTCTGTGGTGCAGCTCTTGGAGTCAGCATGGGATTAAAATGAAAGGAGAAGTGTTTACCAATTCATTCAGTCTCTGCAGAGTTGTTCTCTTTAAAACTTCATGCAAACTTGAAAGGCAAAACATCTTTGCCCACTTCTATTAGTGGGAATAAGTACACATATAAATAAATCCTTCATTTCAAAATGCCTGATCTCAGGAATTTTCAACACTGTTCTTTGTATATGTAACAGGACTTAAGGTCAGCACAAAATTTGAGTACATTTTTATTTGTGTTACTATTCAGAACAGCACTTACAAATACGGCTAAATTTCATTATTATCCAATGGAATTCAGATATATACTTGAGCTGTTTGGATAAAAGACTATTTTGCAGGAATAAGCTCCAGTATTTTTCTGAACTGAAATGGGCCAGTAAATCTTGTACAATCTTTCTTTAACTTTAAAACAGAGGATTAAATTACTATATCATTACTGAAACAGTCTTCTAGATGAATTTTAAAATTTATCACGAAGAAAGGAAAGAACCGTAAGATTGTGCACAGGACATGTGAAATAACGTAGCTGCTGTGAAAATAAGAACTCTGGTTTTCTAAAACAAATTTCCTATCAAGGAAAGCTGAAAAGGAGTCCAGAATGGTTAAAGAGAGGCAACTATATTACAATAATGTGATGTAGTTCAGTGCCTTGTTTTGTATCACATAATTATTAGAACATAAAACATAAAATGAACAGCTAAATAGTACAAAAGTTGCTTTACACAGTGGTACATTGTCAAATTGGTAAAGTAAAAGCTGGAAAAGATACATTATATAGAAAGACATTTGTAGGCTGAGATCAATATTAAGAAGAACTATCATGCAGAAACATGAGGAAAAAATTTATATCCCAGAAATTCATTCACTGTCTAGGACACTGGGAGGGAAATAATGCCCTCTGGGGAAAAACAAAACAAAACAAAACAACAAACAGCTGTTTGGAAAAGATTACAGAGACTAGTATTTCCTGAACTCATGTATTTTAATCTATATAGTGTTACCACCAAGCTTTTACATTATTCTGTGTGTTATGAGCAGAATAATACAAAACTCTGAACTCCCTTGATGTAGCATCCATATTGGGGGGTGGGGGGGGACAGGAAAGTATATAAATAGTACACTATTTTTTGCTAGCTTTTACAAAAGGTCTGTCAAGTGCATATTATAGTTTACTGCTTTCTGAACATGTCAATGTGTAAGATCTTAAACTAAAGTATGAGGGACATTTACTTTGTAAAATTAAAATGCTGTGCATTTAAAATGCAGCTGGACACATAATCAAGGAAACCAGACACTTTAAGTCTTGTTTGATTTATCATTTCTGTTGATTTTTAACACAAGAAACAGTTCATCTTGAAGCTGGAGTGAGTATATAGCTGCCACAAGTGTAGATGTGAACATGTATTCAGTCCTGTAGAGGGAAGACAGAGTTGTGATTTTCTGTCTTGTCACTAGATGTCATTATTTTTCTCAAGAGTATAGCTGGTAGACATTCGAAAAGCTGTCCAATATTTCAGTGAGTATTTGAAACATCATTATATAAGATCAGTTGCAAAGAACGGAAAGGTCTCTTATTTAAAGAAAATTATTTGTCTTGGATGATTTGTTTTATTGGTTGTGATTTACTGCCTATTTGCATTAAGTTCTGCACTCAGTCAGCAGGAATGAAAGCTGCACATTCACCTTGTACTTGGACACATCGCATTGAATAGGTGAAGCTCTCTGAAGAAAGGGGAGCTTCTACCACCACAGAGAGCAGCTGAGGATGAGTGGGACAGTAGAGAGGCTGTGAGACAAAAAGCCAGGGAATCCATGGCATCGAGAGAGTGAGACAAAAATTCAGAGTAAAACAAGAAGTGGGACATGTGGCCAGACCAGAGAAATGGGAGAAAGAAAAGCTTTTCCTTGTGACACAGCGGGGATGTAACATTGGCAGAAGCTCTGAAAATCTGTTTTTGGACTGAGGGCGAACAATAAGGGAAGAACCCACCCTGTGGGGTGAGTTAGCAGTATTGATGAAAACTCATCTTTATTGATTAAAGGTCATTCTGATGTATCTCCTGTGCCTCTCTCAAAGGATTGAGGCAGGCAGAGCTCCCTCAAAACTATGCTTGAGTTTGTCTCATCACCAGGCTATGCTATCTGACTCCATCCTCTTAAGGGTGTGCAAAGGGCACCTACTATGTTTTCCTAAGGCACTCATTGTTAGAGCTAAGCTTTTCTGTTTTCTCATTGGCTTAGTCTTTTTGTCTTACAGTGTGTAGATGAAAGTTACAAATAGTTACAGGTTAATGTTGCATGTTGTCTTCTTGCTTGCTGTACGGTGAATTCATTAGGAAAGAAGTTGGTTCTGAAGAACAAATATTGTTTTGCCTAACATTACTATGAAAAAGGGAACATTTCTGTTTTCAAAGCCATAGTTAATATAAACAATTTAGCAGATATTTATATTCTATAGGTTCCTGAATAAGGACAATTCAGTCTTACATTAGAAAAGCAAATTCTTAGAATGATTAAAATTCTATTTTCCCCTTTCTTAAGTAAGATCTGGTACATTCATTCCTATTCCTTCACTAATTAAACCTCTCATGGAGCTTTTCTGAAAATGTGACAGCTAACACATATGTTTTTAAGTTGAAGGCACACATGGGCTAATTGATATCTTAAGATCTCATATTTAAAATAATTTTATCTTCAAACTCTATGGGAAAAAGATGTGACTTTCAAAATTATTTTATAGTAGGAGGATGCAAATGGGATTTCAGAAAGCTATTTCAATACGAATATTAAATAAAAATGTTATAAGCGATTCCAACACAAAATTTTTTATTTGGAAGTTTCTATAAGGCATCCTTTCTGAATGGACTTCAGGACAATATGTGTGCAACTGGACGTTATGCTGATTAAATTAATTAGTTGGATAGCAACATTTCTAGCATTTTGCAGCCATGTTTTCAAATACTTTGGAGAAATCCATCTGTGGAGGATGTACTGCACGTTTAAAAACAATCTAATATTTTGTGTGTATTCTTGTGTTACATATATAAAATATAATCTTACCCTTCTAAAATGTTTCGTCTTGAATGTATATGTTCTCTCTCTTTAAATGTGTGCACAATTATGTAATATAATATAGAAATACATATTTCTTTATAAGTTTCTATACTTTTTATTGGTTGCAATGTAGGCTATGAATCTTAAGGGCTTCATAACTTGGAGATAAAAGGAATATCGATTCTATCTTGGCAAAAACAAATACAGGTAGAACTTTCCTTCTGAAACTGAAGTGAATTTTCACAGCGAAACTGATTCTTGTTGCAGTCTAAAGATTCAGATTCATAATTTATCCTCAAGCTCTGGCTAAACTCACTAGTGTGATTATTTTAAGTGACAGGTTGAACAGAAAAAAAGTGTGAGGTGGGGACTGTGAGTTGTTAGTGCTGGACTACATGGCCCACACATTTGACCTGACCAAGAGCCTGCTGTAGTTCTGATCTGGGGGTCTCTCAGTAGTTCCCAAGAGAGCTGTTTCCATCTCTATAATCAATTATTCACTGGAGCAGAGAGACTGGTAAGAGAATCAGAGTTTCTTAACTCTGTTATTTGCCTTCTGTTAATTGCCCTTTTTACTGAGCCCGAGAGTACTTGAAACACTCATTGGAATTAGCAAAGGTTTTAATAGTTGTGGGATACAGGCCACCATCACTATTAAGCTCTGGTGGTTACCATCAGCATCTTTCAAATCTGTCAATAATAACAAAGTGGGTTTGAAGTATAGCCATGGCTTTTATTTTCTTTTCTTAAATTGCTGCCTTGGTTTTTGAGACTTTTATTTTTAGTGTCCTTGATAAAATCTTCACTTACTGATGTCTTGAACTAAATTACATTCCAGCATCCATCATATTTCCTTATAGTTCTTGCTATAAATAGGAAATCTGGATCTCTGCAGACTGATGAAGTCAGAAAGCTACCACTTTATTGTCATATTAATGAGGAGCATACCATCATGGTTCTTATTATGTTCAGGCTGGCCTTGGAGGTTTGTCATGTATCTGACATAGCTTAGCTAATTATAAGCTATAGAGCTTTAAGCTATGAAAGCCTGTGGCACTGAATGAACAAAAAGGGATTTAGATTCTTAGGGATTATAAGCATGAAAATGCATTATCAGTAGGAACCTTTTTAACTCAGCATTCTTATTTCTTGTTAGAATCAGCATTTAGAAACAATGTATCTTTCAAAGCAATTGGATTTGAACAGCTGGAGTTGAAACAGCCATGTTTGTTCTTACTAACTGTATTTATCAAATTTAAAATTATGCAGTGAGACAGGCATCTAGTTACCTTTCACAGAAGAAAACTGCGAACACATCTAGTCCTGGCCTCTGCACAAGCCTGCATGTACCTTAGAAGGCAATTCCAAAACCTCATATATTTCTGTAAGCAAATCCTTCCCACAACAGTGCTATGATCTTGGGTGCCCAGTTAATGTAATAACAATCAAGCATCCAAGTGTTTGAAGACAGTGAAATGAAACTTACATGGTTTGGAAATGGACGGAGTACAGAGAGATGATCCTGACCTTTACACATCTCTGTGTATATCATTCTCAGTAATCCAATACTGGGTTCACTCAGTGAGCTCAATCAAGCTACCAAGCAGTGATATGTGCCTCACTGGTGAGATGTACTGTTATCAGAGATGTCTTGGATTTACTAGTTCGGGGACCATGCTAAAGCAGGTGATACTGAGAGCTAGCCCTACAGAAATAAGGTAGCAGCAGACATTATCAGGGAGATGAGAAGCAGCAAAGGAGCTTCCACAGGAGCTACGCTTAACCCAGCCCACCTCCTTGTAGAACATTAAAATGTTTACAAAGCAAGAAGGTGAAAAGTTTGTGGAGGCACAACAGTAATGCTGGTTCAGGTGTTGGGTGGAGGTCTCCAGATAAATGTGATTGGCACCAAGGGATGGTGTGCTATGGGAAGAGGAAAGGCGCTAGTTGCCTCTTAATCTTCAGGTGTTGGGAAGTGAGGAATAGGAATTGCCAGAGGAAACTTAAAATAATGTAAAAAAGGAAGAAAACACTTTCCATTATTATTATAATATTTATGTTGCTTCCAGGTGCTACCAACAGATGTTGTGCATCCATTGCTGCTCAGATAAAAAAAAATTCAAATCATCATGTGAGATTGGGACCACTGAGTGAGACATCAGAGAAAGATCTAAAGTTTCCTTACTTCTGAAAAAGCTCAAGCAGATGTTTGCCCTTTGATGTCAGAAATAAAGGAAATACTAGGAGGAAGTGGTGGATTTAAGACGTTAACAGAGTAGTAATTCACTGAACTAGGACTGAGATGGGAATTCTGTCAATCCTATGCTTTCAAAGCACTGCATTAGTTTCTTCTGAAAGCCTTCTTGTCTTGGTGATGCTGAAGATTGAATGACTTACCATACTGCCTCTTTGAGAGACCCAGCGCACAGATGATGTTGGGATGTGACTATCAAAAGATACCGTCAAATTTACCACTAGATTTTGTGGCAAATTAACCTGTTTTCATTTTAGTGTTATGTGATAGAAAACATTTTGGAAACAAAGCCTGAAGTTAAGCTGAATATTTTTCCTGAAGGACAAAATAAATCAACCATTTTATTCTCTCAGGATACCTCGTTTTTGTTATTTAATTTCTTAAGAGCTTACAAGAAAGGCTAAGAATGAGGGAATTTTAAGCAAAACAAAATGAGACAAGAAAGTGTGTGGCCATTCAGTAAATTGTAACTAATATTGTAGTTTCCTACACTGGGGGGGCTATATACTAACTTCTTTTAGAAACGAGTGTTTAATAGGGTGTTAACAGTGGAGCTTGCTACTCTAGGTTACGATCATAAGAGAGGTATACAATTTTAACACAGAAGAAATAACGACAGAACATTCATGAATAGTATATAGCTGCAAAGGTCATGTAAAAGTCTTATGCATTTGTCTTTTTGTAGTAAAATTTGTTTCTCTAGGTGGAACTTCATAAACACAAATCTTTCTGCTGTCAAAGTGCTAAAGTTTCTAAAATCCAGAGTTTGCCCCATCAACAAGGCACCAGCATTAGACATTAGTGGGCACATCTGGAAGCTGATGGGGCAGTTGTGACATGTATCGCCCTGGCAACTCTGAATCTTACCAAGTTTTAGCTGACAGTTTTCACTAAGGGTATTATGATTTAATCCTTCCTGAGCAGTGCCCACACCTAGTCCCAGCTCCAGAGTGTGGACACAGTAGAGGCTACAGCTGCTTCCCACAGAGGGCCATCACCCCTGCAATGCAAGAGCCATTGGAGGCAGCTGCCCTCCTTTGTCATCTCCCCCCTGGGGACCCAGACTCCAGGGCATTGCAATGCTCCTACTCTTGGCTAAAGAAATTGCTTAACAGTTTCACATGCTCTGTATAAGGTAGGGCCACCCAGCTCCTGTCTTGTTGCTACCTCACTTGTCTTGGTAATGAGAAGTCTAGTCTAACACACCACTCTGCAAGGTTTGTGGACTCTTGATCATCTGTTTCCAGCTTATGTTGCAAGTATTTTACCTCCAGTGGTGGAAATGTGTACAGTAGAGTGTCTCCCTCTGTTCTGTGTGAAGGTGGCGGATGAGGAGGGGGAGAGTTCTTTCTGAATCTCGGTAAGATTCAGGGGTTCTGAATCTTGGTAAGAAAAGGCCTGACAACAAATGGCTTAATATGACAACTGCTTTAATAAGATAGAAAAAAAAGACATACAGAAAGTAAACCTTGCATCCCTTCAGATGCTAGGCACCTGATGTTCGTGCAGCATCAGATGGAGCCCGAGTGGATCCTCCCATGGCACACTGCACAGAGGACAGATCCTGCCCATGGAGAGCAGCTCTCCCTTTTGGTCCTTTGAGCTATTATATAAACTCCTTACAAGAAAACAGCTCTATTCCCAAAGCACGTTCTCATGAGAACTTCTTGCTGTGCTCTTAGGTAAGTGCAACTCCACGCAGGTGGTGCAATCATAGTACCAAGCAGGAGCTGCCCGCAGGCTCCCCTGTCACAATTGAGCTGGCTGAGGTCGTCCTGCAGCAATGGGATTTGCGCAGCACTGCACCAGCTGGCACTTGATCAGGTTAACTCTTATGTGGGATTGCTACCTACTAAACGTGCAGTAGTCTCTCCGTCAGCATCAATGCATTCCACACCTTGATCCACATACAGTTTGCATTTCCCAAAGATATAATTTACGGGTGATATGAGTGACATATGAGCTTCTCTAAGGCCTAAGTATGAGGACCACTAGAGCAGGCATGGCCTGTTAAAGATCTCTGACCCCTTGAATACAATGTCTTTTGAAAAGCTCCTAATACACCATCTCGGTCAAAGTGCACGGTAAGCACGTCTGAGCGTATTGCATAAATTTAAAAACATTTCTGCTCTTTCACTATTCCATGAAAGGCTGTGACACTAAACATTAGCAAAGTGGGAACACTGGAAAATTAAAAAAACGTCAGCTTTATGCCTGGGCAGGTGGCTTTCACTCTTGCTCTCGGTAAACGTGTGTTGTGATGTAGTATTTGATTGTTTCATCTTACTGAGTTTTCTTTGGAACCTGTTTTACTGGCATGCACGATGGCATAGCCAAGGTTCATTGAAGAATGGCCCCAGCTAAAACTAATACATAGCATAAAGCGGCAGATGGATAAAGACAAAAAAACATTAGAGACACTAATGGGAGGGAGACCATTTAATCTACAAACACTGAATTGATACTAAAGTTATGTAATCTATTCAGGGCAAGATTCTTTTGTAAGCCAGTATTTTAAAAGTCTATCTTCAAAATCCTTTTGTTTCATATTCCATTTTCTTAATATTTTCATTTTTTCTACTTTGCATAGCCTCCCTATTATTGTCTTAACAAAACAGTCTTATCTCCCACTTTTTCTCATTAATTCTCGTTTGTTTTACTCTCTACTTACCCAGAATGTTTAAGAATGTGTAATATTTCTTTATGTTGAAGAACAGCAGAAATGTACTTAGTTCTTTGCAAACAGGAAAGAAAACATGCTCCTTTGTAAATCCTGTACTAAATTTATTTATTGACAGTATCGGTTATGACATTACAGAAATTGATGTATTTTGTTACTGTTCTTTCTATTATAATAGCAAATAAAAGATGAACAATTGCCCACAGAGATAGGAAATATGGAATCCCTGAGCCAAAGCAATTCAAATATAATATTTTAAATATAATTTAATATTAGTATTTCCTTTGTCACCTGTTCATTAAAAAAGCACTTTGCAAGCACATGAAATTTTAAGTCTGGGGTATCAGCTGATGGAAAATATGAAACAGTGTCACCAAAATGAGTAAAATGTGGTGAAATCTATAACTGTAAATAGAATAACATTTTCAACCCCCAGAAACTGAAATGTCTTTTAAATGTATTTAGCACTACACGGCCTTCTAAAACTAAGATAGTACTGTTGGAAGCTGTATACCTTAGGAAACAAAATGAGACTCTTTTAAGTAGTCCAATAAATCAACTATTTAATGCAATGAAACACAGCTCATGAAACAAATCCCTGTTTCCCTCTCCTTTGTTAGATTTTAAAAGATGTCAGAGAGACAGATTTATTTACAGAATTTTTACAACACATTTCCTAGGCATAGCTGTTGTATTTAAAAATGGTGTCTTCAGGCCATTTGCTTCAGAAAACAGTATTACTGGTGTAGCCAGATATTTCAAATACCTTTTTCTCATCCCCAGTTTCAGATTCAAAACAGGCTTCTTTGGGAGACAATGTACAAATAAATCATTTTTAAAAGAATAACACTTTATAAATCTGATGAAAGACTAATAGTCGTGCTATATTGACATCCTGCTAGACTGATACAATGCCAAGAAAAACTGAAGCTGAAAGAAACTCTTTATTGCAGATTATGGTATTCTTTCCATGTCACAGGAAATAAAAATAACAAAAAACCCCACAACCTTTAAAAAGGGTAATTTCATTACTTTTCCATCCCCTGTTGAATTGGAAAAAGCTGAAGAAACAGCTTTATTAGAAACAATTTCTTTCTGTTTTTGTTCTGATTTGTCTCTTCAGTTTTTTTTTTTCCTTTTGAAGCTGTTGCAATTCCAGCTAAGCAGCAACAAAAGTTGAAAAGCTTAGGGGCACAAAACATAAATATTTAAAACAATTGCATTTATTCAGGAAGAATCTGGTCACAGTTTCTTGGAATCAGATGTGTAGTTATATATTCACTGCTCAATTACATCATTGCTATTTGATTTTTCTTTTTTTAAGTTCAAAGAATGCATAGCCTGACACACTAAATCTCAGGAAAAAATAAGCAATTTAGCATTATATGTATTAGTACTGTATGTATTATTGCTGTCAGTATGTTTAAGAATGCATTTAAGGCCTTTTGTAAAATATGTAAAGTCATAACTAAGCAGGATTGTTTGGCAAATTTTTAATTATACAGGACTTTTCTGAATCACTACTTGAAAAGCCTGATACAGTGCTGCTGAAAATTGTTACCTAATGGCTGTGCAGCAAGTGCCAATTCAGTGGGAACTGGTCACTTTAACTTTGCCTGAATATAGTAGAAATGTGAAACTAATAATCACAAAAAGGCCAATAATTAATTAAAATCTGAACCTAGACTATGAAGAGGAAAGCTTTCCTGAAACAAGGACTGGGTAAAATGTTTATCCAAAGAATATGAATTTGTAAAATGATTTATTGAGTCTTGCCATGAGCATTAAATTTTCCCAAAAGGAGTTTTTTATGTCACTCCTAAAAATGTTGTTAAATTGAAAATGAAATCTCTTGATCTATTATTTTGAAAAATAAGTGTTAAAATCAGTTGTATCGTATCTGCTTAAAGGAAAAATTCCCACAGGCATTCAGCTAAGACATCGTTAGGTCCATAAACTGTCACGTAATATGTGTTATCTAATTGAATTGACCCCCTTCTGTAAAGAAATAAAGTGGGAACTTTAAAGGAGATGAAAATTTTTTTAGGTAAAATACTGAAAAATACAAATGAAAACCAAGATTTAAATCAATTATTTAAATCACTATTTCCACTTGTTAATTTAAATAATCATTAATTTTGGAGATTTAAATAATGTATTTAAATCTGTTCAACAAAATTAGAAGAACTAGTATTCTGTGTCTGTTTTTGAAGAACTCTTATCCTAAGTTATCAAGACTTCCTGCTTAATTTCCTGAGTTTATTTTAGATCCAGACCTTAGTCCATTTCAGAGCTTTCTGCTCAGACTGTCTTCATGGCATGAGTTTTATGAAGGTTGAAGAAGTCATCCATCTGTTCTGCAAAATGCAATAATCCCTGGGTGTGATTCTTAACCCATAAACTAAGTGGTGCAGGGTGCCCCAGGTTACTTGGGATTTTAGACCAGGTGGCGTGTGTTCTTTGCACAGCACTTGGCTCTGAATTCCCTCTAGGCTCTATATGGTGTTACTGTGACAGCAAGATAATAATTACTTTCATATGTTTGTTCAGTTGAAAGATTTGAAATAATAAATAATAACATGGGCTGTAATGGAGTCCACTACACTGTTGTTTTTACAGGGCAGGTCTTGAGATGATGCATGAGGGCATTTAGTAATGCTTGGGGATCGAAAACTCTAGGGTAGCACTGCAGGATTTTGTAGGTCAAAGGAAATGAAACCTGATGCAGTCTGGTCCATATCACCTGCTGGGAGTCAACTTCAGGGTGAACTACTCCAGGAACCTCTCCTGGTTTTATCTTGGAGGGAGCTAGATGGAATGGTCTGAAGAAGAGCCAAGGATAGATCATGGCTGCAGGACCTGGCAGCTCCTGGGCCGCCTTTTGTTTTGCAGTGTGGACACAGCCCATACTGAGGCCAGCAGCATCAAAGGTAGTAATGCTGTCACTAGTTAAGGACATTAAATCTTCCTCCTTTATATGTTTTGAACAAAAGCGACTCTGGGTGTGGGGGCTGCATAGTCTGTGGAACTGGACGACCTCAGGAGGTCACAAGGGCCCAGCTTCAGTGCCTCTATGCAAATACATGTAGCGTGGGGAATGAACAAGAGGAGCTGGAGATGTGCATATGCCTGAAGGTCTATGATCTTACTGCCATCACAGAGATGTGGTAGGATGGCTCCTGTGACTGGAGTGTTGGAATGGAGGGATACAGGCTCTTCAGGAAGGACGGACAGGGGAGATGAGGAGGGGACATCACCTCTATGTCAGTGACCAGCTGGAGTGCATGGAGCTCCACCTGGGGATGGGTGAGGAGCTGACGGAGAGATTATGGGTCAGGATTAAAGGGAGGGCAGGGACAGGGGATATTATCGTAGTGGTCTGCTACAGGCCTGACCAGGAAGATGGGGCCCTCTATAGACAGCTAGGAGCAGCCTCATGTTCACAAGCCCTGGTCATCATGAGGGACTTCAGCCACCTTCAAATCTGTTGGGCATAAATGAACAGGAAGTTCCTGGAATGCGCCTATGTTTACTTCCACCTTCAAGTGACAGGGCAGCCAGTGAGGAGAGGTGCTACGCTGGACCTTGTTCTCACCAACAAGTTGGGGCTTGTGGGGAATGTGAAACTCAAGGACAGCCTGGACTGCAGTGACCATGAAATAGTGGACTTCCAAGTCAAGGCAGCAAGGATGGCACACCACATACTCATTACCCTGGACTTCAGGAGAGCGGACTTTGGCCTCTTCAGGGATCTGCTTGGTAAAGTTCCATGGGATAAAGCCCTGAAGGGAAGAGGGGTCCAAAAAAGCTAGGTAATATTCAAGGATCACCTCCCCCAAGCTTAGAAATGATGCATCACGACAAAGAGGAAGTCAGGCAAAAATGCCAGGAGGCCTACATGTGTGAACAAGAAACTCCTGGGCAAAGTCAAACACAAAAAGGAAGCTTACAGAGGGTGGAAGAAAGGAAAATAGCCTGGGAGGAATGCAGACTAGATGCCTGAGCAGCCAGGGATCAAGTTAGGGAAGCTAAAACCCTGACAGAACTAAATCTTCCCAACAACATCAAGGACAGCAAGAAAAGATTCTATAGTTACATTGATGATAAAAGGAAGACTAGGGAAAATGTGAGCCCTCTCTGGAAGGAAATGGGAGACCTGGTTACCCAGGATATGGGGAAGACTGAGGTACTCAATGACTTTTTTGCCTCAATCTTTACCAGTGAGTGCTCAAGCTACACTGCCCAAATCACAGAAGGCAAAGGCAGGGACTGGGAGAATGAAGAACCACCCACTGTAGGAGAAGATCAGGTTTGAGACCATCTAAGAAACCTGAAGGTGCACAAGTCCATGGGACCTGATGAGATGCAACCGTGGCTTGTGAGGGAACTGGCAGATGAAGTTGCTGTGCCGCTCTCCATCATATTTGACAAGTCATGGTGAAGTTCCCATCCACTGACTGGAAAACAGGAAACATAACCCCCATTTTTAAAAAGAGAAAAAAGGAAGACCTACGGAACTACAGGCCAGTCAGTTTCATCACTGTGCCTGGCAAGATCATGGAGGAAATCCTCCTGGAAACTATGCTGAGGCACATGGAAAATAAGGAGGTCACTGGTGACAGCCAACATGGCTTCACCAAGGGCAAATCATGCCTGACAATTTTTGTGTCCTTCTACAACAGGATTGAGGCATTGGTGCATAATGGAAGAGCAACTGACATCATCTACCTGCAATTGTGCGAAGCATCTCACTCTAAATTGGAGAGACATGGATTTGATGGATGGACAACTCGGTCAATAAGGAATTGCCTGATGGACACACTTGAAGAGTTGCAGTGAATGGTTTGATGTCCGAGTGGAGACCGGTGACAAGTGGTGTTCCACAGGGGCCAGTATTAGGACCAGCGTTGTTTAATGTCTTTGTTGGCAACATGGACAGTGGGATTGAGTGCACCCTCAGCAAGTTTGCTGATGACACCAAGCTGGGTGTTGCAGTCAACACGTTGGAGAATAGGGATGCCATCCAGAGGGACCTTGACAGGCTTGAGGGTGGGCCCATGCAAACTTCATGAAATTTAACAAGGCCAAGTGCAAGGTCCTGCAATCCCAAGCACAGATACAGGCTTGGTAGAGAATCAATTGAGAGCAGCCTTGAAGAGACGGACTTGGGGGTGTTGGTTGATGAGAAGTTGAATGTGAGCCAGCAGTGTGCGCTTGCATCTGAGAAAATCAACCATGTCCTGGGCTGCATCAAAAGAAGCATGACCAGCACATCGAGGGAGGTGATTCTCCCTGACTTATTCACTCTTATCAGACTCCACCTGGATACAGCTCTGGGGCCCCCAAGGTAAGAAAGATAAGGTCCTGTTGGAAAGAGTCCAGAGGAGGGCCAGAAAAATGATCAGAGGGCCCTAGCACTTCCCATATGAGGACAGCCTGAGAGAGTTGGGGTTGTTCAGCCTGGAAAAGACAAGGCCCTGGGTACCTGAAGGGGGCCTACAGGAGAGATGGGGAGTGACTCTTTATCAGGGAGTGTAGTGGCAGGATGAGGGGTAACGGCTTTAAACTGAAAGAGGGTAGATTTAGATTAGAGATTAGGAAGAATTTTTTTACTGTGCAAGTGGTTAGACATTGGAAGAGGTTACCCAGGGAAGTTGTGGATGCCCCATCTCTGGAGGTGTTCAAGGCCAGGCTGGATGAGGCTTTGAGCAACCTGGTCTAGTGGGAGGTGTCCCTGCCCATGGCAGGGGGGTTGGAATTAGATGATCTTCCGGGTCCTTTCCAATCCAAACGGTTCTATGATTCTGTGATTTTAATCTTTTCATCTGAAGTTATTTGGTTCTTTCTTGGAATTTAGAGGCATTTTCAGAAACTGACTCAGTACTGGCTACAGTTTCTGAAAATGAATAGTGTTCTTTACAAAACTAAGGACAATTGAAATCCTTTCAGCTTTTTCTCAGTGTATTAGTTAATTGTTCCACATTAAAAATACTTGGATGTATATTTTGGTCATGTCAATTAAACAAACCACATCTAAATATTGTTTTAATCAATATTTCTCAAGCATTTCAGTTTGGACTATGCTGTAATAAACAAATTCTGCAGTTCATAGCATCTATAGGACTGGTTTCGGTCACTGAGTTATCAAAGGAGTAAATAGGAAGGGATTTATATTTGAAATTAGTAAGGTTTTTATACTCAAACATTTTTATAGGTAAACCTTTGTAACAGAGATGCATCTTGTTCTTCAGAAGGTTTTGTTGGGGTTTTTGGTTGCACAGGCTTGAACTGATTATCCAAACGGAGCAGAATATACTACAAATGGCCCTCACCAAAGAAGATGTTGTTGGGCAAAATCACACTGCCTATGAAAGGTATTATTGGATAATTATTAAACTAATTATTGGATATTAACTGTGGAAAGACTACAAGAGACTACACAGAGCTGAAATACTTAATGTGGATATGTTTTCTAACCTGGCAAGGAAACCTGTGACAATATTCCATCACTGTACAAAGTTAGCAAGTTATATAAGACATAAGATATATATTTTAAAACAAGTCACTTAAATGTGATGTGTGTCCATCATTTCAAGTCTTTAAACTAGCAACCAAAAACCAAACAACCCAGATGTTTAAACCATATTTTATTTGGTTAGGCGAAGGAATTCCTGAGCTAGACTTTGTTGATATTCACTTTTTTAAGAAGTGCTGTCTGCAGTGATCTCTCCCAGTTTAAAATCTATGAACCTTACTATTCTGTATATCCTAAAGAGAGTTCTAGGGGACAATCTGGGGAGAACTTAAAAAGTAATAACAATAATAAAAAATTGTTTTGCATTTCCAACCCCTCCATTCTTCTTTTTTTGTTGTTTTTTTCTTTTGGTTTTTTTTTTTTTGGTTTTTTGGTTTTTTGTTTGTTTGGTTTTTTTTACCAAATCTAGGCTCCCTTTCCCATGAAAAGTTGGACCAGATGATCTTTTGAGGTCCCTTCCAACTTAGGCTGTTCTATGCTTCTGTGATTCTAAAAGGCATTGCTAAAATTTTGTAGTTCATCAGTACCTGAAAGGCAATTATTAATTCAGATTTGTGGGCTTGCAGAAACACTAGCAGTCTGACCTTCAGCTTGGTACAAATGTTCATCAGTGAATCATTGCTTGTCGTCGTACACCAAAAAAACCCCCAAAGAAACAAAGCACACACACAGTACCTCAACAGCAACAAAACCAAACAAAAAACCCCAATAAACCAGAACTAACTGATCTTTCCAATAATTTACTTATTTTTCTTTCCAAAGAAATGCAGTGAAGTTATATTTTCCATTTTTCAAATTATGCCACAAGCTGCAGCATACCCTCACGGTGCATTCTTGCATTCTTTGTTCAGTTGTCACAGAGCTTTTTCCATATCATGGATAAGGGCTTCTAATTCTGGTAGTCCAGGTGTTTATAATTTCTTATAAACATTGGCTGTTTCAGATCATTGCTTTTCTGGAATAATGCTGTAATTATTTTACAGCTTTCTTTTCAGTGCTTGTGAGCTGATTATCAGACACTCCAGCACAATATTGAACATGATTGCACTTTAGTGTCTTCAGCTATTTCTGTATATGTGTGTGCCTATATATTTCCTAGAGACCCTGAAAATTACACAATTTTTAGTGAATGTGTAAAGTTTGGCTATGTATTTTGAAATAAGTAGAAAATACTTAAATCTGTGTCCTCTAGACTATCTCCTTCAGACTTCTACAGCATTGTTATTCACTTGCAAAATAGTTATCATATGAACACACCTAAACTCAAAAAGATAGAGTCTGACTTCTGCAATGGCACCTTTTGAGAGTTTATCAGTAAAAATACAGAGATTTAGTGCAAGAGGAGGAGGAGTTTGTTTTCTATCAGAAGCAAATAATTTTGTCCCCCAAATCTGTAATTACATTTTTTGCATTCATACATGAATCAAACTGAATTATATGAAAAATAGTTTTTCATGAATAATGAAAAAATTACACAATCCTATGGGAAAAGTATCTTTCCTAGTAAAATGAATCTAAATCTAAATCTAGAATCTTCATCATTTTACTGAGCTGTGTGTTCACCTAAACTGCCAATGAGCAAGTAAATTTTTATGAGGTTTTTTTACATTTTTACAGTTTAAAAAATCATGTTTTGATTTATTCTGTAATGAATATTTGCACGATGATTAGGTTTTAGATGTGGTTGGATACCATCTGGTTTCAATGCTGCCATCAACTTCATAGCTAACACATCAGTGCTTAAGGTATGCTGTATCTTAACAGCAGCTTGAAAATTTCAGGTTACTATGCCCAAATGCAGTGTTTGACTAAGCACTATTTGTGATAACAGTAATTTTCTTTGCCTTCAGGACACTGTCAGTGTTAGAAGGAATCTCAAGCCCCACATTCCGATCTGAAGGCACCAAACCCTTGTGCCTGTGCACAATATATGTTTATTACAGTATACCTCCTCTCAGTTTAGAACTTTTCTACTCCAATTAATGAATGTAACTTCTTGCCAGCTGTGAAAAATGTGAATTTTATGCCATATGTTTATGCTTGAATAGTTATTGTGAATAGTTGGTGCTACAATCATTGTCGCAAAATGTGGTTGAAAATTCCCTGTGAACATTATTGCTTATGTATCTACAGATGTTTTCAAGATTTCTTTTTCAAATCTTGTTCCATATGAGAAATAAAATTAAACTCAGTTCAGTTACGAGCTGTCTAAAGGATGAGAGAAAAGAGGTACTTACTGCTCAGATAATAGAACTGTGAGTTTCATATCCATTTCTGGTTATTATTTTCTAAGCACTAGACCGAGAGGAGGAGCAGGTGATCTTGGATTTAGACAGCATTCCCTTCTAAACAGAAGGGAATTTGGGTTTCTGCCCAAATGGACGATAACTCACAATCTGCAACAGCCATCTCCTTCTTTAAGTAGCAACTGTCAATATTATGTTGGACACAATTTATGCACTAATTCAATCTGGCATTGTCCCAGTTTTAAAAAAATCTGGGTTTTGGTGTTAGAAGCATAGTGTATATTAGTCAAAACTCTAAGCAGATATACAGATATGGAAAACAATAGTGTTGGTTTTGTTCATACCATGGTTTGGTTTTTATTCTTTAATTCATTAATAATCTCTAATTAGCAAAAAGAAATGGCAATCTCAAAGCTACATGTGATGAAAAAAGCAAAGTACAGAATGAAACTTTATGTGGTAGCAAAGAAAAATTCAGAAACTGCCTGATTTTTCAAGTGTTGAGCTTTCCAGATTCCTATTAATTCAGTGGAGCTGCTGTATGTCCAGCCCTCTAGAGAAAAAATGCATACGTTCAAAACTTAATTTAGGTGATTCTGTAATACTCCTAGTTTTGAAAAATCTTGGTTTGCCCTTGAATTTTTCCCTTGGAAAATCAGAGCTTACACTAATTTTTTAAAAAGAGAGTTTTTCATCACACCCTTTCAAGCAATCAAACAACGACCAAAAAAATTTAAAGATGTCAATTAGCTGAAGTTTTACCTTTTAGAGTTTAAACACTGATTTAAATGAGTGCTTAGAATTGTTTTTCATAGAATCATAGAATCATAGAATAATTAGGGTTGGAAGGGACCTTAAAGATCATCAAGTTCCAACCCCCCTGCCATGGGCAGGGACACCCTCCACTAGACCAGGTTGCTCAAAGCCTCATCCAGCCTGGCCTTGAACACCTCTAGGGATGGGGCATCCACAACCTCCCTGGGCAACCTGTTCCAGTGTCTCACCACCCTCATAGTGAAAAATTTCTTCCTAATGTCTAACCTAAATTTACCCTCTTTTAGCTTATACCCATTGCCCCTTGT
>WKFP01013961.1:63108-149758 GCA_011057875.1 Pterocles orientalis | reverse complement strand
CCTCTGATTAATTTTGTGGTTCTCCTCTGGACTCTCTCCAACAGGTCCAGGTCTTTTTTATGTTGGGGGCCCCACATCTGAACACAGTACTGCAGGTGGGGTCTCACGAGAGCAGAGTAGAGGGGGAGGATCACCTCCTTTGACCTGCTGCTAATGCTTCTTTTGATGCAGCCCAGGACATGGTTGGCTTTCTGGGCTGCAAGCGCACACTGCCGGCTCATGTTGAGCTCCTCACCCACCAATACCCCAAGTCCTTCTCCTCAGAGCTGCTCTCTAACCACTCTCCGCCCAGCCTGTATTTGTGCTTGGGATTGCCTCGACCCACGTGCAGGAAAAAAGATTTTCCGAATCTTTTTGCAACCCAGCATCACTTGAAAAAATTGGAAATTTTCTGAACCTTCTTATAAGTAGTAAACTTATGTTCCTCATAAGAAAGATCTGTAAATTAACATAGAAGGTATTTGGTTGATCTGTGTCAAATGCAAGATGAGTCATTTCATTACCAAGAAATTCATGCATTACTTCCTCAACACAGTATTTTCTAGAGAGTACATCTTCTGGATGAAATGCCAGTAATGTATAACAATAAATAATTGAAAATGGTCCAGCAACAATGTTATATTTAGTCTAGTACTGGAACAATTAAAAAAAAATACTCTGATATGGGTCATCGTGAGAAAATGTAAGGTAGTCAGATGCTGGCATCAGGCCTTATTTGTAACTATATATTGCATTTTGATAACAGTTTTATTTAGTTGGCAACTTAAAATAGTGTTTTGTGAAGAAGTAATTCTGTAGCTTTTTTGTTTTAGCTTAGTATTGTATCAGGAAGCTACAAAGAACATTTTTTATGATTCTGCCTTATATTTAAGATGCTAAAGATAATTTCCACAATGAGTTATCTACTAATCCACACAAGAAATACCTTCAGCACAGAGCAGCCTTTCATTATTTTAAAATGCAAATCATGAGGGCAGTAAGAATTTACATCTTTGCTATCATTCTGTAAGGAGGAGTGAGATGGTTCTGTCCTCTGTTACCTGCATTAACTGCAGGAGAATATCTGAGAATCTAAACATGTCAAGGCTGCTATCCTCCCTTAAGGATAATGTCATTTTCTCAAAAAAGTCAGTGTGTGGCCTCTGATTACTAATAAACATCTGTTCTTCACACACAAGCTTTCAAACCACAGAGTGAAAAAAACCAGAATCCTCTCGGAAGACTCCAGGAAATCCATGTTATGGGGATCACTTTCTAAGGAAATAAGTATTCGGGATTTTATACAGACAGATAATTTTGTTTCATTTAGTTATCAAAAATTACCTGCACTATTTTGTGCAGGTACTTTTTGAAAATTTTTTGAAAATAGGGAACATCAGCAAAACAGGGTTTGAAATAATGCAGTCTTTCTCCTTTATTTTAGCTAATTTATCCCATATGCAACTTTGCTGGAAAAGTTCACATGAAGGCAGACACAAGTTAGAGCTTGTAAAACTTGTTTTTAGAGGAACTCTGGCTACTTATTAGACTATCAGGAAATAATAGTATTCTAGTAACTATAGGTAAATGAAAATTTTGGGAAAAATAACTTTCTAATATATCCATTTCCTTACTCTTTCTAATAAACTCTCTTAGATTTTGTCTACATTGCACTTAATAATTACTGAGGCATTGCAAATAGTCTGTCTTAATATATGTAGTTTTGGATAAATAAATAAACAAACTGTGGCCCAGTTATAGCATGCCAAGTAGGTGCTTTCTACTTCAAACAGTGCTGCTTTGACTTTCCGTAGTGCTAAAAAGTTTCCATGTGTCTCATGGGCTATGTTGACAAAACAAAGTAAGACCAAGTTATGCCATGACAGCTTCTCAAATTTCTCAAGTGTTAGTAGCTAGTGATCAGAGGGCTCGACTTCAGAAACCTAATCTTCTAACGGTACCTCTGAATGTCTGCCTTTCTACCAGTTATATGGTCCCATTTTCAATAGTCAAATCATAGAATCATAGAATGGTTTGGCTTGGAAAGGACGTTAAAGATCATCGAGTTCCAACCCCCCTGCCATGGGCAGAGACACCCTCCGTTAGACCAGGTTGCTCAAAGCCTCATCCAGCCTGGCCTTGAACACCTCCAGGGGTGTGGCATCCACAACTTCTATTTTTCACAGGCTGAGATATGGAAGTCTTCCCTTACAACATCTCTTGCATTATACATATTTGTAGAAATCATCAGTGAAGCCTCTCAGGACTTCTCAGTTTGTTCACAATTACACTAGTAGTGGTTGACACCATGGACATGAGCATTAGGTTGCTCAGCATTTTCAGTGATATAAATGAAGTAGGATTCGGACTTCAGTCTTTACACAAAGCTACTATAAACTCATGCAAATTTGTACTTCAATCTGTAAACCAGAGAAGTTTGCTCCTTATTGTACTCTAAATAATAAAATAAAAAGAAACTGGGAATGGCTTTGTGTACAGGGAATATTGGCCCATATTCATTTAATAAATCTCATTAAGTACTTTATAATCAGCTTATTATTCTACTTCTGTTATGAACATTTTAGTCCACTTCTCTATGTAGTGAATAATAATTTCCCACTGTTTTCTACTCAATTTAGAACTGTAAACCATTTGAGATACAGATCTTGTCTGGTTTATGTTTCTTAGTTGCCCTAAGTGTCTGTGGTTCTATGTTGCTGTAAAATACTATGTACTTACAACTGACTACTTGTCTGTACACATTCCAGCTACATATGCACAAAAAAAAAATTCTCATCCAGCAGTATATATTGGACCAACACCTGTATACTATTCCTGGGACAGTGGGAATCTCTTAATACCATAAAAAGGTCTAGTATTTTTCCTACTTGTTAGAATCAAACTTGTCACTTGACGCTAGAAATTGCCAGACAGGAATATAGAATTATACCTTTTCTGCACATATGACCAAAAAAAATAGTATTTGTGTACAAAAGGTAATTACCATGATAATTTCTGTCCTACTTATTATTCATAAGAACATGCGTGTAAAGGTAGGAGGACAGCATTGTGCATTTTGCACATTTGCATCACACGTGTGCTTTGCAGACTCCTGGGGGTTGGTGGACTGGTTCCAAAGGCATCTGTGAAAGTCAGAAAATAACTGCAATGTTAGTTTGCAGAAATTAGCTGTATGGGATCTGCACATCCACTGGTGGGGGGAAGGGAATTACAGATCTATGAACTGCAAAAAGTAATGCTGGAAATGAAAAGGAAATGTTGCTGAGCATCACTAAAATAATTTAAAGGAGGAGCTAGTAAGACAAGACAACAAAGGACTGTGAGAAGGTATTATTTCCTAAGTAAAATGCTAACAGATTTCTAGGACTTTGCTTAGTATTTGTATTCATGGTTTTCTTAAAAACAGCAGGCTGTAGGAGTACACTAGTGACACTTCCATATGACTCAGTGTTAGGAAACTATCATTATAGAGAACAATCAGATAACAGAATCTTGGAGTAGTTCAGTACAAGAGAATGTAATGCTTAAAAGTTTTAAGGCCTGAAACTTTTTGAAACTCTGAAAGAAAATAGGAAGCCTGTTGATGCCAATGAAGATAGGCTGACCACAAGGGAAAGACAAGTTCAGTAACTCAAGGCTAGTTATATTACTCTTGCATTGCTAACCCTTTTTATGGCATAATCTCAATATTGAAACTATTTCATTTTGCAGGCCCTGAAGACTTTCACACAATACATTTATTGATAACTAGGTTACAAACAGAAATTCTTTACTCATAAATAAAATTAAAACCAAGGCAAATCAGGGCAAATAAAAACGGTTTTCATTCATCAGTGTACATTACCTCTCAAATATCTGACTTCATACTCTGATTTCAGAAAGAAATTATACTAGTGTGGTTCAGATTTTTTTCTTGGGAAAGCTATACAAAAGGTTCTAATTTGACAGAAAGCTGGAGGATCTAGATTGTTTAATATGAAAATGAGGTATTGCAAAATTCATTAAGGTGTCTGGAGAAGTTTTGAGAGTCCTTACGTAGAAAATAGTCTAAATTTCCTCTTACTTCAACCTCTTAAAAGCAAAAGAATTTCCATCTCAAAAATAACAACAAATATTTGCCATGAATAAGCAGCTCCAGATAAAACAGAAATCTGCATGTTATTGATTCTGATAGGTTGATATACAACTCAAAGCTTTATGAAGTTATTATGATATGATTAAAAAGACAAGTTAAATGTTCTAAACCACGTCCCCTGTGTGTACAGGCTGAGAGAGTTGGGGTTGTTCAGCCTGGACAAGAGAAGGCTCTGGGCGGACCATATAGCAGCCTTCCAGTACCTTAAATGGGCCTACAGGAGAGATGGGGAGGGACTTTTTACAAGGGCATGCAGTGACAGGACGAGGAATAATGGATTTAAATTGGAAGAGGGCAGATTTAGAATAGATATTAGAAAGAAATTATCTATTGTGAGGGTGGTGAGGCACTGGCACAGGTTGCCCAGGGAAGCTGTGGATGCCCCATCCCTGGAGGTGTTCAAGGCCAGGCTGGATGCGGCTTTGAGCAATCTGGTCTAGTGGAAGGTGTCCCTGCCCACGGGACGGGGGTTGGTACTAGAACTCTAAGGTCCTTTCCAGCCCAAACCATTCTATGATTCCATAATATTACAAAAAATAAATTTAAATTGAGTTGACTGAACTATGTATTTGAGGATATTAGAAAAGTGTACTTAATAAAAAAATAAGGTATGTTAGGAGTAATGACATTTCAGGAAAAAAAAATCAAAGCACTGTCCCTTAATTTTCATGTGTCCCATTCTGCCACTTCCCCTTCCCAATCCAAGAAAAGATGCCATCTAGACAGGAAGGTTTAAAAAAAAAGTATTTCTAGGTAAGATTCCATAAGAATTGTCAATTGAGTCAAAAGAGTCCTTTTTCTCCATTTCTTTTTGTAAATAATTTCTCATTGTTCAATTCAGGTATTTATAATTCCTTGTACAAAATACAGTTGTGTTCAGAATACATATAATGCTTGGCAATATAGAAAGAAAACATCTTCACTAAGCTAATATGCAAATTAGTAGTAAGCGAAATACAAACATTACCAGATGTAGGGGAGGAAAATGGTTGGGGTTTTTTATGCCAGGCAAAACCCCAAGCATGTTACTGGCTACCTTTTCTCCACAACCCCATAAAGAAGGTAAAGCTGATACAAACTGAATATATCTGAGTTTCCAGTTTGCATAGTAAAGGCATATATTGTGACTAAAAAAAAAATAAAATTATTCCTAGAGAATTCTTGTGCTCTTTTATGTTGACATTCTTCAGTTTCTGAAAATATTTGTGCTTTCTCATGTGAGATTCTCAGTGACTTTTTAATACTCATGTCAACATCATCTTGTAAAGGAAAGAGCAGAAGTCTTTACAGAAGTCACCAATACTTTTTTTCAATTAACCCAAGTATGTGCTGCTAGCAAGCACCATTCTGTTAACTCCATCTGCAGGCTCACATGCCATCTTCACATCATTCTTTGTGTACCCAGATTTGGGTAAGAAGAACTGAAAATGGAAACCAGTTTTATTAGAGAAGTTAGTAAGCAAAAGAAATAATCCCTATTTTAGACTCACTTATTAAATTGAAGACAAAATACTTACATAAATACAACTATCTTAAATGCTGTGCTTTGTTTAACTTTAAGCTTCTTCCTCCGAAATTAATATAGTAAAATCTCACACTAAAGTAACTAATATTTACTGGAATAAATTTAATTTATTTTTTTTTCTAAGTATGAACAATTAAAATTTCATTGCACTTTGTCATTTAAGATTCAAGTACTCTGAATTGTGTTCTATTTGAACTAAAGTATGACTAAAAATAATATACAATAATCTCCATATTATGGAATAGGTCATGACTATTCATGGGAAATGTATTTAATCTGACTTCAGTTTGTTCCCACTGTATAAACAAAAAAAACTGGCATAATTTTCTCAATATTTCAGTTTTACAGTTGTGAAAACAGACAATTGGTTGTCTTAAACAACTTCTGCCAAACTGTTTCTGAGAATTTCAGTCATACCTAATATTTTCACAGAAGTAAAATTTTAGACTTTGTGGTTGCCAGAAGTCACTTCCTGTTTCAGAGCAGGTATACATCCAAACTCTTAAAGTGGTAAGAGCTCCATATTCTGTTGTTGTATTCTACTATAAATTCTGACTATAAATAAGATAGCTAGGACATAGGAGGCAAAATGACTTGATAAGTATGAGCTCAAACTAATCTCCATTTTAATATGTTAAATCTCTATCCTGTCAGCAAACTAGACCGGTTGCTTTTCTTCTTCCTGCTTTTCCTATGGAAAATGAGATTTGTAGGTCAGTAGGTGGACAGGAAAAGAGGTCAAATGGGACAAGAGAGAACAATAATCTGTAGTTTTTATTTACATATCTTTTGCATACATGTAAAGTTTCTGGTTTCATTTGTGGAATGATCTTTAAGGCATCTGAACCCTAAGCAATAGGGAGGAGATGAGTCTGTAAGCATACTCAGTGCTGCCTAATCTAGGGAGACAGGCTGCTACACAGGACAGTTATTTTTCTTCAGGCATCACCAACTGGTAGTATCAAGGAGAGGACAACTATTTCTCTTCAAATGAGACAAGAAGGTAGTTTAATTTCCCTGAGATGTACTGGCATTCTTTTCCACATCACTCCATATATTCCGGTTTAAATCTATACAACTTTAAGGATCTTTTTATGTGAATTACAAGAAACAAATGGTACAGCACAAGTATAAGAAGAACTGATATTTACCATGTGAGACGAGGAACAAAAATTATTCTTGATACAACTGAGCAGATCTTACATTTTAGAATGAAATTACCTGAAATGATCTCTGGCTCTAATTGAAGGGGAAAAAGAGAGACAGAACAAGCAAAGTCGGTAACAAAAGACATGTAAAATATTGATTTTTCAAAGTTCTTGACCTGAAGATTCTTTGGTCTTCAAAAAGGGCTGGGGCTTGGATGGAGAATGTTCTGCTCAAATTACATTTAGGGTTGAGCAAATAATTTTCAGAACAAAAATGTACTTGACAGCTAAGCTCTTTTTCTTCCTAAAGGGTAGCCACAAGCTCTTAGCAACATTACCTAATTTGTGATTGTTGTTCAGAAGTGAACTGTGTTTTTTTAAGTTTCCTCTTCTAGTATTAATTTTGATGAGATAATTGCAGTGGTAAGCTCTCAAGTCCTGAGGGCAATAGCACTCGTTTAAACCTTCTCTGCATACAGAGAAACATTTTTCCAGTTGAAAGTGTCTGAAGTCATGTGGGGCTCTGTCCGAGCCCACTGGAATGGTATTTCTATAGCATGACACCAAAATGCATGTTGCTTGCCTTATGATTCGTCATGAGGATATCTGAGGGTGGAAGGCCTGTAGGGACGCAACAAAATTGTACAGGAAGAATAGAGACAAATAAGCCTACTGTTGTCTAGACTGCTGGTAGCAAAGTGCTTTTAAAATTGCACAGATTTTTGTCTCTGAATTAATACTTTACTTTCTCCAGAACGGAGTCCAATAGTGAGCTAATTTAATAGAATCATAGAATCAAAGAATCATTTGTGTTGGAAGGGACCTTAAAGATCATCGAGTTCATCCACATTTCCATGCAGGGTGGATGACAGAGGAAGCAAACAAGACAAAAAGCTAAGACACTTGGCTTGACATACACTCATATAACTGTCTGTGAGTAAAACAGTCTAAAATGTGGTAATGAGTTATTTGGCTTATCTGTTCACTCTGTTGAGAATTCTAATGAGGTGAATTTGTGCCTTTGCTTCCTATTATTGAAGATAAGTTCTGTGGATCTAAAAAGTTGTATGACTAAAGTCCTGTCACTTGGAAGATTTCACCTAACTGTATGCAGTGGGATGCATTTCTTACCACTTAATTAATCAAGTTGATTTTTTTATCTATATGGTTTTCATGGAAAATCTATAAATAACAAAGAAATTAATCACAAGTATGGGGAATTGTCAAATCTATACATTATAGTTTCATAATATTGCAAATAAATCAATATCAACATTTAAATGACAATTTTTATTTTGTTCTTTCCTTCTGTTTTGGGTAATCTCTTTACTGGCTTTAAAAAAATGCAGGTGAAAATGCCATCTTTTGCCTTTTTTTTTTTTTAGTTCTTTAAAAGAATTTTTATTTCAACCTTCTTTCTGAAGGTTGAACTTACCTGTCTGTACGATATTTATGTTAGCAACTTGTTTCTTGCATTAGCCTATGTCACAAACCTCAGACTTGATCTCAGTGAACCTTCCTTGTTCCAGATAGCATATTTCAGGCTCCACAACCATTCATTTCTTGGACAGCATTTTAAGACTTTCGGTACAATTACCAATTTCAATAAGGCTTTTTTGTTGACATTTGCCCAGAATCTTCTAGTTGAAGTCACCAGCTTATCTTGTATACTGTCTCAAAAATGGGTCATTATCACTATTTAGCAGTGACACTGACGGAATTCTGTGTGCTCTAAGAGATGGCTTTTCAGCATCTCTTTAAGCCTTAGCTTTATCTTCCTAGATACAAGCTTTGCCCTGTATGTTATTGCATTGTCACCAAAATACTTGATTCAATGTCCTTCTTTGCCCTTTTTTGTAAAAATCAAAAGATTTAATAAGTTAAGCTGATATCTCCTAAAAATTGTATTCCTTCTTAGTATATAAATGGCAGTTCTATATGCCCCTGGTGTAGTTCATTTCTCATGACCTGTGTAGTTTGTATTCTATTATATTCTTATTATTCATATTGTATTAGATGATTCTATTAATCTATATATTTTCATTCTTTTTTTTCGATTTTTATATTAAAAATCTGACACTGGTAGAACAGCAGTTCTTACCTCTCATAGCAATATCATCATTTAGTATGACCTGTAGCGATAAGACAGGGTGTAATGGCTTTAAACTAAAACAGGGTAGATTCAGACAAGATTTAAGAAATTCTTTACAATGAGGGTGGTGAAAACACTGGAAGAGGTTGCCCAAAGAGGTGGTATATGCCCCATCCCTGGAAACATTCAAGGTCAGGTGGGACAGGGCTCTGAGCAACCTGATGTAGTTGAAGATGTCCATGCTTATTGCAGGAGGGTTAGACTAGATGACCTTTAAAGGTCTCTTCCAACTCAAACTATTCTATGATCATGACCAGAAACGTCACGAGGTAAACTCTTCCTCTGGTGTCTGCTAGTCAGATATCTGATATTTCACGTATCACTTGTAATTGAAAAGCTGAGTGCTGTGAGAGAAAGACTATGTGGAAATTAAGAAACGGAGATGCAAATAATCCCCTCTTTGGTTGTCCTACCCCAAAGAACAGAATGGAAAGGTGTTCATAATTTTGCACTGTTGATAGGCTGATTAAAAGCAAGAATTATAGGGCATACTTTTCACTGTGCCCTGTTTAAATGTTCCATTGGGCAGTTATAAATGCCAGATTCCCAAGACCAGTAAGAGAGAGAGAGAATAGATCCTCACTCTGTAGTCCAGTGTGATTATTTGGAAGTGAGAAGGGCTTCCAGATAATCTGATTCCTGCTACAAACATACTTTGTCCATTACCTAATTTTAGCAGAAAATTTTTAAGAAGACCTTGTAGAAGGAACTGGAATCTGGGATTCCTCCACCTCAGGGAAGAGCTGTTATTACCTGCAGACTACTGTTTGGGTTTCTGTCTTTCTCCCTGCAGCTTCTTTATGCCTAGCTTAGATTCTGCACGAATGGGGAAGATGTACTAGGCATTCCTATGGCTTAAATTCGAATGGTCAGAGCACTGTCCTGGTAGCAGAACCAAGGAATAAAAGCAAAATCTGGCTTGAATTGCTTTTTTATTTTTTATCTTTTTTTCTTGTACTGAACTGTGCTTGAACTACTTTTTCAAAGAACTTGGTAAACCTGAATTGGAACTGACATATCAAGGTGCTTATTTGGTCAAATAACAAGGATGTTGCTAGAGTTCATGTCACTAAGTGTTTTTAGCTGTTGCATTTATTTTTCAAGGTGAACTGATTAGCAAACTATTATGGGCTTGATCTGGAAGAATTTCACAAGTCAGCCTATACTGGAAATGTAACAAAAATTCTTTATTGGTTAAAGTCTTTGGCTTTAATTTATCCCTGTTCTTGAAAGTCCATATATTGTCCATTCTGTGTTGTTGGTGAGTTCTTTATCTGGGTTGTGATGCTATATAGTAACTTTATATACACCCATTCTCCTTCTGCAACTCTGCTTCTGAAGTAAATTAGTTGAGTCAGTGGGTGCTGTGCTTTGTATTGAACTTAATACTAGAGAAAATTAGATAAACTGGCATATAGATGCAGAATAGACTCGTTCACTAATTTTAAATGGATTAGGTGCCAGGTCAGTGTTGAGAAGCTCTTTCTCAAGACAGTACAAAGCATTAAGTCTAGTGTTGGAAATGTCAGTGCCCATGGATGATCGGGCAAGTATGCAGCTAGGTAAGTGCAATATGAAATAATGATGATGGTGCAGGTTTGTGCAGCATTCAGTGTAGTTAATATTTCATAAGTGGATCTAGCCTAGGGAAAGCAATAGACAACTGGATTAGATATAACGTTTTTTCAAGTTCAGATTAATCAAACCTCGCAGTTTTCAGAGATTTGTTTGTATTCTTTTGAAATGTCCCTGGCATAAATTCCCAAAGTAACTGTGTGCGTGTGTGTGTGTGCTTTTTACACAAAGCATAGACATATCATAACAGTTATAACAACTTACTTGGTCCTTTTATATCAAGTATTTACCTTTATTGAACATAATAATATACTTTGTTTTGTAACTTCTTAGTGAGAAAAGGCAAATTTTCATTCTCACTATTTGTAATTCTCTGTGTCTGCTTTCTGTCGTGGTTATACTTAAGCAAAAAAAAAAAGAAAATCCAACCTTCTGTACTGAGTAGTAGGACATAAATGATGCCAGAGCCCCTTTAAGTTTCGGAATTTGTTGTATTTTGGTGCTCCAGTTCTTCTACGGTAATATACAAATGTGTGCAGCAGTACAGGCTCCCTTTTTATTACTTAATTGAAATAAATTCTCTTTCACTGTCAACACAGTGTGACATTCAAGTCATTTAATATTTTATTCTTCCTCCAGAATGCCATCAACTGTACTAGGGCTAATTTGGGGTATTGTAGAATAGAGCTGTGACAGCCACAGAGCTGTTCTTAAGGAAATAGGATCTATAAAAATGTGCCATGCAATATCTTATCATGTTACCCCCAAGTCCACCCACACCCTAATCAAATACACAGTCTTATCACATGTTTTAATGTCATTGAAGTTGCAGCTGGCTCCCATACTGCAAGATTTCCTGTCCAAAAGGGCAAGGGGTCTTTTGAAGTGTAAAGAGTCTTGATGCAGCACAAAGCATTTAAAAAGAAGGGCAAGCAAACAATCTATGGCCTGGGCCCGCTGAAGTATGAAAGCTTCTCTAGAATCCTTTACATCCCAGTAGGGACTGACACAGTGAACTGTTTCCTACATGCACCTTTTCCTACAGATTTTTCCATTCCCATGCAGAATTTCCTTTGCTTTCAGACACCCGAAAGAAATAAGGTTGTTTCAAGGAAAGCTCTCCCCCTTTCTTTTCCCCCCCTGCCCCTGTCCACCCCCTGCACCCTTCGGGTGGAGCTGTGGGATGGGCGGGATGTGCTGTGTAAGGAGAACCCACCTAGAGGGCCCCCCTGACGCCAGCGCAGCCTCTGCCAGGCAGAGACTCACCGCAGCCCAGCCCAGTCTGCTGCAGAGTAAGTGCCACCGAGTCCGCGACTGTCCGGAGGTGCTGCTGCTGCTGGGCGAGGAGACCAGGAGCCCGAGGGGTAGGTTAGACATTCTGGTCAGGAAAAAGGAAGCAAGAGCCTGTTGCCTGCGTTGCTTCAAAAATCTACGCCGCCTCTTTAGATTAAGAATCTTCCCGAGGATATTATTTACCAGGAGCGTCAGGAGTGATAACTACTACCTGGGAGCTGAATTGGGGAAAAAAAGGACAGCAGAGAAAGAATGCTTAGGTAACACGGGACTTAAAGCTTTGCTTTCATTTTGCGACGTACAAATTGATGCACGTGGTTTTATATACAGTGTAACATCAAAACAAAAAGGGTTCTGCAGTGAAGGAGTCGATAGCTTAGTCATTTCACTTAAAGGGAGCAGGCAGCCTTATTACAGGGTTAGACAGCAAAAATGAATTTGACCAAGATATGATCGCATCTCGTGATGATATCTAACTGTAGTCCTGTCCTATGGAGCAGAAAAAGCATACTTCCTTCCTTCTTTCTTAGTTGAAGAAACAAACCCACAGTATCAAATTGAGAAAGAAGTTCGGGTTTGTTTTACATGGCTATTAAACATCATCCTGTTCCCTGGGCTTGTAAGAAAGGAAAATTGCATTGAAGTGATCACTGGTGAATATGTGTCTAAGAAAGAAGAAAAAGCAATATTCATTTCTGAACATGGCAAAGCAATCTGAAGTTACACATCTCCCCCTAACCACTGATTTGGCATGGATGACAAGAAACTATCTTTTGACTAACCTTTTCCAACTGTCCAAAATGCTGCATACGGAGATGCTTTAATTCAAACCACTTGGATTTTTATCAAGGCAAACTGTTGGCATTATCATAACAGTTTCTGTATACTGATTAGTTTAATGTTTTTTTAAGTAGTAAGTGATGCATAAATGGATGGACATGTACTTAGAAAACCATGTGAGAAGTCTTTCTCTGGATCCTGGGAATTTTTATTTTTGTGGATTACAGTAATTCTTGCAATAATCCCTGCTGTTGACTGCTCATGCAGTTGTTCTGGAATGCACCTATGAATACCATAACAGATAAATCTGTCTGACAAGGAAAACACTAATGTTGGAAGATCTGTAAACATGATGCATGTGAATAATTTCCCCTTTAGGAGGCATTCATGGATATGGTGAGTAATCAATACACATTACAGATTGTTGAACTCAAAATGCTTGTTTGCAAAATACTGTGGCAACTACCAGATGTTATGTTTTTCCCTACATTAATGTCAAATGAGGACTAACCAGGCTATGAGAAATATGAAAATCTTTCAGAGGTAGTAGTGATGTGATGAAGTAATATGAGTTTAACAGTCTTTTGCCTTTCCAAAACAGACAAATAATAAAAATTGAATTTTTATGGTCATGTTTTCTTAACACGATATAAGCCTCTTGAGCAGAGAGACCTATTTTCTTCCTGTATTAAAGGAACACTTCTTCCCATTTCTTTCTTAGCCTGACCTGAAGGAAATGAAGACATATCTTCCCCCTATGATATAGTGTTGTTTGTCCTGGAACTTATTTATTTATATACATTCAAGTGGCTTGAAAACAGGTAAAAATGCTAATTCATATGAAAATTCTGTAATTTTTGTGGTAGCATCTCAAGTGTGGCTATTAGGAAGACAATCACACAGCATTAAAATCCCTTTATCATCGTAAAACCATCTGTTTTGTCTTTGAACTACAGGCATCTATAGACTTTGCTCACTGAAAAAAAATCTTTCTCTGTAACTTTTCTTGCAATATAGCGCAGTTACTTGCTTATAAATTCTACCAGTGGTTGTTCAATCATGTCTTGCTCCTGATGTTGCAAGTTAATATCTGTATTAGTGCTTAATGAATATTTACTCTTCCAGAAAACTTTTGCTTTTTGGGTAAATATTGAGCCTTTCAAAATATTAGAAGCAACCATATTATGGAAGCTAATTAAAAAAAGGAAAAAAAAAAAAGCGTTCAAGTTGAGGAATTGGCTCCAGGGTGCATGTTTGTTTGACAGATTTGCCCTCAGTGTGTGCCAGCCCCTGCAAGCCGCGGATTTGCCGCAAACCCGATAAAGGACTTTCCCTGGGAAATATGTTAGCAAAGTTCCCGAAGCCGGGCTCTCTGTGTGACGTTTCAAAGTTTTATGTCAGAAGGCTAGTACACAGCCGAGACCCCGGAGCCTGGCAGCACGCGCGCTGGCGTCAGCCGGGTGTCATCTGTCGGAGGCACCGGCTGCTGCGCGCGGTGCCAATGGTAGGAGCCCGAGAGCCGCGCGTCAGAGTGGGGGGCGGGACCGAGGCGCCGCCTCCTGTGCTCTCGTCGCTGACATGAGAATAAACAATTAATAGGGTCGCTGTCCTTTGGGCGCATCTGTTGGGTTTTTTAAATGACATTTTATTCCACCTTTCCATAAGGCCGTTTTTGTCTACAGAAAATCCTTTCAGAGCCAACTGCAAACCAGATCACCTAAAAAATAAATAATGATGTGATCTGGAATGTATTTAATCTTTTTGTTTTGGCAGTTTTTTTAGCAAAGTGCGTTGGAAAGGGTACTGCAGTCCACACCTAACAGGAAGCGCATTTCCATTGTCTTTTTAAGAATTTGGCCTACTTCTGGTTTTAATAATTTAGATAAATTATTTTAAGCATTCTTTAACCCCTAGGGTTCATCTGACTAAGTGGTTTTCAAACATGAACACTGAAGTCTGCTGAAAGGGGTTTGGAACAAACCACCTGGTTTTTATCTCTTCTAAAAGGTAGTTACTTGGTTTCCCTGTGTGCTACTTGCCAGCCCTCTGCTGTCTGCCACATGATGTGAGAACGTTGTCTAGGAAAGACTGGCAGAAGTGTTTGCTGGGTGTATGAAGATAATGATATGTTCTAAGTTTACTATTCTAATGGAATGCAAACTATACTATGCCTACATTTGTGCTTACTGAACCATAGAGCTTAATTTAGAATGGAAGTTTTTTTAGCATGCTGTTGTTCATCTCAGAGAACTGGCAAATTTGCTTATTCATGCTACAGTAGGTCTGTATGGAACATTTATGGGTGCCAGGGTTTTAAGTTGCCAGTCATAGTTTTTCTTTTAATTCTGAACCTTCACAAATCCTGCATTGCCTAGAAGGTGTGCCAGCCTTTTTTGTTCTGAAGAGGAGTTGGCATAAAGAAAAGTCTTCTATATGTATATAACCTCCCCTTGGGCTACTTTCAGATGTCCATTAAAGGATGGTAATGAAGATAAAGGAAAGGATATCTTTCATGGGACCCAATTAGTTTTGTGTTTGTTTAACACAAATATTAGTTCATTAGTTCATTATCTTTAATAGTGTTTCTCCAATGCTGATGCAACACATCAAACTTGTTTTGTCACCAGCATTATATGCATCATAATATTTGTAACCTTTATATGCATACGAAACCAAGTATTTCAGAAGTCGGACTAACAATTTTCTGTACCTTAGAGATTTTGCTTTTTTAAGGTATTTTCTGTGCCTGAGAGACATGCACTATGCCTTCATGTGCTAGTTCCTACTTGTCTCACATGGAATATGGGGGGGGGGGGGGGGCACGAAATAAGAAAGGAAGCCTTCTGAAATATAATTTATTGTTTCACATGTCCAGAACTTTGACGGTGTGTAATCAGTCAAGGTGGTAGATGTGCTTTTTGTCTTTTGTCCTCTATGTGGGGTTAGGGAAAGAATAGCCAAAAAGTGACAGCCTTGAGAGTAGGGTTTGAATGTGAACCCATAAGCTTTTGGAAATGTAGGGAGAATTCCAGTATCTGAACCCACCTGGTAATGTTAGGTACTGACTACTGGCAAGAAGCAGCTATAAAAATATGTATGTTTCCAGGCAGTACAAGTGAGAGTACAATATATCAGACAGGTAAAGGTAGCTATAATCTGAATGGTTTCTGAAGTGTATATAAAACTGAGATTGCAGTAAACAAAGAGGTATTTTGTCTGAAGTTGTTTCAAACAGTCTGGTTTGTAGAGAAAATACAAAATAGATATGATTAAAGGGGTGCAGTGGTTGGGGCAAGTGATGTCCCGGGGATGAAGTTAGTCCTAGCAATAGTGAGAAACATTTATGATGATAGTAAAAGGAAAAGTAGGATTTTATAACTACTTACACATTACACACTATTCAACATAAATTATTTATCAACAATTCACAGCTTACTGCCATTCACACTGAAAACAATTTTAGAAACATTTACTGCTGGATTATATAACTTAGCTTTCTTTTCCATTACATTTTATCTGCCTTTTTGTTGCCAAACTAAATAAAGATAAACACGGTATTTGATTTTGGCTTGCCAACTTGCATAAACAAATATTGCGCATGCCTTTTAGCTTTACCATAAGAAAAACAGAAGTGAAAAATCTGTGTTCAAGAATATCTGACTTTAAACTGGCAAAGATTTGAAATTAATCTATTAACTTTTCGGAATAAAAAAGGTAACCTGTTACTGGCCATTGTTTTCAGCCAACTTTTGGCATACTGAGATTGAATGAAATTCAATTTAGTTACAAAGGCAGTAAATAAAAAAAAGAATACTTTCTTGGTTCCTTTTTAATCCCCGGTATTAACTTGATTTGATCATTACTGTTCTATATACTTCACCTAATGCAAAATGATGTGGATGCATGGTTATACACCTTATCCTTCGTTTCAGATTAATTTGATGACCAGCAATCTTTTTGAAGAGCACCATAGTAAATCCCTGAATTAATGCAATTGTTAATAAGCTTCCGTCTTCTGTTTTTGCTGGTATTCTAAAATAATCCTGAGTTGTTTATTTGTACATTTTGTGGAACCCCTCATGGTTTTCAACCAGACAAAAATGGTTTAGCTTCCCATTGTTATGCAGGTTCTTCCATTTTGTGAGAACAGAACAATATGTACCTGTGAAGAAAACTGATGGAAAATTAAGATTTCAGTGCTAATATATGAAATAAATTTCTTGTTATGTTCTTAGGGCATGATGAGTCACCTCAGCTCACTGAGGTGTTGTGGGGAACTGAGTCTGACCAGTGCTGTGCTTTTCTCATTGTGTAACTCTTCTCTTCAAACCCAAACCAGGATGAAATGTTTCATTCAGATATTTATTCATTTGCTTGTTCTAGAAAATGTTGTGTATTTTATAGTGAGGGAAGAAAAAAATCTTCTTTCTGGACTGCTTTTCAGCACAGTATCTAACTAGGTTTTAGATAATTTATACTCAAGACATCAACATAAAAACTGTAGAGGAATATCTCAGTTCTTCCTTTGGATTTGAACCTGAATTTGGGGGGGGGGGAAAGATTTTCTAAACTGAGAAGAAATCTTTTTAAGACCAAAAAATTTTGTTTTATCCTCTGTGGCCAGTATATTTTAACAGTACTGGAAGGTATGAAATGTCACCTTATTGACTGTTTTCCTACACGTGGTGACAGGTGTTACTTTCCTTCAGGCATCGTTGAAGTTTGTTGCTCAAGTTAGGATGAGTGTAGTAAAACATGGTAAGATATTGTATGATACAAAATGTTTCATTTTAAGGTATCAGTTGTCTTTTCCTTTATATTTCTAACCAGCATTCAGCATGCTGAATGTCAGTGAAGAGATGAAAATACTTCCACTATTTGCAAACAGGGCAAGGGTTTACTTTTTTATAATTTATGTTAGCAGTGCTTTGACTTTCTGCAAAGTTTTCATGTGAAAAGCTGAAAGTTCTCCAGATACAGTAGTCAGTTAAGCCTGACAACATCTCTAATGGGTAGGTTAGATATGGATCTGTATCTGTAAATTACATCCCTCACCACTAATGTGCTCTATAGTTTTCGACACAATAGCTATGGCAGTTTTGTGTGCAAAATTTCTGTGCAGGCAAGGTAATTTAACCCCATGAGCTAATGTAAACTGGTTGCTTGCTTTGGGTGTCCTTTAGATGGGTGAGTATCCCATTGGGTCTTTAATCTTTAATTGATCCAGAATGATGAGATAATTTAACCTGTGTTTTCAGATCACTAAGATACTAATCATTGTATTACTATGACGGATTCAATCTAAACTTTTGTATCTTTGAAATGTGGACTTTTGCATAAGCTGACCTTTTGCACTTCTGTCCTGAGCATGTGGTCTGTAAATGAAGTTGTTATTTCACATCTTTGTCCTTTGGATGCACTACCTGTTTTGTTGATTTGGACTGAAAATCCTTTGAAACACCATGTCTCATTAGAAGCACAGTACATCTTTTAACCAGTCATTTTGAGGCTAAGTTGTTGTCCAGTTATTACTTGTAGGATCTTGTAAACTTGCAGAAAGTCTTGCTGTTGCTGGATACAATCCCAATTTATATCGTCTTAGAAACCCAAGTCACAATAGTAGAAATTAAATTGACGCTTGTTTTATTTGTAGAACATCTGTTGAGTGTTCATGCCTTTCCCCTACAGTCTCTTTACTCTTAACTGCTTATTAAGAGGCAGCTTCTCATCTTTGGGAAGAGTTAATCTGTATCTGCACTTTGACTCAGCAAAAACAATAGTTTAAACAATAATTTAATAATGGAAGAAAAAATTGTTATTGCATTAAATGTTGATTAAATATTAGATATTATTTATGCAGTTTCATTTATAAAGTATTTGGCAAGTAGACTTGTGGATACTAACATTGTTTCTAAACATTCTGGCCTGAGTTAAGTGGGTATCATCCTTCATTCACAGATGGGTTCGTTTGAGGATGGGAATTTGGCTCCTACTGGGAAAAGAAATGATAGTATTAAGTATTCCAGTAAATTAGCAGGTTTACTGAAAATCCACATATTTGGCATGTGGACACAACCAAATAATTGTCCAGGTGATTTGTCCACATGGAGACTTAATGTTTTGTTTGATTTTTTCAACATGGTACTTGTGGAGTACCCTTTCCAAAAAGTACAGGGAGGGGAGAGAAGAAGAACTAAAAATGTTGAAAGTTGGCAATTACAGAAGTGAATAAGATTGGTCAACAAATACAATTAACTGCTTATTATAGTTTCATCTCGTTAAAACAGGAATAGTTAGGTCTCACTTGTACACTATACTAAATGGCAATTTTTTATGCTAATATTACTTCAGTATTGTCTGCTGAAGCCTTCACTGAATATACTATGCTTGATATTTTTTTCAGACTGGATTAAGATAATTTTTATTTTAACCATTTAACAATGCAAGAATATTTCCAGTAAAAGCTACTCATCAGTAGTTGTTAATAAATGAAATAATTTTCCCTGTGTGACTCACCCTATGGGATTAGCAAAATGGAGTGCACAAAATAAGATGTTTCAAAGGAGTGGATAGAACCAAGCACAGCGTCTGAAAAAGAAATGAACAGTTTTCATTAGGAAACTCGTAACTGTTTTTAAGTGTCTGATACATTTATATTATAAGCATGTAAAAATACTGTCAGAAGGAAAGGGCGTTTATTTCTCTATTTTTAAAACTGGCTAAATTGATATTCCTAGAGTAATTTGAGAATTTAATACTGTTTTTAAAGATGCGTATGGGAAAATGGTATGACAACTACTATTTTGCCTTATTTAGGCAGTAACATTTCTGTTGAGAACTGATTAAAAGAATTACCTGCATATTAAAGACATTCAACCACTGAAAAGCGATAGTGAAACTGAGTATACCTGAGTCTCAAATTCAGTTATGTGAAGGGAACAGTTTCTTTAGTTTTAGTTAGCTTAGTTAATCTCTCAAAAGGAGGATCACTAGTCCTCTTACGCCACAACTTTTAATTTTTCAGAATGACTTTATTCAGTAACTTTCCAAAAATACGTATAAGGTTCAAACTTTTTTTCTAAAGTAGCATAGCTTTATATTTTCAATTGTCTAAAGCAATTGGTTTAGATTGTATCATTTCATATTGTCTTGTTTTAATTGAGTAACTTTGTTATGACAGATGGCAGCTTGTCCCCTTCAGGAAAAGAGATATTCTTCCTGAAAGGAAAAGAGATTACTTTAACTCTTTACATCTGCAGTGAAATGTGGCTCCTGATTTCATGATTTTTGTATAGCTCTTATGAAATTCTTAATTTCAGCCATTAACATATTGTCTTGATGTCTGAAATACAGACACATTTTTAACTCTGTCAGTAGCTATGGATTAAATCAGTTATCTATGTTTATCCAATGGATGTAACTCTAACAGAAAGTTTGTGTGTCCTTCACAAGTTGTTAGGCCTGACACAACGGTTATTTGGTGAAATTCTAAGGTCAGTTGTATGCCTAGTTGAACAATTACGTGATCTTTAGAACATTTTAAGAAAAAAGGTACTCCGTGTTATGTCGTAACATTTTATATAACATTCCTTTCATGTATGTTTTTCTGTGTTATTACTGGATTTATTTTTCTTTACAAATTTATTGGAACATATTTTAAAGAACAAGTTCTTAAACCGTAAGTTTTTTTAAGAGTGATTTGTTTTCTGGTGATGTCAATATACCCTCTGTTATTCACAAGCAATTTAAAGTTTCCAGAGGTTAACTTCCTTTAGACTGGAAAAAAATACAGCTCATTTGTAATATACCTTGCAGATTCAGAAATGAACAAGACACGCAAGGTGAAATAGCCTTTCTGATTACAGTAAAAGCATTTAGCACAGAGGCTCGTATACCCCCATGGTATGTGTGCCTGGATACTAAGGAAGAAATGGTTCAAAAGTTGGTTTCATTTGCCTTTGCGTCCAGCTTACTCTCCATAGACAAGTAATGCTTTCCGTGAAGTGAGCAAATTTTAGTTATCAAATGATTAATTACAGTGTTATTTAATATATAATCAAATACTTGAGACATATTAAAAGTAGTGGGTTAGCTGTGTTTTTGACTGCTATTTTAAGGGGAAAGTTTGGTTCAGTTAATCTGGACTTGTTGTACTTATGACACTGACCAAATACTGACCTATTAAAAATCATCTTAACACATCAAAGTGCAAGATTTTCATGCATCTTAGACCATTTTTGAAGTTCTGTTTTCATGGTCTGTGGATATAAGAATGTCATCTACCAGTTTTACTTTGGATAATTCATTTTTAATTGAGTAATGATAGTAATTGAAAAAGGAATGAGGCATGTCATCCATGCCTACTCTCAGAGCTTAACAAAGAGAAACAAGTATTCTGTGACACTCAATATCTAGATGCATTCGGAAATGTATGGAAGCCAGTGCTCAACTAAACTAAAATATACATCTTAAGGACAAAAAAAAATGCAATTTTAATAGGTTGGGTTTAGCATATTGTGAAATAACAGTGTACATAGCATGCCATCTTCTGACAGCAGAATTACTTACTAAAAAAATACTGGTGTAAGGACTCAGTATTTAGCTTTGCATTTGATTGCATCCATTCATCAGCTTTTTAATATTGAGGCATCTAAATAATAATTTAGACTTCTAACTTCAGATACTTTATTTAATTCTTATACTCAGGTAGAGGTATTTTATCCAATGTTTTTCAACTCACAGAGGATCCAAAAGTTCCCAGCAACCTTCTTGAAATCTGTCACTCCAGTATTTCCTGCCCATTATAATTTCATGCAACATATCTCGTGACATAACTGCCCTAACAAACGTGACATATAACTGCTGTTGACCTTTCATGTTTTGCCTTTCCTCAGTATTTTAATTTGTAAATAGTGGGTCTGAACCCTTATAGACATTCCAAGCTAGACAGACTATTTCATTTTCTTGCACTATAATTGTCTCCTGTATATTTCCTACCAAATGACTTTTTTTTTATGTGATATCGCATCATGCCATCTTTGTAGTGTCTTACCTACTACCAGTCTCCAAATAAAACAAAGAAGCTGAGGTAACAGACAACAAAGATGACAGAATAGCTAGTTTCCAAACAGTTCATAAACCAAATAGACATGGTGAAATAAAAATAATCCTTTTTCCCATCTTGTACTTAAGAGTATTGAGGCATGGACAAATTTACACCTAGTCGAAAAGTGGGAGATAAATTCTTTGAAAGCTAGGGTAGCATCATAAAGAAAAGCTTATTTTCATGTACAGGCTAAGAGGTACCGAGGTCTACATCCATTTAGTTTTTTACGTAATTCCAGACCTTCCACATTTCTGGCTGGTTGTTTCTAATGTTGTGAAAGAGTAGTTTTCTAGTCTGTACTTTAACACAGAAATCTTGAAATGGAGATTTGGTGAAGCTTAGCAACCAACAATACCTTTTATTCCACTGTTGTTGTTCAGGATTTTGATCTTAAGTGTCCTTGGAATGTTCTTCAGGGTAAAAGTACAGTGGTAACTGTGCAGTCCCCCCTGAGAATTTCCAAGCCCTTTGAATAATTACCTGAGAAAGTGGTCTCTCCCTCCTGAAATATCTGTATCAGACATGAAAATATAATAATCCTAGGAACTGCCCAGAGAAGGAGAGTAGCTAAAAGCTGCTGGTTTGTTTTGGGTTTTTTTTCCCTCTCTAATCCACCAATGTTTGGAATGTCCAATCCACAAATACTGAAATTACCCTTTCCAAAATTAGGTAGATTTTAGTGGGTGTATTAGTTTGGGATATTAGACCATATTAGAGAATCAAAGAATGGTTTGGGCTAGAAGGGATCTTAAAGATCATCAAGTTCCAACCACCCTGCCATGGGCAGGGACATCTCCCACCAGACCAGGTTGCTCAAAGCCTCATCCAGCCTGGCCTTGAACACCTCCAGGGATGGGGCATCCACAACTTCCCTGGGCAACCTGTTCCAGTGCCTCACCACCCTCACAGTAAAGAATTCCTTCCTAATATCTCATCTAAATTGACCCTCTTTAATCTTAAAACTGCTACACCTCAGCCTGCCACTACATTCCCTGATAAAGAGTGCCTCCCATCTCTCCTGTAGGCCCCCTTCAGATACTGGAAAGCTGCTATAAGGTCTCCCCAGAGCCTTCTCTTCTCCAGGCTGAACAACCCCAACTCTCTCTCAGCCTGTCCTCATAGGGGAGGTTCTCCAGCCCTCTGACCATCTTTGTGGCCCTCCTCTGGACTTGCTCCAGCAGGTCCATGTCCTTCCTGTGCTGAGGACTCCAGACCTGGATGCAGTACCCCAGGTGGTGTTTTATGAGAGCAGAGTAGAGGGGGAGAATCACCTCCCTCAACCTGCTGGTCACGCTTCTTGTGATGCAGCCCAGGACACAGTTGGCTTTCTGGGCTGCAGGTGCACATTGCCAGGTCATACTGAGCTTTTCATCAACCAACAGTGGCAAGTCCTTCTCTTCAGGGCTGCTCTCAGTCCATTCTCTGCTCAGCCTATATTTGTGTTTGGGACTGTTCTGACCCATGTGCATCTTTATTTTTTAGGAAGTTAGAGCTGGATAAAAATACAGTTAAGGTGCTGTGTTGGTCATCTATACAATTAACAATCTCAGGTTTTAAGTTTTGTGATGCTTAAAATATTGCAGCATATGTTGGTAAGCTATATGCTGTACAGTATCTTTAGCAAGAGTGGAATCTCTATACTCTGTCTCATCCTCACAGCCTAATGATATTTCTTTCTTGCATTTTGCAAGTAGATGTGGCTTGTGGTGAAGTAACTGCCACTGGGAATACCATAGTCACAAAAAGGTATGCATGCTGAGCTGCTATTCACGGCAATGAAACAGGAATCAGAGATTAAGTCATAATAAGGTAGGGGTTGTACCAGCTAGAGGCTCACTTGCTTGTTCCATGAAGTAGAAGAAAGATTTCAGAGATGATGATTTGGAACACTGCTTGTCCCCTGCAAAGTGAGTATGAATACAAGTTTTAAGAGTTTTTTGCATAACATACATTTTTGAAACATCAGTTCATGCTATCCGACAGTAAGTTTGGATACTCAGACCATTATTTCATTCATTATACAATATATATTAAAAAAAAGAGGCAAAATGAATCTACTTCCTTAAACAGAATAAATGACAATATATCGTGACCAATCTTCAGAACCTGTATTTAGAAGAGATCTGTTCAGATAGGTACTGGCATCTGTATTGGAAAAAAAAAAAACACTAAGAAAAACAAACATAAGGGGGTAAAAATGGCAAGATTTTAAGTTTTTCTCTGTGCATCCTACATTGAAATGTTTCATTTCTGCCATCTCCCACTCCACACTCAAAAAAGAGTGCTCATCTCCTCATGCAGTAAAGAATTTGATACTTGGAAAGTATGAAAATGTAAGTATACTTCTGACTGTGAGTTTAAGTTCACTGCTTTCCTGAAATGCCACTTACTTTCCATATACTCGCAGGTATTCTAGTGGCTATTAATCAAGGGAACAGATGCAGAATGCTGGTCAGGAAGAAGTGCTTTGGAAGTCTCATTTGAATATATGACCTTACAAAGTGACAGGCTAGTCCATTTGCGCTATTCTTTCCCATTGTCAATAGCGTAGTTAGCAGAAATGATTTGGAAAGCACCAGAAAACCCTTCAAACCTCATCAGAACGACCATGATGTCATATTTTCCTTACTGAAAATGCACTCAATATTTTAACTCTCCATTACAGAAAGCACAGAATGAGATAATTAGAAGCATATCTAAATTTCTGAGAAACCTACTTTTCTTTCCTAGCTCTTCAGCAGTGCTTGAAGTGCTCTAGAAATACTGAGTATTCAAGTATTCATAAATTGAAGATATCAATGCACTTGGAATGAGATTTGTCATAGTAACAGTGGCCACTGCAGGCTTTAGCAGGTATCATACTTCTGATAACAAAAGAGACTTTGGTGTCCTGTACCTCCATGCGAATTTTGCAGTATCATTAATGTTTAGTAGGGGATACCATGAGGAAAAGCAAATGTGCTTGAATGCCTAATAAAGTAAGAAAGACATTTTGACTAGTGTTCTGGATCTCTTGTGGTCTCCTACATGAAAAGCACATAGAATTATAGAATGGTTTGTGTTGGAAGGGACCTTTAAAGGTCATCTGGTCCAACCCCCCTGCAATGAGAAGGGACACCTTTAACTACATAGGTTGCTCGAAGCCCTGTCCAACCTGACCTTGAACACTTCCAGGGATGGGGCATCTTCAGCCTCTGGAAAACTTGTTCCAGTGTTTCTCTACCCTCATCGTAAAAAAATTCTTCCTTGTATCTGGTAAGAATCTACCCTCTTTCAGTTTAAAACCATTATCCCTTGTCCCATTGCTACAGGCTCTACTGAAAAATCAGTCCCCATCTTTCTTATAAGCCCCCTTGAAGTACTGGAAGGCTGCTATGAGATCTCCCTGGAGCCTTCTCTTCTCCAGGCTGAGTAACCACAAGTCTCTCAGCCTGTCCTCTTAGAGGAGGTGTTCATCCCTCTCATCATCTTTGTGGCACTCCTCTGGACCTGCTCCAGCAGGTCCATGTCTTTGCTGTGCTGAGGACTCCGGACCTGGATGCAGCACTCCAGGTGGGGTTTCATGACAGCAGAGTAGAGGGGAAGAATCTTGACCTGCTGATCATGCTTCTTTTGACGCAGGATACAGTTGGCTTTCTAGGCTGCTATCACACATTGATGGCTCATGTCCATCTTTTTATGCACCACTACCCCCAAGTCCTTCTCTTAAGGGCTGCTCTCAATCCCTTTATCCCCAAGCCTCTATTGACACAAGGGGTTGCCCCAAGCCAAATGCAGTACCTTGCAACTGGCCTTGTTGAACCTCATGATGTTCACAGGGGCCCACTTCTTGAACTTCTTTGGGTCTGAAGTCCCATCCCTCAGGTGTGTCAACCACACCGCTCTGCTTGGTGACATCTGCAAACTTGCTGAAGGTGCATTCCATCCTACTGTCTGTATCATTGATGAAGATATTAAACAGTACTGGGCCCAATATGGACCCCTGAAAGGCACCACTCATCACTGATCTCCATTCAGACATTGAGTGGTTGACCTCTACTCTCTGGATGTGACCATCCAACAAATTCCTTATCCACAGAACAATCCATCCATCAAATCCATCTCTTTCCAATTTAGAGAGAACAATGATGTGGGAGACTGTGTCAAAGGCCTTGCAGATGTCCAGGGAGATTACTTCCTTTGTCCACTGATGTAGTCACTCCATCACAGAAGGCCACTAGGTTGATCTGTCAAGACCTGCCCTTGGTGAAGCCATGCTGGCTATCTTGAATGAACTCCCTGTCCTCCGTTTGCCTTAGCATAGCTTCTAGGAGGATCTGTTTCACCATTTTACCAGGCATAGAGGGGAGGCTGACAGGTCGGTAGTTCCCAAGGTCCTCCTTTCTACTTTTTAAAAAAATGTCTGCAATGTTTTCCTTTTTCCTATCACCAGGGACTTCACCTGACTGCCATGACTTTTACATGAGTCAAATATTTTTATGTGAGACTTTTATCAATCAATGAAGTTTCACTTTCAGGAGAAAACTAACAGATTTCATTGAATTCTTTTTGTTTACAGTCAGGACAAGGAAATAAGTGAAACAAATTGTGTATGGAATACAATGTGTTCATCAATGTATTTTAGTACTGAACAGAGTTTTTCAACTACTAACCATCAGCATTCCTTATGCACTGTGAAATTAAATGGCAGAATTTTTGTATTCTAGATATGTACCTGTAGTGATGGGAGGTAGTTGGCAGCAGAGTCTAAGAGGATTCTTTTCAAAAAACTCCAAATTTTAGAAGAGTTACTCCTTATAAAGATGAGCTTCAGATAGTAAGAGAAATGTCATTCTTGTGGATCCTTGTCATTGCAGAGTTTTAAAGGCAAGTTAAACCAACATCTTCTAGGCAGCTTTAGCTACTGTTCTGTTGGATTTTCTAGTACTTCTCTGTTGGAGCTGTGTTGGCAAAATAGAACAAATCAATGGGGTTTAATTGGCTACTGGGACCTTCAGGCTGGAATTAGTGTACTTCTAAACTCTGTCAGACAAGGGAAGCTCTGGAACAGCCTTCTAACCACCTATTGGAGAAAAGCATGAAAGTAATCAATTGTTGCATGTTAAAAATAGCTGTGAAAAGGGTTCTATGTTGTGGAGCCTGTGACAGCAAGGCAACTAGACTGTGTCACCCAGAATGTCCCTTCTACTTTTAAGTGTCTTTCTGGTGAATGAATTCATTTAACTTTTTTGGATTTTTTTTGTCACTCTAGTTGTTTAAATCATCTTTGGATGTATTTCTGAAAGGTAACTTCAAGTTATGTCCTATGGGGTCTGCTATATTTGTCTGTGACTAAGTAGTACCGCCTCTCAGTTCCGAGGACTGAACTTTGGGAGTAACAGGGATCTGGTAGAATTACTTTAACGATGAAACTTGTATGTTTCAAATAGTGCCTGTATTGTATCTGTGATATAAGTAATACATAAAATGTGTAAATATAATATTTACGTGTATTTAAAATTATCTTCTATATTGATTTGTTTTCTCTATTTTCACTATTAATGTTGTCCCTTTAAAATAATATATTCATTATTTGCCTGTCTGAAAATAAATTGCTAGTGATCAGCTACTTTTCTTAAAGTCACTAAGACAAGGAAAGAGAGATTGATGCAGCCATCAACCAAATAGATAATTCATCTAATAATAGATTCAGGAAGATGGTTCAAAAAGTAACTCGAACCTTTGAAAATGGGATTGAAACCAGTGGCAAACATTCGTTCCAAATTATCTAACCTCGTTTTAGTAAATAATGCATTCTTTGCAAATGTGATTTCAGTCAATACCAGCAGCAATTTTTTGCTTAAATTGAGTGAATAGTTTCAATGTGTAAAGAGGTGGTGCATAGGAGGAAGTAGTTTTGTGTTGGAGCAGTCTGCCAAGCTCAAATGAGAGTTTATGGTTTTGATAGCATTCTCATCTACCAGAAATATCACCGAGGATGCAGAGACTTGTATGTAGGTTTTCTCCCATTCCATAGTCCTGTTGAATGCCCGGAATGCTAGGCCACAGAGTTATCTTATGTGTTTTTATTTTTGTCCTTTTCTCTGAGCTGCTATATTTTATATTGCATGCTCCCATAATAGTTGTTCTATATCAAGGTGAACAGGGCAATCTGCAAACAGCAGAAGCAATTAAATATAGATCCTATTGTCTCATGGCTGAGCTGTTTAATAAATTATGATGCCCCTAGCAGCAGCTTCTTATCTCAATAGGTTTTTCATCTCAGTGAGAAAAATAGATTAAAAATAATTTATGAATAATTTTTATTTTTTAATTAGATAGCTGAATCAAAAATCTAGTTACTTCAGCAGCAATATTTGCAAACTTATTTTCCCTTTTGCTTGTTAGATTATATTACAATCTTTTAATACACAGTACTCATGTCTCATTTGGATCAAAAAGCTAGCACACAGTCAAGGACAACTGCTTTCTAAAACTGAATATAACTTTGGTGATAGCTTTCAATTTCACTATGCTATGTAATTCAAATATTTTCAACCTGATCTATTACAAAATATCTCTATAAAACAGTCTCAATATAATAATTTATTAAATGTAACTCATACAATGTGCTTAATATCTATGTGTCACAGATCTAATAATTCTGTTATTTCTGCTGAAGATTTTCTGTATTCTACAGTATGTTCAGACAAAATTAATCTTCTGAAATTTCTGATTTCTAATGTTTTCTAATAAGCTAAGTAAATGAAAATTAGTTCAAAGTATAGTTGGCTTTTTTGCTAACATGCTAAACAGATACTACAAACTTTCACCAACAGCCTAATTTTTTCTTACATTATTCATGGCTTATTTGGGTGAAATTTTGTATCACTTTAGTTCCTTTGTGCATATTCTATCAGGAGCAGTAGTGTAATATCTGAAATACAGTGACAGGCATGGTAGTTTTTTTTCTATCTCATTCAATTATACAAATAGTTTATATTTTGATTTAGCTGGTGTATGTAGCAGTATGTCACAATGTTTTTGCTATTGCTCCATACAGAAAAAGGACAAATTGATGTTTTAAAAGGTGTTTTTTCAATAACATCCAGATAATTTTCCAAGCACCTAACTCATGTCATATTTAAGAATGTTTTCACCTTTTTTATTTCTTCAGTAATGTTTGGTACCTTTGTTGCCGATTTGCATTTTATTTCACTTTTCACAGTTATTTTATGGTGAAGTTATTTATATTTTCTATTAAATACTTATATCTTCATAAGAAAAAATTGATACCTTTGCTACCTTTTTTTCTATATTGTTCTTGCTGCACATCTTGCTGTAAGCATTATAGGACACGAATACTAATACATACAAGACTGAAAATATGATGACTGTTGCTGGACCCTACTAGTTTTCTATCTTTAATTTTTTTAAGAGTAGTGGATTCTTGAGAGAATGTTTTCCGGAAATGATAAGTTAGGAAAACTATTGCCTTCTTTTCTATTTTTTTTTTACTCAGTTAAGATGTGAGTTCTTTAGCAGAAGTTTCAGAATACTTATTTCATTATTTTTTTCTCACATACCCTACTTCTGTGTTAGACTATGACTATAAATATCAGAAAGTTTCTTTTGGATAACATCCTCATTGGTGAGAAGAAGGAGGCTTTTAGTACCCAGTAGGGCTTTTTAGCTCTGTATGTGATTAATAGGTCAGTTCTGAGTTCTCTCAGTACTATTTCAGTGCCTCATAATCCAGCTCTGCTGTAGCTAATTTCATTGAGACGTCAGCAGCTATTACTCTCACTAACGTTACTGGTATCACTCTTAAGGACCCATGTGACCGCTCTTCTCCTCTTTCTCCAGTCCTAATGATATCTTTAACTTCGCAGCACATCGGACACCTGTTTCAATGTTATTAGACTTCATTTCTACAGTGTCATGATTTAGCCCCTTGACCTTGACATTCACATCTTATTAAAAAGAAAATCATGTGCATATTTTCTGAAATAACATTTTGATAAACAAGGGCCTGTGTTCTCCTAACAATCAGACAGAAACAAACAAAAATTGCAGCCAAAGTAACTTAACATCATTGGTCATATTAACTACAGAATAAATTTATGTATCTGCAAACAAGATAAAAGGGTACGCTGCTACAAGGAATATAAGGATAATTAAAATCTTCATTGCAAATGGTCTTTTGCTTTTTAGAGACATGAATCTGTTTTGAGTGAATATTAAATGGAATTATAATTTGAAGGAGTTGAAAGGTTATTGTTACAGTGGAAACCCAAAAACCCAAGGTAGTTAGAGGGGAAAGCTCGATTAGGTTATAAAAGGAACTAGATGGGATGATGGCGCTCCAGAAGTTCTTTTAAATCCTGTTAGATTCTAACAACAAGTAGCAAAGGTAGGCAATTGGAAAATTGTGCCAGTGTTAAAAAATCATTTTGCAGAAGCACCAAAAAAAAAAAAAAGTTGCTCTCTCTGATAGACTTCTGTTGAGAGAAATTATCTCAAAAGTTATATGACAAATTGCTGTAATTGTAAGAGCAAAACACACTGCATACTTGACTTTTTTTCTTCTGTCAACAGTATTTTTTGACAATTTAAGTAGCTCTTTCATTTCTAAAGGCTGCAATGAAAACCTAAGTCAGAGTTAGAAAAAGGCCTACTTAAGTGTCTTTGAAAATTGAGAGGTAATCAGTTCAGTGATTTTTTTTTCTGCAGAATCAAGAGTTCACACTGAGATTTTTTGAATGAGTTTCGTTTTATAATTATAAAATGATTAAACACCATCTACTGTTAATGTTTCATTTTACTTTCCCTCTTTTTTTTCTCTAAAAATTGTTTACAGGGTTCAAGTCAATGTTCAGGTCTTTAGCATTTAATTCTTTTTCTCTAAAGTGATATAAATATGTGTTCCCACTGAAAGTGCCAGTCGTTCCTTATCCTCAGCCTTGACTACACATAGTCATGCCTTTCCAGACACTGGCACTGCTGACCACAGAGAAGCATACTGAGACAGATGGGGGAAAATTAGAAAGAATGACTTTGGTTTTCCTGTGTTTGCCTACAATCTGTACTTTATGGTCATTAATATCCATTTAAGAAAACTTGTTTTATGGAATTATTCACCTCATCTTCTCCCAATGTGTGGGGCAGGGTTCTCTCACTTTTACCTTTCACTGCAATTTCCTTCTTATCTGAAAGCTGATCTAAACGTAGAAACATGTTTGTATTAAAAATGTTGGTTAAAAATTGGGAATTTAGAATAACTGAGATCCCCCACCTTGCTCTACACCACAAAATGCTACCGTACTCTTTTCTTAATCCAAAATTCAGAGTTGTTTGGTTTTTTTTTTAATAAACTACAATAAATCATCTTTTTCTGCCACAAGATATTGATTTTTGGAACCAGTGAAATAATCAATTTCTAATTTTAGAAAATATGGACAGACATCAAAGAGAGCTGAGCTTGCTAAATATCTGTCAAAGTCAAGCCATTTATTAATGTCTATGTGCCAAACTCCAGGTTGCAAACTTGAAAATTGTGTCTGAATAGCTTTTTAGTTAATGTAATATTCCAGAATAATTATATTTTAGCTATGCCTCGAAATTAGTAAACTGATTGTTTGCAGGCATTTAATGTCAAAACAAATCCCTGAGGATAAACATTTTACCTTTTAGGAATAAGAAACAAAAGATGCTGTGTTACACAGCTTATTTTATTGTGTTAAACAGTACACTGAGTACCGTTGGTATTTCTGCCTGGAAGAAACTGTATAGGAGGAATAGCATATTGACACTGAGCTGCTGTTTTCTCTGGGATTCTCTAAAGCCTTTAGCTGCCATGTTGTGGCAAGGAAAAAAATCCCAAAAGACCCCATTGCCCAGTATTCAATTCAGTGAACTGTGTGTGGTGGGAGACCTGAGGCTCATGCTCATCAGAGCCACAGTGTGCTTATTACTGGTGATAATGTCCTCTGTGAAAGGATGGTTATTGTTGGAGATCAAACCCATGTCTGTAATAACGTTCTGAATAATTTTGAAAGTATTTTTAGTATTTTTAATACGATATTAAATATGCTAAAATTGCATGTTGTTGATAATACTCATTAAAAGTGATCTCAGTAACGAAGTCTGATACCATTTTGAAACAATTGGATTAGTTGTTCCCCTGTGAATCAGTGTTCCAGCAGGGTTCTTAAGGTACATTGTTTTCTTATATTCTTTTCAGAGCCAATTATTAATTTTACAGATTAAATCTTAATAACTTTATTATTAGAGGTGCTTTTTGTTGAGCCTGCCCTGTGCATGAGTCATGAAAATTAAATATTTAAAAATATATCTATAGACACTGGCATCTGTTTTCATACTGTAATTATTCTTGACAAAGCTGTATTTCCCGTGTCACCCTGTGGCTTAAATGCTGTGAGAACATCTATTTTACAAATCTGAGAGTTTTATGCCAATCCAAATATTTGAATTTTCACTAAATCTCATCTAGCAGATTACTTAAAAGTTGTCATTTTGCATTTGACCTGGACTTCTTTTTAAATGCAGATTTTTTTTTAAGATGGGAGACAGTCCTGAGTCCTCCTGGGTTATCTTTTCATTTAGGACACATTTCAGGTAATAAAAAAAAGTGACTCATGGATCAGAATGCAAGTTTATGCGTTATCTGGCCCATTTTTGGTCCTTTTTTATAGCAGAGAATGCTACCACTATATGCAATGTCACGTTAGCAGATGTAAAACACTGAGCCTTATAGAGTGGCCTACAGCAATGAGTATGTATCAGAGGTTAATGAACAAACAATTTTCAAATACTGAAAGGCACAGCTTTGTTCAATTCTGCCTTCTTGGCATCCTGCTTGACACGTTTGACACCAGTTCTCCTTGGTTATGATTCTGTTGCACAAGTCACATTAGATCTAGATTTGAGAAGGACCATAAAAGGTTGTAGGCCACCAAAGTATCTTCTGTCACAGTTCATGTGGGAAGATTACAGACAAATCTGGGGTTTGAATATTGCCCAGATCTCCTCTGAGGACACAGTGGTTTTCTGTGACTGTCAGCAAAGGAGCTAGGAAGATAAAAGAGAGCTTCTAACCTAGATGCAAAAAGTGTATACTTCAGTTCTTGTTTAAACCACAGGAATTTCACTTCTTTTTTTCCCCCAGTCTTGAAAATGATAGAATGTATATCTTCCTCTTATTTATAGGAATTAGAAGTTGCTTTTTGGGGAAAAGAATAAATTCTGTCACATGCAACATCCATTTCCCAGTAGCTGGAAAGTGGTTTTCTCTTGTCTTGAGAAATCTACAATTTTGATCTGCAGTTCTAAGATTCTTGATGTTATTTTCTTTAATTATGACCCAGTTTTTGATGGACACTATTCTAGAGAGAAATCAGGAACCATCCTATTTTAAATAAATTTGTATATTTACATGAACAGTTTATTATTCAAAATACTTCTTACATGAAAAAGCTGAAAGTTATTTTATTTTTTTTTCTAATCTATTCCTTCTTTCCTCATTTGTTCCTTTTATTTCTGTATTTTCTAGGATATTTAGTTTTAATAGCAAATGATCGATTCAGTATTTTCTTTCCTGTGAGAATATCAAAGTGCAGTTTTGTAAGATAATTAGTAAAATTAGTAACATTCCTTTCTGTTTACTAAATTTACAGAGGGATACCAAAAAAAAAAACAATTTGCAAATACCAAAAGCCCTTTCTCCTGTTTTTAATCAACGTCTTACCTGTTCTTTACTATTGCAATTGAGTGTAAGGATTATAATAAGAATTAAGATTTTTGTTTTTATGGTAGACATTTTTAAAATTCATAGTAAGAAGTAATCCTTGCCTCAAAGAGTTTAATCCAAGCTGCGTGGTGCAGTCAACACACTGGAGGGAAGGAATGCCATCTAGAGGGACACTGACATGCTTGAGAGGTGGGCCTGTGCAAATCTCGTGAAGTTCAAGGTCAAGTACAAGGTCCTGAACAGCGGTCGGGGCAATCCCAAGCACAAATACAGGCTGGGAGGAGAATGGATTGAGAGCAGCCCTGAGGAGAAGGACTTGGGGATGCTAGTTGATGAGAAGCTTAACGTGAGCTGACGAATGTGCACTTGCAGACCAGAAAGCCAGCCGTGTCCTGGGCTGTATCACAAGAAGCATGACCAGAAGGTCGAGGGAGGTGATTCTCCCCCTCTCTCTGGTGAGACCCCACCTGGAGTTCTGTGTCCGGTTCTGGAGTCCTCAGCACAGGAAAGACATGGAGCTGTTGGAGTAGGTCTAGAGGAGGGTCACAAAGATGATCAGAGGGCTGGAGCACCTCCCCTCTGAGAACAGGCTGAGAGAGTTGTGGTTGTTCATCCTGGACAAGAGAAGGCGCCAGGGAGACCTTCTGTCAGCCTTCCAGTACTTCAAGGGGGTGTATGGGAGAAATAGGGAGGGACTCTTTCATCAGGGAGTGTAGTGACAGGATGAGGGATAATAGTTTTATACTGTAAAAGGGTAGATTTAGATTAGATATTAGGAAGAAATTTTTTACTGTGAAGGCGGTGAGGCATTGGAGCAGGTTGCCCAGGGAAGTTGTGGATGCCCCATCCCTGGAGGTGTTCAAGGCCAGGTTGGATGAGGCTTTGAGCAACCTGGTCTGGTGGGAGGTGTCCCTGCCCATGGCAGGGGGATGGGAACTAGATGATCTTCAAGGTCCCTTCCAACCCAAACCATTCTATGACTCTGTGATTTTAACCTAAATGCGGGAGCAGGGTTGGGGCAGAAATTCAAAGACAAAGAGAACTGCATGCTGAGGGCAAAATGGTAGTAGGGCCTTAAGCTTAACTTCTCCTTTCTAATTCTTTAGATCATGCTAGCTGTCATGCTTTGTAGATAAAATTGTTTTAGTTCCAGTTTATTGTAAATGCTCAAACTATATTGTGTAAGAGTACTCAAGGAGTGGATGTAATGGTTGAAACCAAGGGTACTTCCAGGCTTGTGTTCTGGCTGTAAGCGGATGTCCACAGGAGAAAGCACAATATTATACTTCTCACTAGTACTCTCCCAGCTTCCAATTATTTTCAGCTCAAATATTTCCCAAGTTTTTGTCCAATCTCCTTTGGAAGCTATGTAAACTTCTTCATCTGTATCATCCTTTGGCAGAGAACCCCCCAAGTAACAACAGCCTGCTGTATGGAGAACAACCTCCTTTTTTGCTTGAAATGTGGATTGTACCAGGTTGCGTCAAGTCAAATAATTTTTTTGTCTCAACTGTTTACTCACTGAAATTTAGATTAGTGAAACTTGGCAAGGGAGTCCTGGGTACTGTTCTTAGATATTATCAGTTTCTCAGTGAAGAAGAGCTTGCTCCTGATGATCTTTTTTAACACAGTGATGATATCATATGTAAAAAATAAACCATCTTTGAGGCTGACAATAGTTGTCTTTCAGCCTGTAACCTCTTTGGGATAAGGTCATTGAGAAAGTCTGAGAAAAAAAAACTCTTAACAATTCCTTGATGTTGTACAATTCTATGTCTTTTAGTTATCTGTCTTCAGAGGTGGATAGAATAATGGTACCTGATAGCAAAGATGAATATTAGTGGTTAGGATTTTTTTTCTGTTGCAATTTTAAGTATTCTTGCAGTAGAAATTTATTTTCCCATTTAGCTTTTTTCTATCTTATCATTTACACTATAAGGAAAACATTTATGGTTGGGCTTATTTCCCATTAGACCCAGATATGGGTGGAAATAGAAGTATAAAGCTAAAATCCTTTTACACCCACTTTTAAAGGCAATGTCAGGACAAGCAATTGTCCATGCCTCCATATAGTGGGATGTAATGTTATTAATCTGATTAAGAGTTAAAATACTTACATATATCTTTAAAAATGTTCAAATACTGTCCTCACTGTACCAGACCAACTTCTTGCCTTTTAAATCTCAGGTGTCCAAACAGTTTAATGATGGGAGAGGTAGAAATAACCAGTTACATTCTCATGAGCTTGTTATGCACCTGCAAATAGTTGCAATGAGGCTTTCTAATAGAATCACCATTTTCTGCCATTAAAAATTACAGAATGTACTGAGGCATAATTTTGCATGCAGCTGTTTGAATAAATTTAGCACCATACAAAATTCACTTCTGTAGCAAAAAGCAAAACTGTTGTTTATGAGCTGATGTGAAAACAAATGTAACAGTGTTAAAAACAAGAAGGTTTGAAGGATACAAAAGTTAGGAAATTTTATAATTCTGGTGACCTCTACCATACGATGACTTTAGAGTTGTTATTTCTGTGTGTGGAAGTTACTTGTTTGAAATGCATGAAGGCATACTATGGCTTCTACAGAACACCTTATTCCTTGGCAGCTACCCGGTGTTTCTTGTTCAGTAGACAGTCCTGCGCTTCTTTCCCAAAATAAATAATTTAAAACCTGCACCAGATTCAAAATGGCCTATTTCTTCATGAGATTTCCTTAGCTCTTCCTATTATAGAACCCGGGTGCTTTACAAAGATTAAAGGATGTGCTGTAACAGCACTGACAAAATATTGTTAGATCCATTTTGTAGATGGGGATTTAAAGTATGAAGGAGTGACTGCTAATATGGAGTAAGTAATTTGAAGTATCTAGAGACTATTCAGCATTGTTAAGTACTGTAATGGTACAAAATGTAATCCAAATACTGTTCAAATCAACTTCTTCTACATTTGGGAATACTCAACGTTCCTACTAATCTAACTTCAAAATTCAGAGCTAAGTACCCCCAAAACTGAGGGAGGTACCTATCGACATAATCTGTGAAGGGTGTGAATAGATTTAGGTGTCCTATTATCACATGGGAGCTCAGAATCTCATTCTACAAAACTACTATGTCAATAATGAACTACCTTGGGATATATACCCAGCCCAAAAAAATTCGGGCTAAATGTATAATTTTAGGCAAAGATTTAAATAGCTGAAAAGAAATATTTAAAAAAATATTAAGGAATGTTAACTATCAATAGTGCTGATAATTTTGTCAAAAGAACTTCCTTTGAAATGTAAATATAGATTAGTAATAGATTCTATCACTCCCATATATGAATAATTTGAACAAGAAAGTAGCATTTTATGCACTTTTTTTAAAAAAATTGAGTTCAATAATGATCATCACGTTACTTCTTAAATACATCTTTGCCTCTTAAGGAAACTGTTTTGCTTTTCGAAGGATTTATTTTCCTGGACCATTACCTGATGAATGAACTTGTTTCAGTAATGCTTAATGACGCAGGACCCATCTGGCATTATATCAGGATGTGCAGCTGGCTATTAATTACTGAAAACTCCTCTACAGCTCAGACGAAAGCATCTGCAAAAGATCTGATTCAGCAGATTCTTTTTTCTTCTTTCTTCTGTAGTACCAACCAAAAAAAAAAAAAAAAGAGTAAATAATTCACACTTGGTAAGTTAGTCACGGATACTAAAATTGCCAACAACATGAATTCTGATTGCCCTAATGGTTTCTATTCTTCTCCTGTATTGATTTTTAGTCTTGAAACAATATAGTACTCTTCTGAGTTCTCCTTCAAACTCTATGGGAGAAAGTAAAATTTTTTTCTTAAGTGTTTACATATAGTTTGCACATAATCTTGGATTTTGTATTTTCATAGATGCCAGACCGAGGTGGGGGTGCAGCATCTCCATGTTGTCGGGTCCACTCTGTGTGCAGCATATGCATGCCTTCCCCATAGACACACACACGTATGTACGGTACTGATGGGCACATGTGCGTGGTCACGGACACGCGGATTGGCACAGACAGAAGCACTCAGCATTCAGGCAAACGCAAATGGCACTACTGTCCATATCCTGTTCCCTCCTTTGGCCAATCAGGATGAAGATCTGTTAGTGGGACATATGTATGTTGTCACTCCCTCCAGGAGCCAGACTTAGACACCCCAGTAGGTACATATCCAGTATCTGGTCCCTGGTTTCCTCATTTGTGTGAGTGCACATGCACACGTTGGACTACTTCATGACCAGCCTTAAAGACCCAACATACCCCATAGCTGTTCCTGCTGCCTCCCACTCAGACACACATGTGAATGGGCCTCTTTGTCCACCTCCAGCCCCCATGGCCTGGACCTGTAATCTTTCTGCTAGTCACCTCCTCCAGGTGCCTAACTCCCAAGAGATGACTCCCAAGCCACTAAGACTACTCACCAGCTAGTCTGGCTTGATGCTTGTTAGTGACCACCATGGACTTCAGTTGCTGGCTCCGTAGCCAAAGAACAGAGAGCCCCTTGCCCAGGAAGAAAGCTAGAAGTGCAGTTTAATAAGACAACAGGACAGACTGTGGAGATCCGGCGCAGGGCACAGCCAGACAAGGGAATGGACCAGGTCCTTTTGACCCCTTATCCCTCTATTTTACCATGCTTTTTCCTCTCCAAACCACCTTAATCTGTCTCTTTCCCGACTTTTGCTTCCTCCTCTGTATATCCCATGATAAGCCCCATGCTGTTGCTGTCCCCAGTGATCCCTAATGTGTCCCATGCCTCCTGGCAGTACCCCTGAGTCTGTAAGGTGCTGTGGGGACCCTCCCCCACTGACTCACCATGATGGGTGTCGCCCCCTGCCTGTGGGGCCGAGGGTCCCCAGGGAGGGGCCAGGCTGGGGCTCCCTTTCACTGGCTAGGCTATTGGGGTGCCCCCTCCTGCCGTCATGCCTCTGTGCTCCTGTTTGTGCATGTGTGTAGGCAAGCTTTTTCATTACAGCTATAATGGGATACCTGTAATTTCATTACATGTACAGTTTTGCTGTTACTCTGAAAATGTTGGTGCTTTAAGAATCACTGTTGGAGGGTTTCTTACTTTATATATACTAAGAAGTATGTAACCTTACTCTAATAAATATACTTTAAAAACATATATTAAAAATACATGAAAGGGTGACATTATTAAAGAAAAACAAAGAAAAGCATATTCTGGAAAAATAAAAATCTTTTACGGAAAAACACAGCAGTAGGTACCTGAAGAATAGCCTCATAGCTGCAGTGAGAGATTACTAGTAAGGAAATGGCCTTACAAGCTAGGAAATGGCAGGAGAACTCAAAAATATTTATTTGGGTTGAGATTTCACTGAATGGTTTTAGTAAGAATTTGAATTAAATGTTTTGGGTGTTTTACAAGCTGTTATTGCTGTATTATTGTTCACCTCATAAAAAAGGGGTAAATGTCTTTCCAGCTTTGATAGAACCCCTGAAGCGGCATTGACAAAGAGCTTGTCAGAGCAGATAGGCTCCACAGTCCCACTCCAGACTTGTACATTTTGTAATATATTTTTGTACTCTTCTACAGGTCAGACATCCAAGGAATGCTAGCGGCTAAATGTAGTCTGACTTTACCAATCATTTGGTTGTTGAAATGAGCTGTCCTGAATAAATAACTGAGCTTGGGAATTTGAAAAATGAGGACATTGTGGCTGGAGTTGAAGGCTTGGCAGAAGTATTTGTGAAGGGGGTTAGCATCACAGGCAAGTAATTGGTTCACGTAGCACTGTTTTTTCTGACCTCAAAGAAGGGGGAAGTCTTAGTCTGTAAGTTCTCCTTCAGAAGACATTGCAATTTGCTATGCCCTGATATTCTCAGTTTTAGGGGAAAAAGTACGCTGTAAAAAGTCTCGTGCTGGTTCTAACTAGATGCTGGTATTAATGTATTTATTTAATCACAGTAAATTTTTTATCAATCTGTTTATAAGAGCAAAATTTTTTCTTGTGAAAATTATATAAGATAGGGTGTCCCATTTGCTAGAGAAGTTGGGAAGAGTAAGTTTGTGGTAAGCCATTGGTAGGCCTGCCTAGTCCAAAATACATTGAGAGGGGAAAATGGTTGTATGCATAGTTTGTACAGACTGTGCAGCTGCTTTTCTGTGTTCCCTTTTCAGCTCTTTTTTTTTTTCTTTTTCAAGTGGTGAAAGCTTGAACACTAAAGGAGGTGAGGAAAAGGGTGTTTCTTTAATTACATCTGTAGTTTATGGCAATGCCTTCATTTTGTAAAAAGACCACAAACACAGGGTTAACCTCATGCATTTTAGTCCACAGTATATCAGCCTTAAGGCATCAAAAACTAAAATAAAAAAACAAACCCAAAGACCAAACCAAACCAGCGTTTGTCTTTAAGAGTGCTAGATTTAAAAAAAAAATAAAAAAATCTTTGCTGTTTGGTTGATGCTTGAGGCTTCTTAGAGGAGTGCAGATGAGATTTGTCATTCCAGGACAAAGACTAACATGTTCCAGCTGGAGAGTTTAGAAAGATTAACTTGCTTCCCTGGCTACTGCCATCAAGGAGTTGGGAGTAGCACGGTTGCTGTTTAAAAGGGTTACCCTCCACTGCAATAATCACCACTCAGCCCGCCCAGAGCCATCCTCCAACATGCCACTGTCATATGAGGAGATGCAGCCTCACTAGCTCTGTGTGTGGCTGTGTGAGGAAGAAGAGGGGAGCTGCTGTTCAAGCCTCTTTCCTCCCCAGCCTTGGGGGCTCCCTCCCCACTCTCGATCCCCATGGTTACCTGTGGTAATACAATAAGTATGCATATTTGCACATCTGCATCGGTGTTAGAAAACTTGAACTACTATTGACAAATACTTTGTGTTGAAATCTTTGTAACTGTCTTTCCACCATTATTAAATGAAAATTAGTTTTAAAAATGGAAGGGTGAATTTTAAAAATAAATTACATACTGAAACTCAGCACAAGGAAAGGGTTAGGTATCCAACAGGTAAATGAAACAGCTGCAGAGTAACTTCAGGTAGGAGACAAGAGCTTGGTGAATAGAAATAAAAAGACTGAACGGGAACACACAAATCTTTATTAAGGTAATTACCTTAACTGTACTGCAGAACTTCAATATATCCCTACAAATTTTCTGGAGAAAATAGCTTTTTTTTTTCATAAAAAATTAAGAAACAGCATTAAAGGTCATAAATCTTGTAAATTATATAGATGGCATTGCATTAGTTTTGAAAGGCTGTCTCTAAGGCAAGAAAAAGATGGAAACAAGAATGCTCACTTTGTGAAGTAACTTTGGTAACAGGAAAAGTATGCTCATGAAGTATATCCTAAAAATCAGGTATCTGAAGAGAAACAAGAAGTCACTTCAGATTATAACAATAATTAATGATAAAGTTGACTTTAAAAAAAAGGGTGTTTAAAATAAGTAAGAGTCTGTTTTCATTCATTAAATAAAATCCCTGAAAGCAATCACTTCTGTTTTTAAAATAATCTGAGAAAATGACTTGTTTTGCATGGAAGTCACCTTTACACTGGAACAGAGAATAACTGATGCGGAGGTAGTTACGTAATAGCCCAAGAATGTGAGGTTTTGAAATGACAGCTGCAACCAGCCATGTAGGAAAAAGCATCTACAGTGCTGTGGCTTGAAAAGGCTCCATTTAGTTTCTCACTGAGTTTGTGCAGAAATGTTTTTCCTTACTTGGGAACAGCTGACATTTCAAGGCAAAAAAAAAGAAAAAAAGTTTAAATGGCATTAATGGGAAAGAGGTTTTTTTACGGAGTTCATGAATGGTAAACCCCTGAAGTTCAGTTCTGCTGTTATCTGCCTTCTGCTTTGACTCAGAAGCTTGAAGATCCTTATACTTTCAATGATAAATATGGAAATATAGAATTGAAATTGCAGAGCAAAATGCTTTAAAAATTGCAAATTATGATTTTATAATAATAAATAATACCTTAAATTTGTCTTCAAAGATGTGCAGTAAAACCTGATCCTGATGAGGCCAGTGGCAAATTTCTCATATATGAAGATTTCTCATATATGAAGATTTGTTAAAAATACTCTGTACTTTTAACCCCTTAGTAACATGCTGAAATGGGTTGGACCAGTGATTTTCTACTCAGCCCAGGTATGTGCTACATGGACATTACAATGGTTCTACAGAGGAAGTGCCATATTTTGTGGCAGTCTAATTGGCAGGACTAGATATTCTTGCTCTTTTGTCTGGCTGAAGAACAACATCCAGGCTGCAGAGCAAATATCCCTTTCTTGTGCTTTTTGTGCCTTTTATGATTTTAAGAATTGAATTATAAACCTTCATCCTAAATACCAACTAGAGTGACACTGAGGCTTAGTGTTCTGCACAAAAACTGGCCAGGCTTTACACAGCAGGCAGGAACATTCTCTGTGTAAAGAATGCCAAGGAAAACCACATGCAGGATGTATGCTTGGGCTCGCTAGACCTTTTGTAGTCCTAGAATGAGTAAGCTGGTGCCAGGGAGGTTTCCTCATGTTGTTCTATTATGTCTCACAGACTTCTCTATTTTTAAGTGAATTCATATTTCTTTTTAAATTATCTGGAAAAGTATTTGTAATGGAACTATTCTCTTCCACTGTATTCATATTTTACTAGCATAACTCTGAATTTAAAACAGCGTGTTATTGTTTTCTTCAGATTCTGCTATCTTTTGAAAAATAATGTATTTTATATAAATGTAGCATATTCATCTAATGTATCCATACGGAGCCTAGGAGTCTCCTCCAGTCATAAAGAATGATATGTAATTCAATCTAGGTTTGAAACCTTACGTTTGGAGAGTAGAAACAAATGGAAAAAAAATTACTTCTAGCATTGGGATTTGGGAAGTCATGTAAGCACATTCCAAACTAAGTTTCTATGATAATTTGTAGCCCCATTACTTTTTAGACTATACCTTCGTCTTATAGCTTCACCAGAATGTTGTTGATCTTTTCTCAAGTCAGTTGCAAAGGTCAGATGAGTATTTTAAATAGTTCTTCAGTTCCCTATTTCTACATAAAAAGATGAAATGAAAATATGGTTTTCTTGTATGTTTGTTTTCCATGTACAGTTAAAACTGTCACATTTTCACATTCCTTCTCACCGTGTACTACTTTTTATTTTCCAGCTTTATTATATAATAATGAATTTTGAAGTGGCATCCACAAAATATCAATAGTAGTTGAGAGAATTGACAAACAATCCCCTTTGGTAAATTTAGGTGAAATCTAAAAATATTGCCTGGTCAGTTATTTAAACAGTGCCAGAATACAGCAGTCAATTTGCTTATCACAAAAACATGCAATAAAGGAGAAAATGAGAGTGATAAAAGGACAAGTTTTTTCACATAAAGACTGTTAACACATCTAAAAAAGTTTTGGGCTTAAGATCTGTGACCTTTTCTCGACGTAATTTATTCTGGACAGAGTGCTGTGTAGAACTGTTTAAGTGCCTAATGCCTATTGATTTTGATACAGGAAGTTATGTACCTAACAAGGGGAGAATCAAAATATCTATTGCCTTGGTTGGCAGTCAGTTTTTTAATTTTCCATGAGAACAGTCTGAAGAGAGTCCAAAAAAAGGTATTAGTTTTCAAAAGCAGTCAAAGGGAAATGAAAAATTAATTTACCTATCTGCTTCTTCCCCCCTCACCCCCGATCTTATGATTGCTGAATGTAAGTCAGTGTCTTTATGCTCAATAAGTTAGCTCATCTGCTCTATTGAAGAATGTTTCACAGGTTCTTAAATAAGTCTGTATGCCACCTTCTGTGCCTAGACATAACGAGAATCTAATGTCTTAACTTCTGATATGCTATACTTACTCCCTACTGTGGTAAACAATACTATGTGATTATCTTAATGTGTTCTCCTAGTTGTTTTAAGTGTGATATAGAGATGAAAATATCAGAATAGGTAATTATATCATGGTTTGATGCAGGATCACATCTGTCCAGACAACTTTATGAAGATTTTTAGGTAACCTAACTGACCTGTCGTGTATAATATCCAGTGAACAGGATAATCTATTACAGTTTTTGGCCATCACTATCTTTAAAATTACATCTAGGCCAAATTCCCCTGGCTGCAAATTAATCAAGTTGCTTGTATAAGCCTAGAGAGCATGAAGAGTAATCAATCAGTGTATTTTTTACAGTATTGGAGGACCCATGAAAAGCTGTTGCCATTTTTTTCCTGGTCTTCCTGTGTTGAGATTAAACATGGCCTTTCTTTATAGATGTTGGTAAGATCTTTGCATTAATGCCCAAACAAGGTTATGCTAAGTGGACCACACCGAACACAGGTTTTGTATGGATTTTCCAGTGTAAAGTGTGGTGGCAGAAGTATATTGTAGTACACAGAGTTTTTGAATGCTGGTGATGATCCAGTGGCTCAGGGCATTCAGAGGTTACTTGTCTCCACCTTTCTTAAAATATTGTGTTCCAAATTGATATGTTGTTTTATCTGGAGGCCTTCTCAGTTCAAATTAAAGAAAAAAAATTGCTGCCCGTTTCTTGCAGACAATAATTTCTGCTAAGATCTCCAAAAGTGAAATTTTCCTTTTCTGCAACAGCATTGAGACTGCTGTTGGGTGACACTGTGTCAATATATCATTATACAATTTCTTCTTTGGCTTTAGTAGTTCTGATTATTTTCCAAAAGTATTTTACTCAGTGCTTGTTTTTTAAATGCCATTGTTACACTGTTCTCAGTGTCCAGGTTTATTGAGATTACTTGCACACTAATCCATCTCTTCTTAATGTTTTCATCCTTTTTCTACATATAAAATCGACTTTTTATCACTTCATGCTTTACTTGAAGTCACTAATGGAAACACCTGCATGAGACAGTCTGAAGGACTTCGTGCAATATGTGCTTTACAGCTTGATGATAGTTGTTAACTATTTTTACTTTTGTCCACAATATCTGCTTCTGCAAAATATTAATTGAATCTAGCCCAGGTATCCCTATGTAATTTCTGTGTATGTCACATAAAGCAGTATCTAAAGTTTTGCTAAACTCAAGACAGATGAAACCTAGAGCTTCCAGTTTCAACCTGTAACCTATCCAGTTACTTCGTCTGGCAAGATTTTAAGCTATTTTGGCTGGTTATTATCAGTTTATCCTCTAGATTATTACAAACAGATTAGTGATTTGCTTTTAGTATTGAAGTTAAGCTGGCTCGTACTTCTTTTTCCATATTGGCATTGTGTGCCTTCTCCAGTGCCTTGTGCTCTTACCGTTATTTTGCATTTCATTAAAAATATCGCTTATGTTTTAAATATTATTTCAGGTAGTTTCACAAACATGATGGGGTAATTTCATTTGGTTCTGCTGATTTTCTACCAAATATTCCCAAAATCATTATTTGCCTACAATTTTTTTTAATGACTTGATACCTAAAAGTATAACAGTGCTTCTATCATATTTATATTAAAGGGGAAAACAGAATATCCTGTCATTATTTTGGTGAATGTCAAATGGTGCTTTGAAGTTTTTAAAGAGAGTTTGAAGTAGTTATTACAACTGGAAAAGTTATTAAGATTTTACAGTATCTATGAATTATATTTTTTATATTGAATAAACAAATATTTTTGTCTGCTTGTCTTTTGATAATTATATCTTCAAAGTACTCAGTAATTTCTAGCTATAAAACTTTCAGTGCCAGTAATGGAGAGATTACATCAGATATTTTATGTAATATGTGTGCCTGGGGTACTGCAAGTGTTGTAAACAAATTTCAGCCTATATAACATGGCTGATAGAGTATTCTAAAAACTAGTACCTTCTGTTCTTGATACTGTTCCCTAGGGAAACAAGGGGGTAGGTTCACTAAAGAGCAGTTTTATATGCTTGTGTGAATATGCTCTTTGGTATGGAGATAACCATGTGACCAGTATATTGTATATTTTCCTCAGTGTTAACTTGGTAAGTCTTTGCGTACTCCTATTAAGAGAAAGAACAGGCAGAAAAGCATTACTTAATTTGTCTAGAAAATGTGTTTAGAATTCTAAAACTATGCTGCTTTTTTAATTGTTCAGATAGGAATTTATACTTCTCACTGTTACTGAAGCAGAATTTTAAAGTATTGCTAATAATCTTTTAAACTTCTTGTGATAATACCTGTAAGATAGATTTATTTAAGAACGGTTCAGATCTTCAACATAGACAGAAAATATTCTCAAGGTATAGAAAAAAATTAGCCAAATTTGGTTTACACTTTGTCATGTAGATTTACTCTGAACTGTGATCAACTTAATCCATTTCTCAACACTAATTTGTAAAGATTCAGCTGTCATGTTGAAAAGATCTTACGTTTTTCTTTGAAAAGTTCTTCTCTGATGTAGCTTCCGGTCTGCATAAAAGATGAATAAAGTATATTTTAAATAACATAGGTAAAAAATGAAACCTTATAGGCCTTCATCTCAAAGTCATGCTGCTCTGAAAGAAGATAGCAGCAGTGTATTTCAGGCGTCCTTTGACTATGCTGCTTAGTGTCAGTTTCCCACTGTAAACCTGTCACCCCTGCATCATCCTGCAGCACATGGATCCTAACCTTCTCCAGCAATCCTCTCAGTCTGGGGTAGCAGGCTCAAGCATATGGTGGTACCTGACAGGCTCAAGTACATGGTAGTGGTGATCTGAAAGGGCAACTAGCTTCAGAATATGTGCAGTTACCTTTCTGCCACAGTTAATCACTTTTATTGGAAGTACTATCTTTGAATCTGAGGCAAGTCGATGAAAATACATTTTCGGTTTCTTCACTGGAACTTAGCAAGGCTTCTCAAAATCGATAAATATGGGCAAACATGAATACTGTCACTCTTCTAACACAGTAAATCTGAGGAGATTGACAGAAGAAAATCTAGGGAATCTGAAACCAGCTCATATTGATTGGGTCCACAGAATAGTATTCCGAAGTGATGTTTAAACTTCCCTTAGATCACAAAGCATGCTCTTACTGCTGTGTATTGCCAAAGCATAAGATAAATTTGAAGCCACTACATTCATTAGATGTTTGGAGCAAAGTTAAGCCAAGGACTCTGGGTGTGACAAAATGAAAAGTAGTTTTGTGTAAGCCTAGTTATAATCACTCTGCAGCATCTGTTTTGAGAGAATTAAAATGTTTTTTGTCTTACATCTATTTAGGTCGCAAAGTTATCTCAGGTGTGCTCTTAAACCTATTTAGCAGATATAACTTTCTTGATCAACTGAGGATGTACATTCCATTACTTGTTTATTTTCCTTCTTACCTTTAGCTTTGATGTTCTGAAAAGGTATAAATGCAATCTTACAAGTGGTAGTTTCTCTCTCTTGCATGTGCATGCACTCTCACACACATGTGTCATAGGCTTTTTTTCATGTTGTTTTTTTCATGCTGCTTTTTCCAGGATTTTTTCACCCTTATAAAAGGGAAGGGATAGAATTCACCCAGTCACCCAGTATCTTTAACTCCATGGCTCTGCAAGCACTTTCTTTACCAGCTTTTACTTTCAGAATATCCTGAACTTCATCGGAGAAATAAAGCATGTCAGTTTCAATGGTTCTTTGGGATTGTTCATTCCTTTTTTTCCTCTAATATGAGAAACTTGAAAAGAGAAATTATTTTAGTAGCTTTAATTATATTTTGTTATTTAAATAGCTACAAAAAAAACCCCTTAAAATAATTGAGCTAATCAAATTTCCATCACTGATTCCTTTGTCTAGCTGGTCAGTTTGTTTCTGTGGTTTCCTCCTTAAAATTGTAGGGGTTTTGATACAACAGCTGTCTCCCATATTTCTACAGAGTATTAGTACAGTAACTCATTGGAACTTGTAAGAGTTACTGGAATACAAATCTTAATTTAGAAAATTAATTCAGTTGTTTCATCATGTTGGCCTTTTCAGTCATTTTACTGTATGTAATAGAACCATTAGTCTTTTTTATTTTTAACTGTTCAAAGGCAAATTTATTTGTCTGTTCCTAATAATGAATTTATTATCTTGAAGCTGGGACAGGGTGGCGAGAAGGAAGATAGGAGGATACTAAGAAAATCCAGTCTCTAATCATGCTTCTGCGCCAGAGTTAAGCAGGGAACTGTGTCCTTTACTCCCACACAAGAAGTGCTCTGAAGGTCAGCTAAAACACAGGCAGTGACTACTTTTTGTTCATTTTATTAACAGCTTTTTAATATGCTTTCTCCAAGAGGAAGAACATGTGTTTTGCAAATTAGGCCCATTCTTCATGTCATGTCTTTTTTTGGCTCTGTAGACTCTATTTTAAAGTGGTAGCTTATCTCTCAATGTCAGAAGTGCTCTCTGCAGTTCAATACAGCTGTAATTTCCTGAAGTGTATAAAATGTGTATACATATGACTTAGTGTGATACCTGCCATCCTGGCTGAGTCACTGGAGGTTTAGGCAGGAGAAAATTCCAGCGATGAAACTAAAGCTTCACAACCTCAACTTCATAGCTGGGATTTGTGCAGAAATCCTGTACAATCTCTGAAGTTGGAGAAACTATCTAATCACTAGCATTATGGGTCCACACACTGCCACTAGTTGCTTGTTAAATGTAATTCTCAGAGTTATTAAAGAAGTACAGAGGATGCATTCAGATTCAAGAAAATTACGAAATAAATTCAGGAAACAGTGTTTCGTAGTTTTAATCAGTCTGTGTGATTCAGTGCTGTGGGACATTATTGTAGAGTCAAATGTAGTAGTGGATTCCAAACGATGCCAGATATTTTTAGAAAGCACTGATAACATTTTACTGCTGAGCATACCAGGAGAGGCATAGCCAGATAAGCTTACAAATGCCAGCTGATTTGCTGCAGATTCCATGCGAGGACTTCCCTCACCCACATACACAAAGCAGTTCAGAGTGGTCTTTCCAGAAATATCTGGGACTTTCCAGCTTGTCTTGAAGGAAAAAAGATTAGTGGCCATGCTCCTGTTTTAACAGTTATTGAGGCTAGGAAATGCCACTTTCAGGATGAGAAAGATCAGTAAATAGCTTTGGCAGGTCATTGCCCTTTTATGCACATGTTCACAATGTCTCCTATTCATAATTCTTGCTGTTCATATAGTTATCTTAAAATGTTCACCAGTTTTGTACATTTTACTTACTTCCTTAAAGTGTGTAAATGATTTTCTCCTAAAGGGGGAAACAACTGTTAGTTGAATTTCATTGTGTCAGACTTTGTTTTGCTTTGACTTATGAATCAAAAAGTCCTAAAGCCTTTTCTTATGATTTTTTTTAGAATTTCTTTTGACATATTTTCTAGTTTGGATATTTTTCTCTCTGTAGTATAATCATGTGCAATATACATTATTAAAAAAAAAAAGAAAAAGAAACCAATACTGCTGCAGATGAATTGTCACCAGTGAGTACTTTCTAATTTCAAATGGTATATTGATAACATTCTGGGCATATTCTTTTATATATATATATATATATATTCAGTTATCTTGGTTTTGTCTATGTTTATACAGAACTGAAGTTTTTCTTAGGGCACTATGATACATACAATTTCTTAATAGTCCTGTATTGTTATTAGATCTGCAAGCAGGGATGATGGTTTTGTAGTGAGCTAAAGTGCTGTGACCATCTTCTTCTGAAGATGAATTTTCCAATTTTCATAAATTATTTGCTTTCACGAGACAGTTTCTAAGAACTTGATCACATTTCACATTTATCTACCTAATTGTTCAAATGACTAGACATTCACATGTTCTTTTTTTGGGTTTTTTTTTTTGTTTTCTTTTTTTTTTTTTACTATCCAACCCAAAGGCAAAGGGTAATGAGTAAGACAGTAATCATGTCAAAAAAAGTTTGAAAAAAGGCTACCAGAATGCTGAAACGAAATATTCAAATTGTCAATTTAAATCATCGTGAAGACACAAACAAAATTTAGGTTAGCTTACTGAGATACAAATGATGTATTAAGCATGGTGAGAAAGTGAAGATACTTGTTCTTCAAATACTTTTTTGTTGTTGTTTTAAGAAAGGAGAATTTGCTGATACATTCAGAACTTGTTTATATGAAACTTTTCTTTTAGAATATCTGTCAAAGTGCTTTTCATGTTTTCCATTGACTTTCCTTTTACCTCCTCCCCACCTCTAGGCCATAGTTGTAAATAGGAACTCTCACTGTTTTTCTGCTATGCTCTAGTAAGTAAATCCATAAAATAATGTTTTGTATTTAGCATCATATTTTGAGTTACTATCAGTGATTTCTTTTCTGTATGCCTCTCAAATATATTTAGAAAATGTTTTCTGACTTTTGTTTCCTGTTGTCTCTCATCAAACCCCTTTCCTCCCTGCATTCCATTCTCCTAGTACACGTTATAATTTATTTCTGTCTTGGGTGTTATGTTGATCATACAGCTTGTCTTAGAGCTCCCCCTGCTGTAGTATTCCCCTATGATTTTTTCCGCCTGGTTATTTACAAAGAATACAGCCTTGTCATAAAGCTTTTTCTTTGAAATTTTACACCTATTATACAGATGTGCAAGCTGAGTCAGATCAAGGAGTTTTGTCCTAGCCACCTAGCAAAAATTGGTAGGCATAATTGTCTAAAGGATGTAGGTGAAGCTCTTACTCTTTTAGCCAATGCAAATCAAAAAAGAAAATTAAGACTTCAAGATGTTCTACTAGGTTGAATTCATTAGGATTTCTATTTCTTTACTTTTTAAAATAACATTGTGATGTTATGTACTTATAATTTAAAACCAAGTGTGATAAGAGACCAACCAAAGATAAGACACCAACACAGTTTCTCCTTGGCTGACTGCAGGCCTTACTGACTTCATAATAACATGGATCCCTCTTTAATCTTGTCATGATTCCTAGGCTGGTCTGTACTTTAAAACAGTGGAAGGAAAGCTGCCCTTTGAGAAACAGATTTTGAGGCATCCAACTACCTTTGCTATCTAACCTAAGGATCTGGTAATAGACATGATCTGTGAAAAGGAAAAATATTTCAGTTCTGAAAATTTATATGTGAGACAATTTAAGTTACTTTCTGCTTCAAAATCATGCTGATTTGTATACTAAATATTTGCGTTCCTCTCTATGATAATATTTTTCCTGTAAACATTGGTATCTGAGTTGATGCTTTGCACACCTACATAATGCATTTGTAAGAAGCAATCAAGAAGCAAAGAAATGTAATTTCCTGCTCCTCTTTCAGCAGTCTCATCCTAATAATGCTGCTTGAACATATTCCAGGAAGAATGCTGATGGCAAAGTCAATTATTTGGTAGGTTGGCAGACATTTTCTGGTATTGGTATAATAATAGATATTGCTAAATGCCCTGATGTCATGGTTTAGGCCCAGCCACCAGTAAGAACCATGTGGCAGCTCACCCACTCTTCCCTTCAGTGGGATGGGGAGGACAATTGGAAGACAAAGGGTAGAACCTTGTGGGTTGAGACAAGGACAGGGAGAGATCACTCACCAATTACGGCTGCGGGCAAAACAGACTCGACTTGAGGAAAAAATCAGTTTATTTATTACCAATCAAATCAGAGTAGGACAATGAGAAACAAAACCAAATCCTAAAAAAACCTCCACCCCATCCTTCCCTTCTTCCCTAGCTCAGAAACGTTGCTCCCAACTTCTCTACCTTCAGTGATGCAGGGACAGGAAATGGGGTTGCAGTCAGTCCATCACACCTTGTTTCTGCAGATCCTTCCTCCTCAGGGGAGGGCTCCTCACGCTCTTCCCTTGCTCCAACATGGTGTCCCTCCCATAGGAAAGAGCCCTTCACAAATTTCTCCAATATGAGTCCTTCCCACAGGCTGCCGTTCTTCACTAACTGCTCCAGCATGGGGTCCCTCCGACAGGGTCACAGCCTCCTTTGGGCACAGCCGCCTGCTCTGGCGTGGGGTCCTCCCCAGGCTGCAGGTGGATCTCTGCTCCACCACTGACCTCCATGGCTCCAGGGACACAGCTGCCGCTTCATCAGGGGCTGCAAGGGAATCTCTGCTCCGGCACCTCTTCCCTCTCCTTTGTCTTCACTGACCTTCATGTCTGCGTAGCTGCCTCTCTCGCACCCCCCTCTTCTCTCCACTGCTGGTTCTCTCACTGGCTCCTGAAGAGCTCCAAGCTCAGGCCAAGGCAGTACCATCCAACCCTCTTCTGTGTGCTGCACCCGTCTTGAATATGTCATTCGCAGAGGCATGGATGAGCTCGGCTTTGGCCCAAGGCAGGTCTGACTCAGAGCAGGGGAAGCTTCCAGGAGCTTCTCATAGGGGCCATCAGTGTAGCCCCTCCCTCACTACCAAACCCCTCCCACACAAACCCAAAACACCTGATGATCTCTCTCCCTTCAGGGTTTGCCAGAATTGCTAGACTTGCTGTTTTGGAAAAACATCTTTACCATCTTTTCAACACATCAGACTGAGAAATCAGGAACTGTACCAAGGGAAAAAGCTAAACTTAAAAGGTTTATCTCTGCAGGGGAGGAAAAAAAACCCCAAACAAGTGTTGTATTTGTTTAGTTTATATCTGTGGTAATGCAGAGAGAGTTGAAAAGCTGAGACTGTGATCCTGACTGTGTTTCAGAAAGAAGTTTTGCTACCTTAATTACCACAGAGTTTCTTAAATTTAGCTATTGTAGTGGAGCAAAGACTTAGGCAAGAATCTGCTCTGACAAAGGAGGAAAGAGGATTCAAGTTTGAAATAAAACACACTCAACTTTAATTTACCAAACAATAAACTGTCCTTTATCAAGTCTTGTCTGAGAAGTCAGTATCGTCCTACGTTTTCAGGACTGTGTAACATCAGTGTCACTGAAGTTGGGAAGTAAAACTCCTTAACATCAATGTGATATTTAGAAGCAGGCATTGCTTTATATCATGTCTGCGCAGGGGTGGGTGCTAGGTGGTAATTCCACAAAGCTACTACACCTAGTTTCAGTCATATTCTGTATTTATACAGTCCAAAATGTTAGTTCTGTCTATTTTGCCACATCCTAACTATAATGGTTTAGTTTCTATCTCTTCATAACTGCAGTTGGTCAGTGCTTTTCTCACTTTGATTTAAAAGCACAGTGTTCCTTAAATTTACTACGCATTCTCGGTAAGTGGGGGTCTTAATTCAGGAGAATCACACTTGTGTGATTTTTAGCATTATAAAGATAATAAAATTTGGAGAGGCTACTTTTGGACAGCGCTAATCACTAACTTGGCTGACTATGAACATACTGATTATTTTCCAGGATATTCCCATCTTCAAGGGTAAATCTAACAATTCTTAAGTGGTGAAGAAGTTTTTTCTCAACAGTCCCAAGGACAGTTACCCAACTCTACACAGAGAGTACGTATTTCTTATGTTAGCTCTAACTTGCAACATCAGGAACAGGGAGACACCACTGCTATCTTGAGATAGTGGGAACGTGCAGGCTACCTCTGATCCTAAAACATATTAACATGAGGACAGCCTAAGCAAAAGCAAAAGTATTTTAACTTTCAGATGCCCTGAGAACCCTCAGTAATCTTTATTACAAAGCTTATATTCAGAGCATGCATGTGCATCGTCAACTTTGAGCATGGACAACTGTCTGCAATATTTTTTTTTACTTTCATTACATTAAAAACATAAAATTCAGTCAAGGGAAAGAAAAATATCTTGACCAAACAAGACAAATATGCTGTAGCAATCCATCAGCTCAAGTGTTTTGAAGTATGTTATAAAATACATCTCAGTGTTAAGGAACACCAATGATATAATTGTAGACTACAGAAAAACAGCAAGGCTTCCTTAAATCAGTGAGAGTTGAAGCACTGAAATTTTTTGAGGTACTGTATGAGAAATGAAGAATTGTTTTAAATTATAACAAGAAATCATACTGTCCTTTGTTCACCTAGAAGCAGATAATTTGTCTCATAGACCACATTATCCTCATATTTATTCTTACTCTTCACAGCATCTCAGCACCAGCTCCTGTTAAGACTGTAATTAGTAAAAAAAAAAAAAAAAAAATCTTGGTTACTTGGATATGATTATATTATTTCCTGCTGTGACATTCTATGTTTTATGATGAAATGCTGTTAACATCATTAACTCTAAGGAGAAAAAATAAATCTTCCTTTAATTAGAGGGGAAAAGTGCAAGTAAATAAAATTACTGCTTGGGCATGGGTATTTGTTCATGGGGAAGTTATTGTCATCATCTATGACTGTGAAAAATGTTGCGAGAAGGAATATTACCTCTATCAAGTTAAAACTTGATAGAGAAGCAGGAATATGTAATAGGAATACTCTGGTTTGTACTTATTATTTTCTAATTCAGATGACTTAATTTTACTCACATATGTTGAACTCACCTATTATTTTTAACCAGCTAAAATACAAGCACAACAACAATTCATGAATATAGTGTTTTTTAAAGTGTGCTTATTTTTATACAGAAATAGTGTTGATTGAAATATCAGTTTCTCTGGTCTTTTGTTAAGGATTTTAAGAAATAATTTAAGCTGGATAATGGCTTGTTTATTTTTGGCTATAACTTGATTTTGTTACAAAGTAAGAGAGATTGAAATGCCTTTTAAATTGTGTATATATATAGGGCTTTAAATGATGGAAGGATATTCAAGGCTTTAGATGAGTGGCTTTAGATGAGTTGTGAGGTTCCACAACCAGCCTGTGGGAAGTGCTGTGGGGACAGGACTGGGACTGGGGCTGAGAGTGCCTGGGAGCAGGCATGGCCATTTGGTGCATGCAGGACCCTGGCAGCTCCTCTTCCTCCTTCTATTTCTTAATAGCATTGAAAGGTTTGAAAACATATGGTTGTCTGCCTGGTTGTAATTCCTGCTCTACCTGGTGAAGCCAGAAATTGCTGCAGTTATTGTTGCAATCGGGAATAGTTAATCCATTATTTCTCTAGGGGCTGAGAAATGCTGTCCATTTCCGTGTCTTGTTTTTATTCTGTGGCTTTGTGATAGTGACTAGATGGAACCTGGGTTCCTCTTTTCTTCTCTTTTTAGTTTTTACAATATTTGGGAACTGTTTTTTTTTTTTTCCCAAGAAAAGGCTGTGACGTAATTGTGTGCAGGTGTACTCCTCTGGTTCTGGGTAGTGGGACATCATCTCCAGATCAGGTTGCTTCAGCTCTCATTTAGGTGCTCAGACAACTGTAAGAGGCCTGTTGGGATACAAGGGCCTTACAGGAAACTCAGCATGATAAGAATGCAGAATTTTCTGTGATCCACTTTTACTGTTTAGATTGAATTTAATTTATTGCAAGTAATTGGCTATTGAATCTTGGCTGTAGAGTTGAGGAAAATCTTCGTACCTATGGTTATATCCAATGAGTTTCTCTGCTGGGCTGCAAGCAATTGTGAGAAACACCCTTTTTCTTCAGAGTGGACAAGATGGCTCTGTGCATATGGCTGAGCAGGATCAGCACTCTGCATACTCCAGGTCTTAGCAGACGTGTAATGCATATAAATAACCTATTGTCTATCATTATTCTACTGATTTGCAATATTCATGGCAAAATAAAGCTTTTATGAAAAGTCACAATATAGGATTTGCAGTCTTTCTAACAAGTCTTCCAAAATTTGTGATATTACTGGAACTTTATGCTACTTCATACAAATTTTGAAGGTGTTATTTTTCATATATGTCAGGAATAATGAAAATATTTTCTATTTGCCCTTAATGCAAAGGATGCTGAGACACTGGAATAAGGAGACAGGGAGGGAAGAGAAGATGATGCAAGAGAAGAATGTTGTTTCCTTGGCAACAGGCACTGTGCTGCTCAGGGCACAGGTGGTATCTGTCTTAAAGACTTAAACAAAATGTATGCAGGACAAAGCTTAGGATTTCTTTGGCAAGAGAAGGCTTCCCTCAACCAGCCCCAAATAACTCAAACAGTTACAAAAAACCTCTACCTTTTTGGTTGAGAATTTGAATAAAAATTAGTACAAAAACATTTATGTTTATTATTATTTAAAAAAAAGCCAGAGGAAAGATACTAGAAATGAGTGGATTCTAGTAATCACTGATGCCAGAATAGCAAAGTTATAATGGTCAGCTTTAAGCTGGGAATAATTTTGGAAAGAGAAGACTCTCACAGGGGGTCAGGAGCTGCCTATGCAGGTTACAGCTTTTGATGAAACCTGGCATCACTGGCACAGGGAGTGCTGAAAGTAATTTGGAAATTGCCTTCTGTGGGCATTCTTCTGGCAAGGAGGATATCTGTGCTTTTAATTTTCTAAAGTGTAAAGGCATCCTGAGACACAGTGTAAAATGAAGAATGTGTAATATACTCGTGTAATTTTGATTCTATATGCTGTTCTGAATTTTCTCCATTACTGATTCAGAAAGCTCAGTTAAGGTGCTGTCCTGGCTTTGCTATTCTTCCATTAGTCACATATTCACAGGAATGAAATTTACATTCAGCTTGGTGTCAATTAAGATGGACAACATCCTTTTTTCTGAGACTGTACTTTTAGACAAAATTGTCTTCAATTAGTTGTCTGGATGCTATACTTTAGCAATGCAACTTGAATTGTGCATATGTGTTCTCAGTTATGTCTCTAGTAGCGGCAGTTATGTCAGAAAAAATATGTGGCAATGGTGGTAGATGTAGGTAGTGTGTGTGCACTGCAAAAATAAACAAAAAAAATAAACAGTGGCCTTGTAGACTTTATATGACTAAACCATACTGTTTGTAGTAAGTCTGTCTCAGTTTTATGCAAGTTATTGTCTTTTTTGGTTGTGTCTTTCTGGTGTTTCATTTGCATCCTCCTTAGGTCAGGATTATCCCCCCTTTTGGTAAGTACAAACATGTGAGGTGTTACTGGAATTACGTACATGAATTAAGTAAAGTAAATTTATAATGAAATTTATAATGTTATTTGTTTCAAAGAAGAAAAATACTAAGAATTTCATGTGTTGGTTAAGAATCTAGTGATAAGTCAATTTCTCCCTTGCGATGTTTAACAATACATCAGGTAAGGTCAATATAAAACAGCAACAAACCAGAACTGTAGCTATTTAGACTTGGCTGCCATTTATTTGAAGGATGTGTTAATGTCTGCACAAAGTTAATGGCAGTGGAAAAAGAGAACCTAGGAATCCCCCTCCTTCATATGGAATTATGCTGGCCTTTTATGTTTAAAAATTACTGAAGTGAGAAATAACTTACACTTACTCCCAATGGCAATTTTTTTTTTTCCACTCAAATGGTTGTCAGCATTTAGATGAGATTGCTCCAAAACACAAGCAGAATTTAATGGCAGCATTCACAGAAAAACAAAAAAAAGTGGCATCTCTCAAAGGGTAGAAAAGAATTAGCAAGGTTACTTTAATATTTGTTACAGGTGGTGAATTATTTAATTAAAATAATATTATATGTGCTAATATTAGAAACAAGGTTGGCTACTCATTCTTTTATTTTGCATACTCATCTATCTAAGATGAGATGAGGAAGTAATTCTTCCCTCCATTTAAATGAAAAAAATATTGCCTAGCTCAGTGCTCGAAAGAAATACTTTTTTACCTTTCTTTGAAGTACTATGTCATTAGCACCCTTTCTTCCATCATCGTGATGCAATTAGGAAATGAACTTTGGAAATTCATGTGGCTTTATAATGTTGAATTTTAAATATGCCCCAAATGTGTTCTAAAACAAAAAGCAGATTTTCTTTGTATAAATCGTTGTTTATCTGTGAACTTATAAATAAGTACGTATTTATAAAACATAACATTACAGAGCCTAGTCCTGTAGGATGTTAAACACATGTAATTCTGTCATGTATGTGAGTCTCTTGTTTGCCTACGAAGGTATATAAATATTGTTTGTCACACTGAAGAAATGGCTACCAAAATTAGGAGACTTCTTGTCTGATTTGCACTGGCTCAAGCAAATACGAGAAAGGGTGGTTACAAAAAAGTGCTCCAATGACTGTTTCCAGGATTTATGTTTGTTGTTCATTTGTTTGTAACTGCTTCAACTTTTACAATTTTTAACAAGAAAGATGATTTAGTGCTTTTCAAGGACAGCCATTTAAAGCAATGAGAGACAAGGATTTCAAACAGTTTTCTTTGGAGTGGCAAGGTTTCCTAAACACTGGGATGCCTGGAGATGACACTGCCCTGGGGAGATCTTGACTTGTTTTATGTGTGAAGTTTGACTGAAAATGCAATTCTGCACCTCTGAAATCTTTCTTGATCAAACTTTCAACATTCAAAATGAATGCTTCTGTAAAAAAGCATTTCTGTTGTTCTTTGTCATTTTTTAGTAAAACTGAATTTTTCAAATATTTCTGACCCTTTATATTTGTAAATCGGAGGTACAAATAAGGATTTTTCTGGAAAAAGAAATGATAGCAGCAGGGTTGGTGACAGCAGAGCAATCACGACATAAAGACCCCTTTTTTCCACCATGGACTCACTGTTGCCTTCACTGCTAGCCTGAGCTTTCAGTCTGCATTAACTCCTCTTGGCATGCTAAAGACTGTTAAATGAGGCAGTCACACAGAAAGCGTGGGAGAGAAAAATGAAATATCATTAAATAAATGTTCATTTTGTAGAAAACTCTACTATCTTACTAAGTATTTTCAAACACAGCCTGTTTGCTTTTGCAGTCTGGAACTCATTCTTTTGTTAGTGCTTCCACTCAGAATGTAGGAAGTGTCTCGAAAAGCAGAGCCATTTGGAGCAAGTCACGTTCAGTTCATTGAAAGGAACTTGGAAAGGACAGACAGCACTCTGCTCTGTTGTGGTTGGAGGCAGTCAGAAACACTGATCACATAAACCCTAGTAAATATAGTCAGTGAATGACATAGAGAAATACAAAGTGATACATTGATATAAATATATGTAATTTATACAAATGTATATGAATGATACAGTAATATAAGACTACTGGACAGTATATACATCAGTGGACTATACCAGTGGACAAGGGAAGATAGACGAATGTCATCTAGGCCTTCAATGCAGTTTGCCACAACATTCTTCTCTCTAAATTGGGCAGATTAGGGATTTGATGGATGGACTGTTCAATGGATGAATTGGTTGGATGGTCACATCCAGAAGGTAGAGGTCAATGACTCAATGTCTGAATGGAGATCAGTGACAAGTGGTGTCCCTCAGAGGTCCATACTGGGACCAGTACTGTTTAATATTTTCGTCATTGACATATACAGTGGGAATGAGTGCACCCTCAGCAAATCTGCAGATGACACCAGCTGAGTGGTTGTTGCAGTTTTAAACCTGGCTGGGAGTCTAACACCACACAGCCACTTGCTCATCCTCTCCCCTCCAAGTGATTGGGCAGAAAATTAAAGGGGTAAAGGGAAAAAAGACTTGTGGGTTGAGATAAGAACAATTTAATAACTAAACTACAATAAAATTGAAAATAATAATAATAACAATAGTAATGCACAAAAATAAAAATTAGTGATACACAGTAAACTACTCACCACCTGATGTCCAAGGCTCAGCCTGTGCCCAGCTATGATCCCAGAGTAGGAAGAGTCCTAAAACCGCAGTCTCAAAAAAAAATAAGAGCCTGAGTGTCCAAGGGACTGAGAGGCAACTGACAGAGTGAGATGACCCCAGCAGAGGGGCGACCTAAAGGGAAAGGGCCAGCCTTTCAAGAGATCAAGAGAGAGAGCTTCCAGACAGCTCCTTATCTGTATACTGGGTATGATGTGCATAATATGGAGTAGACCACTGGCCAATTTGGGTCTCAACCCTAAACCTAAAGTAAAATCCTAGGCTAGTAATCGGGGCTGTGCTCCCTCCCAGCTTCTCCTGCACCTGCAGACACTGGCACAGGAGAGAAGCTGAAAAGTCCTTGACTATCCTGGCAGCAACCATAAACATCAGTGTGTTACCAGCCTTCTTCTCAGCACAAATCCAAAACACAGACTCTTACTAGCTACTATGAAGAAAGTTAACTCTGTCCAAGTCAAAACCAGGACAGTGATGCAGTTGACACATCTGAGGGAAGGAATGCCATCCAGAAGGACCTGGACAAGTTCAAGAAGTGAGCCCATGTGAACCCTGTGAGGTTCAACAAGGACAAGTGCAAAGTCCTGTACCTGAGTCAGGGCAACTCCTGGTGTCAATACAGGTTGGGCAATGAGAGCAGCCTTGTGGAGAAGGTCTTGAGGGTAGTGCTGGACAGAAAATGACATGAGCCAGCAATGTATGCTCCCAGCCCAGAAAGTCAACCATATCCTGGGCTGCATCAAAAGAAGTGTGACCAGCAGGTTGAGGGAAGTTATTCTCCCCTTTCACTCTGCTCTCATGAAACCCCACCTGGAGTAGTGCATCCAGCTCTGGAGCCCTCAGCACAGAAAAGACATGGACCTGTTGGAGTGGATCCAGAGGAGGGCCACAAAGATGGTCAGAGGGCTGGAGCACCTTCCATAGGAGGACAAGCTGAGAGAGTTGGGCTCGTATAGCCTTGAGAAGAGAAGGCTCCAGGGACATCTTATTGCAGCCTTTCAATATTTGAAAGGGGTTTATAGGAAAGATGGGGACTGACTTTTTAGTAGGTCCTGTAGAGATAGGACAAGGGCTAATGATTTTAAACTCAAAGTGGGATGATTCAGACTAGATATAAGAAAGAAATTTTTTAGTATGAGGGTGATGAAATACTGGAACAGATTTCCCAGAGAGGTTGTAGATGCCTCATCCCTGAAAACATTCAAGGTCAGGTTGGATGGGACTATGAACGACCTGATCTAGTTGAAGATGTCCCTGCTTATTGCAGGGGGGTTGGACTAGATGACCTTTAAATGTCCCTTCAAACACGAACCATTCTGCAATTCTACAATTCTACGATAGAGGTATGTATCCAGATACACGTGTTCCAGTCTAAACATGTAGGTCCAGTTGCAGGATCATAGCTTTTCTGATAACACTCTACAGTTTTCAAGGTAAAAACTTCATGGGGTTCTTTCCACTTGCTTTGTACATCAAATATTAAATAAAACATCTGTTAAAGACTGATGGTTCCTACTTGCTGAGTTTTTTCTTGAGAAAATTAGAACAGAGAAAATGGGTGATCATCTGTTACATTTTTTACACACATTATAGATTGTAATTCATTTATATTTATTCTTTGAGAGTGAATTTGCAGACAGGTTACAGCATTTATCAAAATGTAGTGAAGAATGTTTCAGATTGTAAATCCTGAATGTAAATGCACTTGCCTTCTAGATGCTTTAGTATCAAAAGACATAAGAAACTGCAGATTAATTATTTTGGGTACCCTAATTATTGATACTTGATAGAGAAAAGCTCTGTATGACTTTCAGTACTGCATTTTATTTTAATGGGCAGTACTCCAATTTTTGTATAGTGAAGTGTCAGCTCTTAGAAACATACTTTTATCATGCTCCGAAGGACAAGTTAAAGCACAAGGAAGTGAAGTGATTTTCCCCAAGTTACGCAATCTCACTGGGTAGAAACAAGAACTGAACCCTGATTTCCTGGCTTATGGTCATGAACTTTCACAGCGAAGTCACACTTTAGAGGAGAAAATAGGTACCTAATTACTTTCAGAACAAAGTGTGAAGTGTTGAGGAATCAGAAAATCATAGAATCACAGAATCATTTAAGTTGGAAAAGATTCTTGAGATCCTTGAGTCCAACTGTTAACCTAACACTACCAAATCCACCACTAAACCGTGTCCCTCAACGCCATGTCTCCACATCTTTAAACTGTCTCCAGGGATAGTGACTCAACCACTTCCCTAAGCAAACTGGTCCAATGCTCGATAGCCCTTTCAGTGAAGAATTTTTCCCTAATATCCAATCTAAACCTTTCATGGTGCAACTCAAGGCTATTTCCTCTTGTCCTATCACTTGTTACTTGAGAAAACAGACGGGCACCCACATTGCTACTACCTCCTTTCAGGTGGCTGTAGAGAGTGATAAGATCTCTCCTGAGACTTCTTTTCCCCAGACTAAACAACCTTAGTTCCTTCAGCAACTCCTTGTAAGACTTTTGCTCTAGATCGTTCACCAGCTTTTTTGCTCTTTTTTGGACACGGTCCAGTACCTCAATATCTTTCTTGTCATGAGGGGCCCAGAACTGAACATGGTATTTGAGGTGTGGCCTCATCAGTGCTGAGTATGGGGGAGAATATCACTTCCCTAGTCCTGCTGGCCACACTATTTCTGATACAAACCAGGAATTGGCCTTCTTGGCCACCTTGGCACACTGCTATGTAACTCTTGGTAAACAGCGAGCTGGTTTGTCTCATGCTACAAGGAAATTTTAGGTTATCGGTTGCTAAGGTTCGTCTGTTGTGCTAGGTAGCATGGATCATAGACTTGTTGGTTCAACTAAAAGTGATGGGAAACAGTTCTGTGTGTCTGTCATTTCTTGCGGGGTGTTTCCAGATTGCATGCAGCTGGTTGGCCCTTCTTAGGCATGTTCCTGAGAAGTGCTGTCTCACCCATTATGAGTGACGTAGCAGCAGTTTCTCACATAAAAGTTCCTGATCCTGCCTGTGTAAATATTATTGAGTAAAAGGATACAGACTTTATCAATAAATAATAAGAAAAGATGGTGTCTGTAGAAGGGAATGATACCTAGTGATACCTCATCAGCCATACCTTTCTGTGTTCTTTGCCTTGAACAAATGTAAGGCAATTGGTGTCATTTTGATCATCTTTCACTGACGTCATTAATCATTTTCGTAACTTCTGTGAATAACACAGCATCTTCATTGTCATAGCAACTTTTGAAGTCCTTTAAAATATAGTGTATCACACGTTTTGCTTTGAAATATAGTCCTATTCAACTGCAAAGGATATCACAAATGTCATATTGGTCACATCTTGTTGCCAGAATAGTCAGATAGTTATCCGCATTATTGCATAATCTTAAAAGAAGAGCTATCAGATCAGGCTGTCAACTACTTGTATTTGTTTTCCAGAGCTATGTTTTTCACTGAAGTGTTTAAAGAATATTGGAATTATAACTACCAAACTTTCTCTTTAAAGATTAGGGATGCTGTGAGGAGAGGTGTTGCGGTGGTAAACAGGACAGAGCAGCAAAAAGTAGAAGGCAATTCAATATTACAGCTTCTCTGAGGTCTTTTAAGTAATCTCTGTATAACATATTTTCTGCTCTAACCATCTTGATTCCAGATTACATCTTTTAGAAGCCTTTGTAAATTTCAAGTGGGAGCACATCAAGGTATGGTCGTAGGCATGGATATGGACATGATGTGTTTAGGCATTGAAAACTCGTCACTGCTTTATCTTACCTGACAGTCATGGGAAACAGGCTTTCTGAAAGGGCCTTATCTCCCTGGCATCAGAGCTATTGCAGCAAGCAGGATAAGCAGATGCAGCCAGGACTGAAACTCCCAGTCACTTCTCAAGGTGACACAAGATCCCTTCAGGACCTGCTGCAGGTGCACTACCGACAAAGCAACCTGCTGTTGCACAGAAAGGCAGAACCTTCTGCCCTAGCTCTCCAGGTGGTTGTTACAAGGGATGCTGTTCCAACAAGAGGACTAGAGACTGTCCTGCTGTTCTTTCTTCTGTTGATGGGAAATCTCTTCTGAGCCCTGACCTTTCTTGGCACTGCAGCTGAAGGACCTTCATTGGTTTCTTTTTTAGGATGGGGTGGAGACTGATTTGCAACTAGGTACAGACATCTCTCCCATGCCTTTTTTACCATCCCCTCACAGATGCATTCCCCAGAGCTTGGCCAGAATAGGAAGCCCAAGAGCACTCCTTGGCCACTTCAGTCCAAAATTCAGTAACTTAGTTCATTTTCAACAGCCATTGCAGTGAGTCTGTGCTGAAGGGACTCAGCAGCACTTGCATATTCCATTTCACCAGCTTTTGCCTGGAAACAGTATCCTCTCCTGCGAGGACAGTGGTAACTTGCTGGGTGAGCTGGGAGGATGGAGGAAGTGGGCTGCTGAACAAAAGCAAAGGTCACAGCCATTTGCTAAGCATGTGCATGCATGTCTGAGACCTACATGTTTAAGTAGCATTCCTAAATGGACAAGTATGAGGCAGTGAATTTATGCAAAGTAAGGAAAGAAAAGTGTACGGAAAACAGAAAGTGTGGTGGAGGAGGAAGGATGGTAGAAATATTGTGGTAGACGGCAGTTAACATCTTTTTCTCATGATGAAAACACCTATGACATTAGACCTTAAATGTCTCTCATGTTGTCAGTTCCTCTAGCTGTCAGTGTTACACTGTCCCAAACTAGGAGCAAAAGCATGCAGAGGTGACTTTCTCTGCCTGATGTGTGCCATCAGCATTTTAGAGTAATTATTTTCAGAGTGGGCATCTTTGCTCTCTTTCCCTAAGAAAAGCAAACAAAAGAAAGACTAGAAGGAGAGCTAATGCTCTGTATGTGGTGGCAGTGCCATGTAGCAATCAGTTTTCAAATATTCATTATGCAACTATTTTTATTCTGCAGTCTAGTGAGAAGCAAATTATGCTTTTTCATCTGGTATTGAGCTTTTCTACAAAAAGGCTGAGAGGATTTGAGTGTTTCGGGGGGGAACTAAAAATGTTCCAGATTTCTTCTTGTCCTTATAATTCTTCACCCAGCTGTGGTTTTAATTAGGAGTTCTGCAACAGCACCTCTGAGAGTCTATCCATCAATGACGAGACTGGAACATTATAAATGTACACTGGTCTTGAATATAAAGAAAAGAGGTTTATAAAGATGAAACTTGTTTTTAAAGTTATGTATAATTTTGGACTTCATGAAGATGTCCATTGTAATATTTGAGCTATCAGAGATTCATTTAAAGTATGAGAGAAGCTTATCTTTCCATCCTCATCTGTGGACTGGTCAAAACCACAACAAAACCATACAAATATTGCCCTGCCTAATGCTTCCAGGTTATTTGTTCCTCTCATATGTCGTTAAGAAGCATGGCTGCTGACAAAATAGGTAATGGTATACAGACATTACAAAATAACATATTTAATCTCTTAGTAATGCTAATTCAAAATACCAAGAAATCATATTATTGTTAACATATTTAATACTATTATCTGATTTTGTTCCTATCTGTGATTTCCACAACATTCCTTTCACCAGACCCTGTTAGGAAAGAACATGGTCTAGCCCAGAATCCACATTTACAACCCACAATAAGAAAAGTTTACAGACATTTCAAAATTCTCCTGGGAATTAAATAAGTAAATCTCAAATGGATTAGATTATAAAAGTTCAAAAGCAAGTGTCAATTTACATTCTAAGGGGTAAAACTAACACTTAGGAAGTGTTTATTTCCTGATGAAAAGGCTGAGGTGCTTAATGCCTTCTTTGCCTCAGTCTTCAATAGTCAGACTAGTTATCCTCAGGGTATTCAACTCCCTGAGCTGGCAGGCAGGGACAAAGACCAGGACAGCCTTCCCACAATCCAGGAGGACCTGCTGCACCACCTGGGCACACACAAGTCCATGGGGCCAGATGGGATCCCCCCGAGAGTACTGAGGGAGCTGGCAGGGGAGATTGCCAAGCCCCTCTCCATCATTTATCAACAGTCCTGGATAACAGGGGAGGTCCCAGAAGACTGGAAACTTGCCAATGTGATGCCCTTCTACAAGAAGGGCCGTAAGGAGGACCCGGGGAACTACAGGCCTGTCAGCCTGACCTCGGTACCGGGGAAGATTATGGAACAGCTCATCTTGAGTGTGCTCATACGGCATGTACAGGACACCCAGGGGATCAAGCCCAGCCAGCATGGGTTCATGAAAGGAAGGTCATGCTTGACCAACCTGATCTCCTTCTATGACCAGGTGACCCGCCTAGTGGATGAGGGAAAGGCCGCGGATGTCATCTACTTGGACTTTAGCAAGGCCTTTGACACCATGTCCTACAGTATTCTCCTAGAAAAGCCAGTGGCTCGCAGCTTAGACAGGAACACTCTTTGCTGGATAAAAAACTGGCTGGATGGCTGAGCTCAGAGAGTCATGGTGAATGGAGTTAAGTCCAGGTGGTGGCCCGTCATCAGTGGTGTTCCCCAGGGATCGGTGTTGGGGCCTGTCCTGTTTAACATCTTTGTCGATGACCTGGATGAGGAGATTGAGTGCTCCCTCAGTAAGTTTGCTGATGACACCAAATTGAGCAGCTGTGTTGACTTCCTTGAGGGTAGGGAGGCTTTGCAGAGGGATCTGGACAGTCTGGACTGAGGTGATGAGGCCAATTGTATGAAGTTCAATAAAGCCAAGTGCCGGGTCCTGCACTTTGGTCACAACAACTCCCTGCAACGCTACAGGTTTGGGGGTGAGTGGCTGGAAAGCTGCCCAGCAGAAAGGGACCTGGGTGTGCTGCTCGACAGCCCTCTGAACATGAGCCAGCAGTGCGCCCAGGTGGCCAAGAAGGCCAACGGCATCCTGGCCTCCATCAGAAATAGTGTGGCCAGCAGGACTAGGGAAGTGTTTGTGCCCCTGTACTCAGCACTGGTGAGGCTGCACCTTGAATCCTGTGTTCAGTTCTGGGCCCCTCACCACAAGAAGGACATGGAGGTGCTGGAGCGGGTCCAGAGAAGGGCAACGAAGCTGGGGAAGGGTCTGGAGCACAGATCTTACGAGGAGCGGCTGAGGGAGCTGGGGTTGCTTAGTTTAGAGAAGAGGAGGCTGAGAGGAGACCTTATGACTCTCTACAACTACCTGAAAGGAGGGTGTAGTGAGGTGGGTGCTGGCCTCTTCTCTAATGTAACAAGTGATAGGACAAGAGGAAATGGCCTCAAGTTACACCAGGGAAGGTTTAGGCTGGATATTAGGAAAAATTTCTTCACTGAAAGAGTGATCATGCATTGGAACAGGCTGCCCAGGGAGGTGGTAGAGTCACCATCCCTGGAGGTGTTCAAGAAATGTGTAGATCTGGTGCTTAGGGACATGGTTTAGTGAGTTAGGTGGTGTTGGTTTGGACTTGATGATCCTTGAGGTCTTTTCCAACCTTAATGATTCTATGATTCTATGATTCTATGATTCTTTCATGAGTTGCAAAACTGCTTTATAATGTGGTACATAGCGAAGCAGGAATGTTTAACAATAATTATGTGTTTAGAGCATGCATTTGTAGATTAATTTCTTAGTTTGGAGGCAGTTCACAGAGCATCTGGCCTTGTTATTTCTGTTCTCTTTCTATACAACTATATTACTATTAGTTGTAACTACAGAGTTAGAATCACTGAATCATAAAATAATTTAGCTTGGAGTGGTTCTCTGGAAGCTCTCTCATCCAATCCTCTGCTGAAAGTTTGATCAAGTTTCCCAGGGCCTTCACTAGTCTCCAAAAGTGGAGATTCCACAACAGTTTTGGGCAGCTGGTTTCTGTTCTTAACCATCATCATTGTGAAGATTATTTTTTTTCTTTATGTCCATTCAAAATATTACTTTGTGCAAACTGAGACTGTTGTTTCTTGTCCTTTGTCTATGAATCACTGAAAAGAGTCTGTCTCTGCCTCCCTATATCCTCCCTATATGTAGGTGAATACAATAATTACATCTATCTCCCCTTATCCATGCTATTGAGACCCAGTCTCTCAGCGTTCCTCACCCTTTGTCTCAATCAGACAGTCCTCCATTCAACTCTCACCAGTTTCCTAGTGTCAATGGAAAAGTTCTGTGCCTGCTCCATTAATGCTCTGAAGTGCCTGTATAAGCCAGATATAAGCCTGTCTGTCTGACAGGCCAATAAGCCCCACTGAGAAAGACCATATGTTAACCTGGGCTTCATTCTGTCCGATACGATTACACAGCACAGCTTCCCAGCTTCTTCCTGTTCCTAGGTCATCTAGCAGAAGCCGTGTGGCACTGCATGACACCCAGGAACATAAGAATTATTGCTGCTGTGGTGGGAGAAGTGGTGGTCTGTGAGCTGCAGTTCAACAAGCAAACCCAGAGCTCTTTGTCCGAAGCTGGTTACCTTTGCAGGTCTGCCTATTTGAAAATCACAAATCTTCTAGCTTTATACATAGTAGCTTTACCCTCTTGACCTAGAGAGGGAAGGAGAACATAACTAAAGCTAAACCAGTTACCCTAAAACCTTTCTTGTTGTATGACATATGGAATCTTCTTTCTTTCCTAAAAACTGTTGTGCACCTCTTTTGTTGCTGAACCAAGTATGAGCAGAGAAGGAGACAGATGATGCTATTTTTGGGATAGCATACAGGGATTTGTGTCTTGTTTTGATCCTCTGGATCTGAAGAAGCATCTAAAGCTATTTACGCTGCCTGGCAGAGTCAGTTTTACTCTACACCAGTAAAACATGCATTTCTACGTTGTTTCAATGTGTCAAAACAGAAAAAACTTTAAAATGAAGATTCTTTGCTAACCACTGAATTTTCTTTTTTCCTTAATGTGAAAATATTCCTCATGGTGGTTGTTACAGGTGTTTTCTTATAATCTTCTTCTTTCTGCTATCCCCTAAGGGTCACGGAATAGCTATCACAAAAGCAGAAGAGGTGTCTTAGAAACCTGTTTTGAAAGAGAGTGTAAATATAACACAACCTACAGACATAAAACATGGAAGTGTCAGTAGTCACGTTCTGATTATAAATACTATAAGCCTTCATGTACTGAGGCCTTTAATTAATAACATTAGTTTCTTCAGCCAGTTAAAATCTTCAGCCTTTCTGCTGAACAGTGTACCTACCTCCAGAAAATATTTCCACTCTTTTGTCCCTAAGAATTATGTCCAATGTAGAAGTCAGTTTTGTAACAGGTCTAAATTAAGTCTAATAAAAGGCTGTTTATCACACTTTTCTGCTAGAGTTGTGTTATTAATTTCCATTTGTAAAACATTAGGCGAAACTATTAAGAAGATAAAAAAACATGGCATTTTTAATACAAGATAGTTACGGCATTTGTAGGAATGTATAATGCGTACACAATTGCTATGATGCACATTTGCAGCACCTCTAACAAACAAATGTGGTGATTTAACAGTAATACAAAATACAGATTAATCTACAGTGAGGCTATGATAAAAAACACTGGAGCTGCGTAAGGCAGCCCGATCTGCTCCCTGTATAACAACCTGCACAGTTAAGAAAAGGCAACGGGTGATAGTAGTAGGCACTATGTGCTGTGGAGGCACCCATTTGCTGACCTGACCCACTCTCTAGAGACATGTGTGGCTCGTATCAGGTATGTCACTGAGAGACTACCAAGCCTCATACAGTCCACCGACTATTATCCACTGCTGTTGTTTCACCTGGGCACCAGTGATACAGCCAGGAGCAGTCTGAGGCGTATCAAGAAGGATTACAGAGACCTGGGGGAGGCGGTAAGGAACCCTGGAGCATAGGCAGTTTTTTCATCAATCCTCCCAGTCAAAGGGAAGGGGTTTGAGAGGACCAGTTGAATCTGGCAAGTCAACAAATGGTTAGAGGACTGGTGTCACAGCCAGGGATTCACCTACTTCAACCATTGGACTTTTTTTGAGACACCTGGTCTGCTCGCGGCTGTTGGGGTCCACCTGTCAGAAAAAGGCAAGAGCATCTTCAGTCATACGCTTGCCAACCTGGTGAAGAGAGCTTTAAACTAAAGTTGCTGGGGGAGGGGAACCTCAGTCCATCTCCCTCTTACCAATGTGATGTCAGTGACAGCAATAGATGCCCAGAGCCTAGAGAAGGATCACAGGTCAGAAGCACCTGAAGAGCAGCAAAAAGGAATTGCAGACAATAAGTCAGCCTCATTGGCTGACCCAAATTCAGTGCTTCTGTGCATATGCATGTAGCATGGAGAATAAACAATGTGTGCTGTCGACACACTGGAAGGAAGGAAAGCCATCCAGAGGGACCTGGACAGGCTGGAGAAGTGGGCCCGTGTAAACCTAATGAGGTTTAATAAGGCCAAGTGCAGGGTGCTGCACTTGGGTCGGGGCAACCCCAGGTATTTATACAAACTGGGGGAAGATCTCCTTGAGAGCAGCCCTGCGGAGAAGGACTTGGGGGTCTTGGTGGACGAGAAGCTGGACATGAGCCGGCAGTGCGTGCTTGCAGCCCGCGAAGCCAGCTGTGTTTTGGGCTGCATTAAAAAAAGGGGTGGCCAGCAGGGAGAGGGAGGTGATTGTCCCCTCTACTCGGCTCTTGTGAGGCCCCATCTGGAGTACTGTGTCCAGCCCTGGGGCCCCCAGCACAGGAAGGATGTCGAGCTCTTAGAGTGGGTGCAGAGGAGGGCCACAGAGATGATCAGAGGGCTGGAGCACCTCTCCTATGAGGAAAGGTTGAGGGAACTGGGCTTGTTTAGCTTGGAGAAGAGAAGGCTCCGGGGAGACCGCATTGCAGCCTTCCAGTACTTGAAGGGAGCCTATAAACAGGAGGGGGAGCGACTGTTTACGAGGGTGGATAGTGATAGGACAAGGGGGAATGGTTTTAAATTAAGACAGGGGAGGTTTAGGTTAGAGATTAGGAGAAAGTTTTTCACCCAAAGGGTGGTGGCACACTGGAACAGGTTGCCCAGGGAGGTCGTGGATGCCCCGTCCTTGGAGGCATTCAAAGCCAGGCTGGATGTGGCTCTGAGCAGCCTGGTCTAGTGGTTGGCAGCCCTGCATATGGCGGGGGGGTTGAAACTAGATGATCACTATGGTCCTTTTCGACCCAGGCCATTCTATGATTCTATGAATGAGAGATGTGTGCACACCTGCAGGGCTATGACCTTATTGGCATCACAGCAATGTGGTGGGATGGCTCCTATGACTGGAATGTTGGAATGCAGGGATACAGGCTCTTTAGGAAGGACGGACAGGGGAGATGAGGAGGGGATATCTCCTCTGTCAATGACCAGCTGGAGTGCATGGAGCTCCACCTGGGGATGGGTGAGGAACCAATAGAGAGCTTGTGGGTCAGGATTAAAGGGAGGGCAAGGACAGGTGACCTTATAATGGGGGTCTTCTGCAGGCCACCTCACTAGGAGCACCAAGCAGATGAGGCCTTCTATAGACAGGAGCAGCCTCATGTTCACAAGCCCTGGTCCTCATGGAGGACTTTAACCACACTGACATCTGTACAGCAGGGCATAAGCCAGGAATACGATGGGATAAAGCCCTTGAGGGAAGAGAGGCTCAAGAAAGCTGCTTCATATTCAAGGATAACCTCCTCCAAGCTCAGGAATGATGCATCACATCAAAGAGGAAGTCAAGAAAAATGCCAGGAGTCCTGCATGGATGAACAAGAAACTCCTGGGCAAATTCAAACACAAAAAGGCAGCTTACAGAGGGTGGAAGGGAAGGACAGGTAGGCTGGGAGGAATACAGAGTAAATGCCTGAGCAGACAGAGATCACATTATGAAAGCTAAAGCCCTGACAGAATTAAATCTGGCCAAGGACATCAAGGACAACAAGAAAAGATTCTGTAGGCACATTGGTGATAAAAGGAAGACTAGGGAAAACATGGGCCCTCTCCAGAAGGAAATGGGAGACCTGTTTACCTGAATATGGGAAGACTGAAGTACTCAATTACTTTTTTGCCTCAGTTTTCACTAGCAAGTGCTCAAGCCACACTGCCCAAGTCACAGAAGGCAAAGGCAGGGACTGGGAGAATGAAGAACCACCCGCTGTAGGAGAAGATCAGGTTTGAGACCATCTAAGAAACCTGAAGGTGTACAAGTCCATGGGACCCGATGAGATGCAACCATGGCTCATGAGGGAACTGGCAGATGAAGTTGCTGTGCCACTCTCCATATATTTGACAAGTCATGGAACTTTGGTAAAGTTCCCATCCACTGACTGGAAAACAGGAAACATAACCCCATTTTTAAAAAGAGTAAAAAGGAAGACCTGCGGAACTACAGGCCAGTCAGTCTCATCTCTGTGCCTGGCAAGATCATGGAGCAGATCATCCTGGAAACTATGCTAAGACACATGGAAAATAAGGAGGTCATCGGTGACGGCCAGCATGGCTTCACTAAGGACAAATTGTGCCTGAGAAATTTGGTGACTTTCTTTGTTGGGGTTACAGCTTTGGTGGATAAAGGAAGAGCAACTGATGTAATCTACTTGCACTTGTGCAAAGCAGTTGACACTGTTCTGCATGGCATCCTTGTCTCTAAATTGGAGGGACATGCATTTGATGTATGGACCACTTGGTGGAAAAAGAATTGGCTGGTTGGTCACACTCAAAGAATTCAGGTCGCAGTCCTGAAGATAAGGACTTGGTGGTGCTGGTTGATGAGAAGCTGAACATGACCCAGCAATGTGTGCTTACAGCCCAGAAAGCCAGCTGTGTCTTGGGCTGCATCAAAAGAAGCGCAACCAGAAGGTCGAGGGAGGTGATTCTCCCCTTCTACTCCACTCTTGTGAGACTCAACCTGGAGTACTGAGTCCAGCTCTGGAATCCTCAGCAAAGGAAAAGCATGGACCTGTTAGAGCAAGTTCAGAGAGGGGCCACAAAGATGATCAGAGGGCTGGAGTACCTTCTATATGAGGACAGTCTGAGGGTGTTGTTCAGTCTGGAGAAGAGAAGGCTCCAAGGAGACCCTGTAGCAGCCTTCCAGTACTAAAGGGGGCCTACAGGAGAGATAGGGAGGCACTTTTTATCGGGGAGTGTAGTGACAGGATGAGGATATAAGCTGAAAAAGAGTAGATTTAGATTAGATATTAGGAAGAAATTTTTTTCTGTGGTGGTGAGACACTGGAAGAGGTTGCCCAGAGAAGTTGTGGATGCCCCATCCCTGGAGGTGTTCAAGGCCAGGCTGGATGAGGCTTTGAGCAACCTGGTCTAGTGGGAGGTGTCCCTGCCCATGGCGGGGGGTGTAGAACTAGGTGATCTTTAAGGTCCCTTCCTACCCAAACCATTCTTTGATTCTGTGATATGATTCATGTTTGGGGGCTTTATTTATTTATTTAGAGTAGTAAATGCCACAGTTCACAAGAGTCATCTGATGCATCCTGAACAGTTTGTTACATGTTTAGAATGATTTTACATTTGAGTAGAACTGGATGTAGGAAATAAAGTTTGCTTCATATTCACAGCAGTCTGATCAGTTTGGAGGCAGACACGTAACTTTTCCTCTCTGGTATTCTCCAGTTTTGTATCTGTCATTGATTAGTGTCTGGATTGGTGTGTGCTTAGAGTCTCATTAATTTTGTCTATTTGACAGTACCCAAGAGGACACAGTCAAGCCTGGAAAGTTCAGATATTAGGCTAGTCAACAACACCAGGGCGTGATTTTGTTTTGCTGAGGAAGAGATCGTCAAAAGCAGGCCAGAAAAATGATGAATAGAAAATCTTGGAGAGAAGTGTTTTACAGCAGCAATGACTTCTAACTTGTCAGATCTATTTGTGTAGTTTTTTATTCCTCATGAGGCTCTTCACTGTTGCTTCTGGACTGAGCATTCAGCCACTCATTAATCATATTTTCACAGTATTTCTGCTGAGGTATAATAGATTGGAAATTCAGGAGAGCTGAAAAACAGGGCTTTAGTCTTTGGTTTTATTTTCTTAGGTTGTGGGGTTTTTTTGGCCAGGAACCTCCCTGTGTACATAACTAAGGTGACAGAATATGTGTTTTTAGATGACTGTGGATGCTGTTTTTCAAAAACACTAATTCTTTATTGTTTATTGTTAGCATGATTTGTGTAAACTACCAGATAGAAACACTTCCCTGAGCACTGGTAAAATTCTAGCCATATTTTAAGTGCAGGGCATTCTTTTTTTCCTCTTTCATAGTTCTTGTAATTTGAGTGACTTTTATAATCTTTTTCTATTCTCCCAGTTTATGTCACAGATCTCTTACTTGAGAGTTCATATAATGCCTGCAATACTTCATTTTTTAGTCTACCTAAAAATTGATCTATCTTTATGTATAAGGCCTGTGAAACTTCATTTTCTATGAAGATCTGAGAATTGACATTTTATTTACACGTTTTGATATTAGTAACTATAGTGATATTCAATAATACTGAACTGAAAAATAACTTCTAACTCAGCTGCGCAGAAATACATGTTGGGAGCTAATTCTGTAGTTGATAATTGAAATAAAAATTTACACAAGATTGTCCACAGAAAGAGAAATATGTTGTATAGATGCTATCAAATAGAAGTGTTGTATCAAATATTAAGTAGTATCAAATATAACAAGAGATTTGTTAATGAGGCATGCCTGAAAGAGGATCCATAACAAAATTTGGAAATAATTTTGGATATCAAAGAAATAGTATGTCCTTACATGTACATTTATGTGCCAAGTTCGTATTCATGGTGCAGTGACATAAAAAAATTTACACTGATACCCAAATAGAAATAATACATTTTCCTAGTGCTTCTGCAAATACTTGAATGTGGTAATGATGTAACTAAAAATTGTAAGCTAGTATGTTCTAATGATTCCTTTCTTAATGTTCTGTTTTCTAGGTAAGTACTCTCTGTATTCTTCTTCATTAAACTGAGAGAAAGCCTAACATTCCACTCTGACTTCTCAAAGTGCAACAAAAAAGGTAAAAACGAAGACCATAAAAATGAGGGGCTATTTGGTAAGAATTCATTTTGGTTTACATACTCATCGACTTTATTTTCAGAGGAATGTGACCATTACAGAGGATTATTTTGTGTAGAATGGATGAGAGGAGAGACGCTGATTATAGCAACTGTTCATGAAATGCTCATTGCACTTGCAGGCTTCCCGGGTGAACTGCAGGCAGCACTCCCTCCTCTCCACAGTCGTAAGATCACATTAATAATGTAAAGGCTTTTTATTTCTTAAAAGGTTGAAGCAGACAATAGCCAGAGAGATAGCATAGTTCAGGTATGTAGGAGGTAACATCCTTCAGGCAAACAGAACGAGCAGTTTGGTACAGAGTACGTTACTAAATCAACCTGTAGAGGGCAACATGGTGGTTTTAGCATAGCAAAATTTATATGGCTATAATTGGGAAATAAGAAAGGTCATTGACATTTCAGCATAACTAGTTTAAAAGCCCATAGAAAATACCTACTGTTACTATATTTTGCTTCTTGTAATACTAAAATAATATATCTTGTTCTGAGTTGTCATAGAATGGAGATTGTCTTACTCATTGGTTTAAAAAATATCTTTCTGCTCTGTAATTCTAGAATTAAAAAAAATCATTTTGATAACCAATACAGTCCTATAATTTTTTGATAAATTAAAAAATATTCTGCCCCACAATATTTTCTTTCTAAGTAATGCATTGCGTATAAAGGGAGAGGACTAACGTGTATTAAAATATATGTATTAAAAAACCCCTGTGACTGTGTGTCCATTCCCTACAACCTTAAACTTCTTTCTTCTCATTAAGACATCCTTTGAGGGAGAGGAGTGAGTCCCACGGTATTGTAAAAATCAACTGTGAGACATAAGTCTCTCAAACCTTGCACTTTTTGTACAAGCACACTTCATAGTACTGAATGCTTTCTGACAGAAAATAAGGTTGAATCTGACTTTTGTGAGTCCTTTGACAAGGAGCCTGTTGAGAACTGGCTACTGTGATCCCGGTATTACCATCCTCAGAGCACAAATAACAGAACCATTCAGAAAGTTCTCCCTAAGAGCAAAGGAATTGGGGCTTGAAAGGTAGAGTGGGTTTCTTTTGTACCACACAAAATAAAGAAATGGGCATATTTCAGGTAAGTTCTTCTATTTATTTGTACAGGGAACATTCAACTGTACAAATTTTACTATTCATGTAATGTCTTGTGCATGCATACAATATCTTACAGCATCTCATGCATGTACAAGAGAAATAGCACAAACATAAGTGCGTGCTCATAAACACAGGCCAAGCTGAACTAAAATGCAGCCGTGCTTTGGAGATTTTGGGGTTTTTTAACCTAATCTTTTTTTGTTTTAAATATTGACATTTTACCTGAAATAGTTCTAGGCACTTCTACTAGTGTTTTTCTAACAGGTTTTCTCAAACCAATTTAATATGCAGCTGTTCTTCCTGTTAGAGGAAGACTAGATGTCATGTATTTAGTAGCAGATTATTACTGACTTAACAGCTTGAGTATTAGAATCTTTTTAATTAAACTTTTTTTTTTTTGTCTAGCATACAGTGAGCATTTACTGGCTTTTGAAAGCATTTTCCTTGTCATTTCCATACTTGCTGCATTATGGTGCAGATACATAATTAAGCACTGAAAATCTGTTCTTAAAAAGAACAAATAACATATCTTCTAACAGGCTGTTACAAGTACTCATAGGGACAGGAGTGTCATAGATGGTAGTATTAGAACAAATGTGCTAATAAATAGAAGCAGTCATGGGTGGTGTGTGCTACAGCTGATGACGGCAGAAATGGAAATGGTTTGTCTTATTGCAGCTGAGATAAGCTCAGAATTTTTGCTCATATCAGTTTGAAGCAAATACTTTCACACGTTTAAGGTTACATCAGATAATTATAAGGTAACATACGGCATACTTTCCATATTTGGAATGTATGTAAAATGGCTAATACAATCATAGAATCATAGAATGGCCTGGGTCGAAAAGGACCATAGTGATCATCTAGTTTCAACCCCCCCGCCATATGCAGGGCCACCAATCACTAGACCAGGCTGCTCAGAGCCACATCCAGCGTAGCCTTGAATGCCTCCAGGGATGGGGCATCCACAACCTCCCTGGGCAACCTGTTCCCGTGTGCCACCACCCTTTGGGTGAAAAACTTTCTCCAAATCTCTAACCTAAACCTCCCCTGTCTTAATCTAAAACCATTCCCCCTTGTCCTATCACTATCCACCCTCGTAAACAGTCGCTCCCCCTCCTGTTTATAGGCTCCCTTCAAGTACTGGAAGGCTGCAATGAGGTCTCCCCGGAGCCTTCTCTTCTCCAAGCTAAACAAGCCCAGTTCCCTCAACCTTTCCTCATAGGAGAGGTGCTCCAGCCCTCTGATCATCTTAGTGCCCCTCCTCTGCACCCGCTCCAAGAGCTCCACGTCCTTCCTGTGCTGGGGGCCCCAGGCCTGGACACAGTGCTCCAGATGGGGCCTCACAAGAGCAGAGTAGAGGGGCACAATCACCTCCCTCTCCCTGCTGGCCACCCCTTTTTTAGTGCAGCCCAAAACACAGTTGGCTTTGCGGGCTGCAAGAACACACTGCTGGCTCATATCCAGCTTCTCGTCCACCAGGATCCCCAAGTCCTTCTCCGCAGGGCTGCTCTCAAGGAGATCTTCCCCCAGTTTGTATCAATACCTGGGGTTGCCCCGACCCAAGTGCAGCACCCTGCACTTGGCCTTGTTAAACCTCATTAGGTTTACACGGGCCCACTTCTCCAGCCTGTCCAGAACCCTCTGGATGGCTTTCCTTCCTTCCAGTGTGTCGACAGCACCACTCAGCTTAGTATCATCCACGAACTTGCTGGGGGTGCACTCAATGCCATTCTCTATGCAATTGATGAAGATGTTAAAGAGCACCGGTCCCAAGACGGACCACTGAGGGACACCGCTCATGACCGGCCTCCACCCTGACACAGAACCATTAATCATAACCCTTTGGCTGCATCCGGCCAGCCAATTCCTAATCCATCATACAGTCCATCCTTCAAATCCACACCTCTCCAATTTAGAGAGAAGGATGTGCTGAGGGACCATGTCAAAGGCTTTGCAGAAGTCCAGGTAGACGACATCCATCGCCCTTCCCCCGTTCACCGAAGCGGTCACTTCATCATAGAAGGCCACCAGATTGGTCAGGCAAGATCTGCCCTTGGTGAAGCCATGCTGGCTGTCTCGAATCACCTCTTTGTCTCATATGTGCCTTAGCATAGCTTCTAGGAGGATCTGTTCCATGATCTTCCCAGGCACAGAGGCGAGGCTCACCGGCCTGTAGTTCCCCGGGTCTTCTTTTCTCCCTTTCTTAAAAATGGGAGTAATATTTCCATTTTTCCAGTCTCCGGGGACCTCCCCAGACAGCCAGGATTTTTCAAATATGATGGAGAGCGGCTCAGCAACCACATCAGCCATATCTATCAGAACCCTAGGATGGATATCATCCGGTCCCATGGACTTATACACGTTCAATTTCATGAGGAGGACTCGGACTTGTTCCACCGTTACAATGGGACAGAAACCACTCCCCACACCCTCACCTAGAGGCTCAGAGTCCTGGCAGATACGAGAAGCCCGACCACTGGTGAAGACTGAGGCAAAGCACTCATTAAGTACCTCAGCTTTTTCTATGTCTAAGGAAGCCAGCTCCCCATTACCTTTCATCAGAGGGGGAACACTCTCCTTGGCCTGTCTCCTCCTGCCTAAGTACCTGTAGAACCCCTTCTTGTTATCTTTCACATCCCTTGCCAAGTTCAGCTCCATCTGTGCCTTGGCTTTCCTAATCCTATCTCTGCACACACGGACAACAGCCCTGTATTCCTCCCAGGCTACACAACCCCGCTTCCACTTCCTGTACATTTCCCTCTTTTCCCTCAGTTTAAGCTGCAGGTCCTTGCATAGCCATGACGGTCGCCTGCCTCCCCTGCTTGACTTCTTTTGCTGGGGTATGGAGAGCCGCTGAGCTCTCAAAAGGGTGTCCTTAAAGAGCTGCCAGCACTGTTCTGCACCCATGCCCTTAAGGACAGTTTCCCAGGGGATCCCACTCAGTAGCTCCTTGAGCAGCTGGAAGTTGCTCTCTTGAAGCACAGGGTCCTGGCTTTGCTTTTAGCCAGGCCCACCTTCCTCCAGATCACAAACTCCACCAAAGCATGGTCACTACAGCCCAGGCTGCCTCCAATCTTAACCTCTCTAATGCTCTCCTCCACATTTGTGAGGACCAGGTCCAGTAGGGCCTCTCCTCGAGTGGGTCCATCTATTACCTGGATCAGGAAGTTGTCCTCGACAGACTCCAGGAATCTCCCGGATTGTCTGCCACCCGCTGTGCCACTATCCCAGCAGATATCCGGGTGGTTGAAATCCCCCATCAGGACAAAATTCTGCATGCAGGACACCTCCTGCAGCTGGAGAAAAAAGGCCTTACCAACAGGCTCCCCCTGATCAGGTGGCCTGTAGCAGACCCCAACCACTAGATGCCCTACACTGGAACGATCCTTGTTTTTTACCCATAAGCTCTCGACCTGATCGTGGCTGTTCCTCAGCCACAGCTCTTCACAATCTATCCACTCTTTGACATAGAGGGCAACTCCCCCACCCCTCTTACCTTGCCTGTCCCTTCTGAACAGCCGATACCCCTCAATATACAATATCACGTTTTGTTCAGAGAGACTGCTGAAAAATGCCAGTACAAAGAAGTCTGGGCTGTAGGGCTAGATGACTTTGGTACAGTGACTTTCCCGTAAATAGAAAATACCAGGGATATGGAGGGAAATTATGGGAGCTGGGTTTTTCTGTTTAATTTTGGGTTTGTGACTGATCTGAAAGGATTAATCCTTTCATAGATTTGTCTAAATCACTCCACTGAGTAAGTAATAAGAAGACAGGGTTCTCTTTTCCCTGCAACACAAATAAGATTGTCGCAGTTTCTATCTTCTACGCTCTCTGTAACAAATGTCCCTGGTTGTTGGATGCCATTCACAAGAATGTTTCAATATCGCCCTGTTGGGTCAAGAAGAGTAGTCTGTTTCTTGCCACTTCTCAAGCTGGTTGGCTTTACCCTTAGTTTGGACCTGGAACTTAAATGTGCAGTCCAGCATGTTAGTCTGCACCCTGTCACCAGAGGTCTATGGGAAACTTTCAGCATTGCTGGGTTGCTTCTGGTCTTGCTCTTGCTTTCTGTCCTGTCTCTGTCCTATCTCTCATCGCTTCCTGCCTTGTTTTCTCAGCACGACTCTATTCCCCATCTTCTCCCTTGTTCCAGCCATCTTTTGGACATATGCTCCCTCTGTCCTTCCCAACATTGTGAACTATAAGGCTAGTAAAGGGTAAAAATACAATTTTTGGTACAGCTTTATTAAAAAAAAAAAAAAAAAGAAAAGAAATAACAAAGCCAGTTTGTGAAACCTGTTTATTATTGTTGAGTAACTGGACATTTTATTGGACTTTAGTGTGGTTAATATGTTTGGATGAATAATTTTATGAAGATTTTGTTATTAGGTCATGAAGTGGCAGAGTGACAACAGCAATATCTTTTGGATCTTTTTTTCATTCCTGCTACAGAGATTTATTCTAGAGCAGTTTCTATATTTTTAAGCTTAAATATGATGTTCAAAACAGTACTTGCTTTTTCAGTGGAGGCTTCCAGGAAAAAAAAACAAACAAAAAAACAACAACCGAACTTGTCCTGTGTATTCAAATATCTTAGTCTTTTAAAAAGTGAAAAATCATATATTGAGATCTTGCTTATGTAGTTGTGCACTACTATACTACTTCATGGTCCTATCCTACAAAAATGAACTCTTTTTACTTCTCCATCTTAGTCTTTTTTGCTTCAAGAGTTTGGCACTGAAATGGAACTGACTTGCCAGATGTAAGCCGTGGTTACTTTGATGCTTTTTGGTTTTTAGAGTTCTCAAATGAAAATTTGCCCATATTCTGAAACTGTATTTGGATGTGGCCACATCTTCTGTACTCAGTATTTGTAGTTATATCTCCATAATTGGTCCAGAAAGGAACTATGATGTACAGTGACTACATCCAGGATAAAAATTTAAACTGTGCCTATCTATCTCCAAGGTCTGATTTCATGTTACTATGCTCAGATACTTCCTCCAAATGCAAAGGCACTATAATGGAATCTGCTGTGTACTTTGTACCAAAGTATGTATCTCTGTGTTTTGAAGGATGTGTTCCTCCCTCAGGTTTACGATCAGCTCCCTGTGGCTCACTAACAGTCTCATTTTGTCCATTTTCAGACTGTTCTTCTTACACCATTCTTTTCTGCCGTTTTTTTTTTTTTCCTTAGGGCTACTTCCTCAACTAGAGGAGTACGAGGCTTTGAGCACAGTAGTGGTCAAATGTCTCTAAAGGACTCTTCACAGCAACATCAGCTTAAATCATTTACTGAAGTGGTTTCAAAATTCCACTGAAATCAAGTTATTAATTCATTGTAACATCTTCAAAATTTTATTTTGAGCCTTGCTTTATTATATCAAAAGAACAACACTATGCAGAATCCTCTCTGTGGTATCTGAAAAAGAGCTGAATTTTTCAAAGGTGACAAATTCTGTCTGAATACATAAAAAGACTGTAAGTTTCTGATTTCTGTCCTCCTATGATAACACAGTGTATCTTTTGAGTATCTCTCTCATCAAACATGAAGGCTTGCTCCATTCACATTCAAGTAAGACTGGCAAGTTTGAAACAGAGCAGTTCACAGAATTTTCAAACGAGCAACATGGTGTTCAGCTGTGTCAAACATATAAAGTTAACAGGATCATATGACAAGCCTAAGAGTGCCATTACAGTCTTTTCTGACTGATTATGCTGGCACTTCTCATTTCTGCCATCTTGAGGGGGTAAAATGTATCAGTTGTCCACAACGGGATCTACACTGACACTTAGAGAAAACAAAAGGTATGGTGGCTTTTATAATTCACCCAAATTCAGCTCCAGAAATAAATTAGCTACCTCTGTCCCTCTGGCTCTTTAGCTCCTTCAGTTATACCTAAGATGTGGCATCATGTGTTATCTGGTGATTGTTCACAGTTTTAACCTCAAGCCATAGAAAATGTTGAAACGTTGACAAGAGTCACTTCTAGAATTTTTAAGATCCTGATTAGTGTCAACACCCCAGGACAGAATTTTATTTTCTTCACTAGTTTAAGGCTCTGATAACACAGGAGTAGGTAGCCTTTATTGGTAGCCTTTAGCAAAGCCCTATGTTTACCAAGTTTGAATGGACTTCAAGTGTGATGAAGGCAAACCATCCTTTGCTGGTACCAAGCTTCAAAAGTTTTGTGACGATATGGAGGTGTGGATGTTTGATGATTATGATGATGAGGTGTGGGAGGTGGCCCTGCTGGTGGGAGGGGGGGTTGGAACTAGATGATCTCCAAGGTCCCTTCCAACCCAAACCATTCTATGATTCTATGTTTACTGACACATTACTATAAATGAGTATGTGTGAATGATCATTTACAATACAAAAGTGAGAAAATGGCTTAATTTTTTTCCTCACTTTTATAGTTATCTTCAACACATGCTCATCAAATTTGAGAGGGGTGTGAAGTAATTTGTGCAAATACTTAGTGAGTATTGTTTTCCCTGATTCTCCCTCTGCAGCTTACCCTGGGAAGCAGTGACTCATTTCATACAATGAAGCCATTTTGTAGAGAATGATTTCCTATGAGATGGTGGAGTGTTGTGTTTTGTCTTGATAGAAATCAAAACTTATCTGTAATAGACATAGAACAGAAACAGGTATATCCATTACATAGGAAGAGAGGAGGACTAACTACTAATTATTTTCAACAGTTTGAAAAGGGAAAGGAAACCCTACCCAACACTTCCTGCAAGAGAAATAAACCCATTCTTTTCTTTCAAAAGCAAATCATAATAGCATACTTGTCACAATGCCACATGCACTAATGCAGAAGCTGTGCCACTGTGTGTAAAAGCAGATTCTCTTCTGAATTGAGCTGTAAATAAGCACACAATTTTCTCTGCAATAATTGAAGTTCATTTCCAGCAGAGAAGAACTGGGATGATGATAGTAAGGAAAAGAATCCAATACTCTGGTTTAGTTTGATGCAATATCACTGGTGCAGCACAAATAAAAGTGTTATAGCTCTCACAGTGGAAATGTTCAGGTGCAGCACTAGTAAGATTTCTGTGGAAGGAAGGGATTTTGTTTCTTGCATACAGACTATGATTTCTGCACTATTTTCATAACAGTGAATATTTTCACCATTTTTCAATTTGCTGTATCTGCTGCAACATACTTAAAACTCCATACCAAAAAAAAAGCATTAAGAAAAATCTTTGTTGCACACATTGACATTCCAACTTTGGAAAGAATGAAATTGTCCTTACTTTCTAAACTTATTTTTGACCCAGCATACATGGACTGATAGTCTTCAGCTGTGGAATTGCCAGCTTTTACAAAGGACCTTAGCCCCATGGATGCAACAAGATAGAAAGAAATTACTTTTTTCTTTATCTTCACTGTTCTCTGTGGAGCGTCCCTATCTCTTAAAGAAACCCAAAATCCATAAAACATTGTGAGCCCTAACGAGGAAAACAAATTGTTGCTTCCTTTGTTACCTTTTCTGAAATGTTCAGCAATATAATAACTGAGGCCTTGACAAATTATCTGTGTATTTATCTTTACAGTAACCTGAACAGATGAAACGGTAGCAGTGCTTCTCATGTTAGATACTGGAAGATTAATGCCAGAAATATACATTAATTATTTTGGGTGCTGAATTTAAATACCAAGGTCCTGATTTTTCCTTTTTTATTTTTTTTTAAATATATGTAGCACTTTTTTTGCTCAAGTCTCTCATCAACACCATTTACAAATGAAAAATGTTCAACATTTCTACGAATGTGGCAATAAAGATGGGACCAACCTGACTAAAGGCAGACACCCCTATTGTAGATATTACATTTGAGGGTGTTGCACTAGACACTCTTGATGGAAAGATGTTGTCATTCTTAAGGAATAACTTGTCTCATTCAACAAGTTTGAATGCTTAGCCTTGCAAAACACTACTTGCTTTTGTTCCTGCTTGTTCAGTTAACAAGCTGAATTAGTTCACCAGCTGAATCAGTTCACCAAGGGCTCAAGATGAGCACCCTAGCCAACACAAAAAAAAGTAGTAGGAATGTATGACCAAGAGCAAAATGGAGGCCTGCATGCAGGTCACGTATGTGTTTGTACCTACCCTCACCTTTATGCACACTCAGCTCTGAGAGGTTTCTGTAACTTCAAGACTAACGTGGGACACTTGGGAACTAAAGAGTGACTCTAATTGAAATATAAGGAAAAGACATTCAAGGTTTTATTCCTAAAGAAACCCTTAAGTCTTTAGAGTGGTAGATCATATTAGACAGCGTTGTAAACAAAGTACTGTGAAAATTCTCCAGAGCAAGACAATCTCAGCTTGTTAGGACCAGTACCAAACTATATACCATAATTACGTCACATCAGCCTTTTTTAGAAAAAGTTCTTCCTCCTTTTTCCTAGGCAATATAGAGCTTAAGACTGCTTTGCCTTCAGGAAAAGATACAATTCTACCTTTTTCTTTTTTTTTTTTTTCATCACTTAGACTAAGCTGGAGACTTGTCCTCCTCTTTCTGTTGTGGGTGATTTGTGTGGAGCATGAGAGTGATGTGGACAAGATTTTGGGGGGTTTTGGTTTGTTCTGTTTTTAAAGGAAAGTTTTATGACAGATGGTTGTATTATGCTGGGAAGAGATAAAGAATGCTACTAGATCAATACATTTTACAATGTCATAGAATTTGGAGGTCGACTTATACAGAGGAGAGATGTTTGCTCTTTGCAGTGTTCCTATGTGAATCAAAAAGTCTTGATAACGACAGTGTTGAAAAAGACGGCATAGTTCTTTTACTTCGATCTATTAATGGAGTTATTAATTAAACAACCAATAGAAGTTGAAAATTAACCAGAAATTATAACCTTCTTAAATTGACAATTTCTAATGGAAAATATCTTTCTTGAAAATTAGTTGTCAAGGGAAACATGTAATGGGATACATAATCTTTCACCTGTATATTGTAAATTTTAATTTAGCCCTGATGAATAGTGTGTAAATACATGATACATGTCTGGTTTTGGCAAAATAAGAAATAAATCCATGGAAGGTGATAGCACATGAAAAGAACATAGGTATACACCTAAGAAATTGATTCAGAAATAAGTTGATTATTAACCTGTACAGAATATACAAATTTAATCCTAAACGGCCAAATTGGTAGTCAGTATGCTACAGAAGTAATGCATATTAACAGCACCTAACATTTCTAAAATGTCTTTATTTTGCCTATTCAATAAACAACATTGGCATTGCTACTTTGCTATTCTAAATATAGTAGTAGCAGCTGATGTTCAAGGAAGATGTTCATTTGGAGAGATGAATAAACAGAATTGTTCTGCTGTGTAACTACAGCAGTATGTCATTGATGTTTTTTAATGAGTAACATTATATACAGTCAGTGACACTGACTGTCTATGGTTGGAGACAGGATTTAATAAGAACTCTTGATTTTTTAATTGCTTCAATTTGTCAGCTACTTTATGTCCTTAAATAATTTTTCTGTTAGAACAATATGATTTTTTTGCACCGTGATTATTGAAATTCAATCTACAGAACCTTTCTGGTTTTGTCATTGGGATGTATGCCAAATAAGTGGTAGGTTTCTTGGCCAGCGTTGCAAATGGGGTGCTGAGCTGAAATAATCCAATGTGTCTATTCTAGTGTCTTTATGATACATAAGAGCAAGAATAGAAAGTCTTCTCTGGGGTATTTAATGAAAGAAAGGGAAGAAAAATGTGTAGGAGTCAATTAAAAACAGAGTCTTCAAGGGAAAATATAAGGTCCTATGTTACAATAGCAAAAGTGCGTATTGGCAGAATTCAAAGAACATATCTTAAACACATTCATCTTTGTAAGGCAAATTCAAGGATAGACTACAACAAAACACTACAAAGTCAAGCCAAGCATATACCATTAGTGAATATTTGTCTCACTGCTTTGAAACTGGGGTCTTTGTGGAAGAACAACTTCAATGTATTGAGTTCTGTCCAGGGGTGGGTGACGAGCGAGTTGAGAGTTTGTGGGTGAGAATTAAGGGACAGGCTGGCATGGGTGATACTGTCGTGGGTGTCTATTACAGGCCACCGGATCAGGACGAGGAAGTTGACGAGGCCTTCCACAGGCAGCTGGTAGCAGCCTCGCAGTCACAGGCCCTGGTTATTGTGGGTGATTTTAACTACCCTGTTATTTGCTGGAAGGTCCACTCAGCCAGCCATCCGTAGTCCAGGAGGTTTCTCCAGTGCATTGATGACAATTTCCTGATGCAAATGGTGGACAAGCCAACTAGGAGAGGAGCACTGCTAGACCTTATTCTCATGAATAAGGAGGGTCTGGTGAAGAGGTAAAGGTTGAGGGCAGCCTTGGTTGCAGTGACCATGAGGTGGTGGAGTTCAGGATCTCATGTGGCCATAATAGAATCCTGAGCAGAATAGCAACGCTGGACTTCAGTAAGGCCAACTTCGGCCTTTTCAAGCAATTGCTAGGGGAAATCCCATGGGACAGGGTACTTGAAGGTAAAGGGGCCCCAGAAAGTTGGTTAGCGTTCAAAGAGAGCTTCTTCCAAGCTCAAGATCGGTGCATCCCAACAGGTAGGAAGTCAAGGAAGGGTGCCAGGAGGCCTGCATGGTTAAAAAGGGATCTGCTGGGCAAACTCAAGTGTAAAAGGAGGGTCTACAGATCATGGAAGGAGGGGCTGGCCTCTTGGGAGGAATATAGAATGTCAGAGAGTGTAGGGAGGCAACTAGGAAAGCTAAGACCTCCTTAGAATTAAACCTTGCTAGAACAGTCAAGGATAATAGAAAGGGCTTCTTCAAATACGTTGCAGATAAGGCTAACACCAGAGGCAATGTAGGCCCACTGATGAATGAGGTGGGTGCTCTGGTGACAGAAGATACAGAGAAGGCAGAGTTACTGAATGCCTTCTTTGTCTCTGTCTATACTGCTGGAGGTTTTCCTGAAGAGTCCCGTACCCCTGAAGCCCCAGAGGAAATCAGGACAAAGGAGGAGTTTGCTCTGGTAGATGAATACTGGGTTAAGGACCGGTTAAGTAATCTAGACACCCATCAATCCATGGGTCCTGATGGGATGCACCCGCGGGTGCTGAGGGAGATGGCAGAAGTCATTGCTAGACCACTCTCCATCATCTTTGGCAAGTCGTGGGAAATGGGGAAGGTGCCTGAGGACTGGAGGAAAGCGAATGTCACACCAGTCTTCAGAAAGGGCAAGAAGGAGGACCCAGGTAACTACAGACCGGTCAGCCTCACCTCCATCCCTGGAAAGGTGATGGAACGACTTATTCTTGATGCTCTCTCTAGGCATATCAGTGATAAGAAGGTCATTAGAGGCAGTCAACATGGCTTCACCAAGGGGAAGTCATGCTTGACCAACCTGATGGCCTTTTATGAGGATATTGCCAGGTGGATAGATGATGGTAAAGCAGTAGATGTGATCTATCTCGACTTCAGAAAAGCATTTGACACCGTTTCCCACAGTATCCTTGCATCTACACTGAGGAAGTGTGATCTGGATGATCGGGTAGTGAGATGGATTGTGAACTGGCTGGAGAAAAGAAGCCAGAGAGT
>WKFP01013961.1:35800-62991 GCA_011057875.1 Pterocles orientalis | reverse complement strand
TCCTCCCCCTCTACGCTGCCCTGGTGAGACCTCATCTGGAATATTGGTTCCAGTTCTGGGCCCCTCAGTTCCAGAGGGAAAGGGAACTGCTGGAAAGAGTCCAGCGCAGAGCCACGAAGGTGATTAATGGAATGGAGCATCTCCCTTACGAGGAAAGGCTAAGGGAACTGGATCTCTTTAGCTTGGAAAAGAGGAGACTGAGGGGTGACCTTATTAACGTTTATAAATATGTGAAGAGTGTCAGGAGGATAGAGCCAGGCTCTTCTCTGTGACATCCAGTGATAGGACAAGGGGCAATGGGTTCAAGCTGGAACATAGGAGGTTCCACTTGAATATGAGAAAAAACTTCTTTATGGTGAGGGTGACAGAGCACTGGAACAGGCTGCCCAGAGAGTCTCCTTCTCTGGAGACCTTCAAAGCCCGCCCGGATGCGTTCCTGTGTGATCTGATCTAGGTGTTCCTGCTTCGGCAGGGGGATAGGACTAGATGATCTTTTGAGGTCCCTTCGAATCTCTAACATTCTGTGATTCTGTGATTCTGTGTTCTGGACAGACCATATGTTCATCAGAAAAATTTGTCACATGTTGCCAAACAATTTTCATGTCATCTGCCGATTTTCTGTTATTCAGGATATTTCTGGGAAGAAAATCTTGTCACAAGAAAAAGGTCTAATTAGTAGATGAACTGACAGGATATATAGATCAAGAAAATTTTTTTTCATATACTTGGGCTGTGAATGTGGAACACCTGCCTTTTCCTTAAAATGTTCTGTAGTGAAGCTGATGACATTGGCTGAGGCCATCTAGTCTAAATAGCAGTGCAGTCTAATAGTAGTAATAAGAGTTAAAATCTTATATAAACAGTGTCATACAGCAAGAGAAGATTTTCATAACTATTCTTTAATATCTGGTTATTTCCTGGTGACAAACACAAATTAAACTAACTTTTGAAACTTTGCAGACATTGTCAAAATTTGATACAGACACTGTTCATACGTAAACACCATATGCCACACTGAATGGAATTTCTTAAAAAAGACAATGCTAGACTTCTGTGTTTCACTGAGGTCTGAGTACATGCTATAAAGGATAATGTAAAAATTAGCTGTTTGGAAAATTCAACATCAAAAATAAAAAGTGTTAAAGAACTATTTATAAGACCTGTAAATAGGAAGATGTTTAAGTAACACTTGAATCTTAAATTGTGTCATAGATGCAAGCTACAATTAAAGTTCCATTTTTGCCCACAGTTTTGAGATACCTAAATTAAGCTGTGTGACAACCCAAAAGTATCAAAATCTCTCCACAAAGGAAAATCTCAAATGGATAGGTCTTATATCAACTTAAATATTTCATATTAAGAAATATAATGTATTTATTTCACTTAAATTTGAAATTTAGAGTATCTTTGTAGATTGTAAAATACTTTAAAAGTAAACCACACCTTAGTGAAAAATTCAAAAAAAGCATGATCAGCAGGTTGAGGGAGGTGATTCTCTCCCTCCACTCTCATGAGACCACACCTGGAGTACTGCATCCAGCTCTGGAGTTTTCCGCAGAGGAAAGACATGGAACTGTTGGAGAGTCTAGAGGAGGTTCAGAGGGCTGAAGCACCTCTCATAGCAGGACAGTCTGAGAGAGTTGGTCTTGTTCAGTCTTGAGAAGAGAAGGCTCTGGGGAGACCTTCTAGCAGCCTTCCAGTACTAGGGGGGGTCTACAGGAGAGATGGGGAGTGACTCTTTATCAGGGAGTGTAGTGACAGGATGAGGGGTAATGGTTTTAAACTTAAAGAGGGTAGCTTTAAATTAGGTATTAGGAGGAAAGTTTTTAATATGAGGGTTGTGAGGCACTGGAACAACTTGCTCAGAGAAGCTGTGGATGCCCCATCCCTGGAGGTGTTCAAGGCCAGGTTGGTTGAGACTTTGAACAACCTGGCCTAGTGGAAGGCGTCCCTGCCCATGGCAGGGGGGTTGGAACTTGATGATCTTTAAGGTCTCTTCCAATTCAAACCATTCTATGATTGCTCTTAAAATATCAAAAGTTAAGCATTTTTTTTGCCAAAATTTGATAAAATTTCATCTGACCTCAAAAGACTTTTGATATATCATGGTGCTATACTGCTTTGTTGAAATTTCTATAGTTGACAATGATATGGATATTGTCTAATTACCTGCAAACACATTGTGAAACATGTCAAAGTAAGTTCACTTTTTTGAGCTGCATACTTCGTAAAGGTATTAAAGCTGAAGATGCGTTTAGTGTGTAGTTTTCAAAGATTCATGCTTCCCTGAGGAAAAAAGAGCTCTCGCAGAAGCCAGCTTCCACTGAATGTAATTGATAAATCAGTGAGCCGTCAAAATTAGAATAGGTTTCTACCTAAAATCTACCCCAGAGGGAAAAATAGTCATTCCCAGTGGGCTCTTCAGGCCTGTAGGAAGTGCTTTGCTATTGCAAAGCAACCAACCCCAACCAACATGTGACCACAAACTATGTGACAGGAAGACATCATTTGCCATAAATTTCCCAGCAAATCAGCATTGCCTCTAAAGAAGGGAAGGTTGCTGGGAGGGAGACTGGAGCTTCCCAGCTCTTCCAGCCCAACACTGCTAAGGGCTACCCAGTGAATGCACTGGCTGGGGCACAACCATCAGCAGTGCAACAGAGAATTTACCAACACAGCATGGCTCCTAAAGTGCTGCTGTGCACATCTTAACTCTTTTCTCAGAGAAGAATCTTCGAGGCATCAATTAAGTCAATTATTGTGTCTAGAACAAATATTTGCAAAATATTACATTGCAAAAATGGAAAGAACTTACTCTGCCTGATTAACATGGAAGAATCTGTTCCATATACAGAAATAATGCTGTAATGAATTAATTTCTAAAGGATTTTTAACTGCTGACATCTTGTACCCTAAGTAGAATCAGATGCAGCCTTATTCTATTGTTGTCACATTTAGAAGACCAATGCAGATTTTCAGGTGTTCCTACTTCCATAATTTTTGTCTTTTCAAGAGTATGCACCCCTCTTTCCTTAGAGTGGCTGTTAATGCAATATAATGTTTACCTGAGTTGAACTCAATCTTACAATAGCTGTGTGTGCAAAATTACACTTTCATTATACAGACAAAAAAGTTTCAGGACACAAATAGAATTTAGAACAACCTAGAAAGGGCTTACTTGTTACACTAGCAGTTTGTATTAGGTGCAAGGAAACTGTAGATGGCTGTCCACCTTTTGCATGGCTTTTTTTGTCACTTAACAAAATCCAACAGGGGCTTTGACACCTGCTAAAGGTACAGGACAAATTGCTTCTCTTTCCAGCAAGGCACTGGGGGTGGTAGCAGACAAAGCATCTGCATCGCAGCTGTAGCCTGAAGCACCAGTGTGGTGTGAATTTGGTCATGCTGGTTACTTCTGATTAGAGAATTAGTTGCGTTAATTCCCAGATCAGTCTTTTCAAATAAAGTACTACTTTTTTTGAGTGTCTTCAAAAGTACAGAGCACATAGAGTAAAAGATAAACAGACGCAAATGCCCAGAGTTTAACATTTGAACTTCTTTTGCCACATCATGCAAGAACCCCTCTTTCCCATTCATTTTATCAGTGCGAAGGGGAGGCAGCCTGCTTCCCATCCTGCTGGGTGTCCATACTATTTCTCTCCTTTTGCTGAGACATCATGGGCAAGTTCTTGCCACTTGCTTCTTTTTCTTCCTCTAGTGCTCTGCAGCATGGGAAAGGTAAATGTTGCCACCCTTGCTGGAGCCAGACAGAGGGTATTCCCATTTTGGGAACACTCCCCAGTCCATTGTTTTTGCAAGGAGCCTTATCTTTCTTTTTGTCTTGTTTCCTGTTGGGGTTCCACCTTTGCAGCCTCCTTTGATTTAATTCCAGCAATTCAAGAGGATTAATATTAGCCAGATAGATTTAGGTGCATATAATATTTATATATTACATACACAAAATCTTCCCAGATTTCCGGTTCTCCATGACAGAGCTTTCTCTTTACTGAACATAAATCTCCTTTGTATCCCTCAAAGATTTATGTAAAATCCACTTCATAATTTGATTGTGTGTGAAAGCAGCACTGAAGTGCTACTTTTCTGCTTTTGGTAATTGGGATCTGTAAGAACATTGCACAGAGGCTGAGATATAGAAGCCAAGTAGATGCACTTTCATAAATAAAGGCAATGCTGTGGATAACTTTGATTAGTTGGATGTATAAAAGTCCCACAGTGTCTTTTATAAAATGGGAAAACAATTTAATATATACCTGTTGATTGAAGACAGAGTAAGTTTTTGTATGAGGTTATACACGTGTTTTGTCATTTTATGTTAGTGGAGAACGTGCCGCTTGCAATAAGAAAAATAGAATATGAAATTTATTAAAATATATCATAAAATATGATATTTTTGTCTTTACATAGATTAAATACTAATACATAGATTAAATCTAATCAGTCTGAGTTTATATTGTGAATCTGAAAAATTATTTGACCTTTGCAAATGTACCAGTGGGTAGATCCTCCTCCCCCCACAGCAATCTTTTGATATATGCAAAAGTATCTCTCCTGGCCCACCTGCTGCTTCAAAGTAAATTCACTCTGTGGCTTTTTCAGATATTGGTCTTAACTGCTTAAGCTGTGCTTACAGTCTGTCTCCACCAAAAAAAAAATTAGAGAAAAGATTATTTCCTAGGGGTGGGAGAAACTGTTCCTGAGAGACTTTCCGTTTTATCTGCTTAATCAGTAATTGGTTGGAAATAAGCAGCCAACTTCCTGCATCCATGAGGGTGGCAGCCGCAGCTGAGATGAAGAGCATTTGCTTTCCAGGCACAGGAGTGTTCAGCTCCTTCGGAGCAGAGTACTTTAATGAAGTTGATTATGTAGCATTTTGTTTCCAGTTTTCCCAGGAATACTTCTTTTTCGCTGTTAGTCTTATGCCGTTTGTGTTGGGATAAAATGAGTCTACCATCTAGCTGTGAGCACCTGAGTCTGGAGAAAGTGGCTAGATTCCGGAGTGCTTACATTCATGGATCACCTTATGCTACTAACAAGCCAATTGATATTAAACAGCAAAGGAGACGGTATGAGACTTTATTATTCTTCAGCAAACCATTTGCATTGCGTACAGCTTCCTGCCTTTAAACCTTCTGTGCTTGTGTCTAAAGAAAGTGGGAGAAGGGGATGCTATAAAAACCCACCTAAACTGTGTTTGTATTCTATACTGAATCATGGAAGTGTAGTGAAAAAAGGAAAAAATACAATATTAAGTTACAGCAATAAATCTCTGGCTTATAGCAGCACAAAGTTAGTTTTATACAAGAATATGAACAATATATTCAGCATATTTACTCTTTTGACAGGACAGTAATGTGCATCTGTGCAGTAACAAATAATTAAACACTTTTTCAGGGAAGAAATGTTATTTAATTTTTTAAATACAAGTAAACTAGAGCTATTTTCTCTAAATTTCAAGAAAAGAATATACTACGAGTTTGATTAGTCGCAAATTGTTTCTTATTTGTCAGATACATGGAATATTTTATTTTTATTTGGAATATATTTGTTTCGTATTTTTGTAAAATTGTTGAAAACAGGCTTTTTTGGTGTTGCAGAATTTCTTTCTCTTCAATTTTGTCAAACTGAAGAGAAACTTCCTTTATGAATAGACATGAAAGACTTACTCAAGCTTCTTGTATAAAAAATTCAATCTTCCTTGATTTAGTCCTAGTGGACAAAAGAGATGTAAAGTTCCACCTGGGATCAAAGAACGGCTAATAACTGTTTAGCGTTTCAGCAGGGGCTGTTTGGAGTAAAAAGTAAACTAGTGAAATTCTAAAAAAAAAAGTTACCTAAGAAAAATGATCTTTCATTCCAGCTGCCTTCCCAAAAGTAGTTTCAGGTTAAATCAATGTTTATAACCTGAAGTCCTTCGTGTGCTTATATAGTACATAAATAATACTTTTTATTGAAAGGGCAAGGTTATATGTAGATTTTAAATAGAAAAACCAAACTTTAACATGGAGAATGAAAAATCTAATATGAAAACTGCAATGAAAACCTCTCTCCAGTTTTCAAAAAACTGACTTCCCACAATATTGCTGATAATGCAGTTTAAAAATAATACTGTTAAAAAAAGCAATCAAACTAGTAAAAGTACTATTTCAAGAAAACTTAATTTTTTTTATATGTTGGGGAATTGCTTTATTGATTCAATGTAGGATGCTTAGAGAGTTCCATGGTGTTTCTACAAAGTCTACTTTCCTCTTGAATATGCTGTTAATTCATAGTTTGAAAAACCAGGGTAATGCATAACTTCCCAAAATTATATTTCCCTGTCCTAAGATACTATCAAGCCTCAATTTTGGTTTTTTTTTTGGTATTGGAAGGGTATATTCCTCTGTTCTGTAAATGATTTGCAACCATGTAGATTTCAGTTTTTGGTGAATAAACATCAATATAACTTCATCAGAGCTGGTGAGTATATTGAGAGAAAAAAGAAAGTGACATTCAGATGCTGTTTTACAAAGTCATAACTTGATTTTACCAGCAGTGATTCATTTGCAAGCGTAAGCCAGAGAAATTTCCTCCTTTATACAGTCTTAACAATGGGGAGTGTATTGTAGTCTACAGTCTCTGCTCCCTTTGAAGAACATGGAGGCTGATGCTAGCATCTGCTGAATCTGATGTGATACATCTGTCAGTCTCCATCTCCAAGGCCTTTCTAAGGCATTACACTAATCTGAAGTCACTGTACTACTGCCTTTCTGAACGAAGACTCTCTCTTGTTTAATAACTATTCTAGTTAAGATTTTAACCTATTTTACAGTTGATGTAACACTTTAGCCTCAGGGCTTTCATAAAAGAAGTTGATGCGTTGTGTGATAGTGCATTCTTCTCCTTTCTTTTATACAAGTTCAAACCGAAATAATTTTAAAAAATGTAATGAGAAATAGTATTAGGAAATTAATCTCCTTCACATGCCAAACAATTTCATAGCTCTTTGCCTGTTGTTTCATCTTCTTTAGAAAATTTATGTAAGAAACAGTGCAAGATTGTACTCCATACAGCTGGAACTCCTTTCTGACTTTTTCAGGGAGAAGAGGTGTTATGCACAAGTTAATTACAAATATTTGCAAAATGCTCATGCGTCATATTTTTCAGTGCACTAGTTTTAAGGCAGAACTTGCAAAAAATAGTAGGTAAAAATTTCTAAGCAAAATATAATTATTAGTTTTGTGGGCTAAGTATTATTTAGGAGCTCTTGAGAGATCAGCACTCATAATGAAAACATTTTAAAGAACTAAGGTTAATGGGAGTATCCATGTAGTGGAAGTGGAAGAAACTACTGGAACTTTGGAGCCAGAACCTGAATTAGACTATGCAATATTTAAGATGATTGGGTTAGTAAGAAAACTCCTACATCCTAATACACCAAGTTAGTCTTCCTGAGTGTGGTTTTGCAGTGAGACTTTTTCGTGGCTGATAAAAGAAAACACAGATTTAACTGTCTGGCAGGAGTATGGATGAAAGGAGTTTTAGGGAAGTTGTTTGCTATTGGCTAGCATTTGTTTATTTTTGCCCTTGATAGATGTATGAGATATGAGAGTTTCTCTCAAATATTGCACTATTTGTGTTACTTAACATGCAGGAAGCCTCTCAGCTGACTTGGGCTTTGTCATCAATGCAAAAATGTATCAAGGTTTGGGGAAGTAATTGCATCTTTCAAAACCAGATACTCAAAGGAGGTGCTGGGTAGATAGATATTAATGAATTGTGGAGTTAGGACTATGAATTGTTTCAATAACTGCAGGTCTCTTTCTAGAGAAAAAAAAATCATTCATATGGGCACATGTAAATGTTCTATATACACACACATACGTATATACACTTTCAAATATTTTCGTGCTTATTTTTAGGTCTGTTACCAAAACTGAGACAAGCATTTTTATATTTTAATAGTACTAGTTGAATATTTCCCAAGGTTTCTTGAAAGTTAAAACTTTTTGCAGAATTGCATGTTCACCAAACTGGAGATTTTCAAACTGATAATTCCATTTTATCTTTAGGAAGAAGTGTGTTAAAGTTCTATTTCAAAGGAGATTTTTGGTTTTAGATTTTTATATCATGAGGCTTCTGAAGACTAATAGAAGAAACTAGAAAAATAAACATTTCAGGTTTTTAATACCAAATATATTTCAAGTAACCTGAAATGCAAGCCTTTTAAAATTGTGGGTCACTTTAAATTTCCATTCCGCATTAGGATTCTGTACTGGAATAGGATGAAATTTCAGAATTGCAATAATACTGGTCAAAGCAAGAAGACTGTTTGTTGTATAGGCCTGCATCTATGTACAGGTGGGGGTTTTCGTCAAATTGCCAAGCTAGTCATCATTTTATAATGGTGTCCATGGAAATGTTTCAATTGCAAAGACACAATGGTGGGAGTTAGGACTTGAACTAATGTTCACTTATTAGTTGTATCTTCATGTCTATAAAAACAGAACAAAACAAGCAGTGAGCCCCAATATGTAGTGAACCATGCCACAAAGCACATTGTGTTCCAAGAAAGAATTTATTTGATTGAAAAATAATTGGTGGGGAAAGAAGTTATTTGTTCTAATTGAGATATAAAGGAAGCTCTGTTTTTTCTTCTGTTGAAAAAATAATACAGAGGAAAATAATATCCAACATGCAGGAAGAAACTTTTATCTTTTTTTTTAAATCTAGTATATAGTATGCACTGCTTGTGCAGTGCTTGGGTAAAGTGGCAGAGCCGGACAACATAATGAGCACTTGGCTAGTCTGATTCTTATATAAAACTTGCTTATTAAAACTCATCATCAATGTTTCTTAATCTGTGGCACAAACTGACCCATAACAGGGAACTGACTAGCTTTAAAATTTATTTCTGTTCTGTTTTCTGGTTGATATGAGCAAATTCGTTTCACAAGCAGGTCCTGCATTGTAAGACATTAGTACTCATGCTCTGTTCTGTCTGAAATTATCTCTAAAATCTGCTTTTTGTTTCCGTCTTATTTTAAGGTATGTAGTTTGATCAAAAGAAAACTGTCATATACCTTCTGTTTGCTATGTTGTAGATCTCCATCAGGTAGATTATTTTGGAAATGATAACTTTCAACACTTCTAGGACACTAAATAAATGTTGCTGTAGTAGGCGATGGTGTTTTCAAATCAGCGTATATCATACTGTAGTACCACCCTGACTAGAATCCTCAACTGACTTACAAAACTGTTCCTTATCTTAAAATTCCCATTCCCTTTCCTACCTCATCCTCCATTGTCACGAATGGTGTTTGGCTGGGGTGGGAGCTTGCTTCTTATCATCTCGTGACCTCTCAGTACAGAGAAGGTGCCTAACCATGTTATACTCACAGCACTGGCTTCTGTAAATAATACAAGCCTAAATCCCACTTTCTTGCAGTTACTGTCTCTTTTGTCTTCTCCCTAATAGGTGATCTTTTTGTGGGGAAAGTGCCTGAAATAATTTGCTTATGCTTATGCTCCTTTTTTATAGTTTCTGTGAAACATACATTCTTTCTGACTGTGAATGTCAGGTATCTCAACTGTCCTGACTCCCCACCCTTACCTCCTTGCAATATGAACTACTCTGTGGAGGCTAATAAAGTGCTTTGTATGAATGTATTTTATTTGCTTCTTTTTTATGACCAGTACTGCCATAGATTTAGAATAATAGTTTATTAAGCACATTTATTTTATCGGCAATTTCCAATAGTAGGGCTTTTTTGTTTGGTCGTTTTTTTAACATTAAGCCATCTGTTTTTCTTCCTTCTTGCTTTTCTACTCACAGACATGAATACAGTGTTATTACATATCTGCTATTTAATTTGGCTCATTAAAAATGTTCTTATATTAATTTATTTTAAAATAGAAAACCATGGATGATTGACTACTGCTGCATAGAGCACGCTGAAACACTTACTACTGGTTTTGTTTGTTCTTCTTTACAAACATTGGTGCATCTGAGTGGAGGCTTAAGATAACTGACTAAAGGAACGTTTACAGGATAGTCTGTTGTACTAGCTGGTATGCTTTTTAATGCATCAGTTCAACCCTAATTCCTTGAGTCACACTATAAGGTGAGAATCTTAGGTGAATCTTAGAAGAATCTTAGCGTATAAGGTAAGAATCTTAAGGTTTTAAATCTGTTGGCCTGAAAAAAACACACGAAAATATTATGCAAGTACATCTAAAACTAAAACAAATAAGGAAAAAAATCCTTTAATAATTTTTGGGTTTTGGTTAAAGTGGAGGAATTTCAGTTCAGTTTGAATTAATTATTGCATCTAGTGTTTTCTTTCACTCTTACATTGGATTCACTTTGTAATTGGGAGAAATTCTTCCAAAGAAGTCTTAGCTGGAGAACACTGGCAAAGTATTTCTATCTTTCACAACCTGAAGAAAATGAAATAGATATCTTTCATATGCATTCCCATGTCTCTATGTACTTCTAAAAAAACATATGTTAAATAGTACATGCAAAGTTAGAGAAATTTATTTTTGCACAGACTTTTATGAATTTTTTTAAGATTAAAAGGAACTGCAGTTAACATTCACAGACAATGGAGTAAAGATAATGAAAATACTGTCAGAGTTTTTGTTAGCTTTGTTTGGTTTAGTTTGTTGTTAAACAAGGTGATTTTTTGTGACTTTTGGTTACTTCAGTTTTACTTACTTCAGTTTTGGTGACTTTCCCGACAAGTCAGGATTACTGGAGAAATACTGTTCTTAAAAATCTGTGTTATGGCATAGTATTTTATGTGTTGATTGATTTTGTTTAAAAAGAAAAAAACAGAAGATGCTTTTGAACAAAAATTTTAAAGCAGTCTGAACAGCATAAGCAGAATTACCCCAGCGAAGAAATCACAGAATCATAGAATCATAGAATCACCAAGGTTGGAAAAGACCTAAAAGATCATCCAGTCCAACAGTTCACCTATTATCAATAGCTCCCACTAAACCATGTCCCTCAACACAACATCCAGTCTTTCCTTGAACACATCCAGGGTCGGTGACTCCACCACCTCCCTGGGCAGTCCATTCCAGTGCCTGACCACCCTTTCTGAGAAGTAATACTTCCTAATGTCCAGCTTGAATCTCCCCCGCCGTAGCTTGAAACCATTCCCTCTGGTCCTATCACTAATGACACGAGAGAAGAGGCCGACCCCCAGCTCACTACAGCCTCCCTTCAGGAAGTTATAGAGAGCAATGATGGCACTGTGAATTTTCAGGAATTATAATTACTGGCACAGTAACAAAGTAGTTCAGAAATAAAAAGTTTGTTGTTTGTTGTAACAATAAGTACAGGAGAGTTACTACTGATGTGTACATGGCTTACTGCAGTTAGAATATAGTTCATTAATCAGTTATTAAATATAATACAGTCAATAGCAATGGCTGGTGAAAAAAAAAGTAAGATCAACTAAGTAATTTTTATTTTTATTAGTTTAGTGCGCAAGTAGAGAATGATTTCAAACTTTCTCTTCACTGAAATCAATGTGCTGAAACTGAGTACTGATACGTCCTAAATGACCTGGCTTAGCAATGTTACATTTCAGGGAAACTCACCAATGAATGATGGTAGATTTATGCACTAGGGGATGCACCAGCTAAAGTACTGAAACTTGAAGTCTGTAATTTCTACCAGTAAGAATGTGAGATTCTGTTTGATTTGAAGCAATTCTGTCATAAATGTAAAGCAGCTCATATCACTAATGTACAGTTTTATACTTTCGACAGGCATGTTTCTTAATGCTTTAAAGAAAAATACCTCAGAAACTCAAAAATAATGAATATCTTCTGTATTTTCATACATTGGGTTAGCTCAAGAGAGGGCAAACAAGGCTCCATCCTTAACAAGTTGGAGAAAAAGATGGCTGAAGAAATAGTACAGCAGTCATCTTGAAGGCTGAGGCACAGAGCTGACTTAATGTGCTTCAGCTATCTTTGGTAACAACCCTTTAGCCTTTTGCAGTACGAGGAAAAAATACTTTAGCTTCAGTCTCCACTAGTGAGATTTCAGAGCTTGGACAGATGTGCAGTCTCAAAATAAAACCAGAGAACTCAAGCTCTCAGTGCTCTCAGCCAGCGCCTCTGTTCCTAATATTGAAACAGATGTTTGATCTATTTGTGAATCAATTTCTGAACCAGCCATGGCTGGTTTTAGCCATGTGGGTTCCTTCCAGTTTACTGGGACAGAAATACCTTCTGCTGTTTCTGACTTTCAACAGATTTCATATATCGTCTTCTGTCTGTCAGGAATCAAAGCTATAATATTTTGCCTGGGACTTGTGATGGCCTACAAACACGCAGAACAATGGTCCTTGAAGCTCTGTGGAAGAAGGGAGACTCCTCAGGCTTAGTTGCATACTTGAGCCTAAGTTTTCATGCCCAGAAAATAGTTAATGATTACACAATCAATTTATATGCAACGACAGACAATTAAGTGGAAAAGAACCCTGACAGCCAGTGTGGATTAAAAGAGATTACGCCCAACAAATGTGATACTGTTCTTTAGCACAATAAATGGACTAGCAGTAGGAAAAACGCAGAGGATTATGTGTAACTATAGGAAAGTTTATGGTACTGTCTCATAAGAGTCTTTTAAGTGAACTGGTTAAATGCAGTTTAGATTAAATTAGTACAAACAGAGAACCCAGCTGGCTTAAATATATTTTCAGAATAAAAGCAAACATATAATGTCAAGTAGGGTGAATTACATGGGCTTGTGTGAAGATCTGGATTTAAGTGATGAAATAGGAAGTAACTGCAAAATGCGTGGATGACAATCTGAGAAGGGCTCCAAAGGCTTAGCAGTATAGCTGAGATCAAATCTAGATGAAATTCAGTGCAGATAAGCACGAAGTGCTCAGAAAGGAGGAATAGGCTGTGTAAATATAAACAGGTCAGCAGCTGCTTAGGAAAGATAGGCAGCTGTTAGGAAAGAACTTCTAGGTTGTGGTGAATGACAAGCAATGTGGTGGTGATGTTCCTTCCGAAGAGTACCAACAGAAACAGGCTGGGGAAAGATCTTAGTGTGCTGAACAGCAAATAAAACAGCAGATTTAAATAAACACAGACAAATATGAGGTAAGGCATATGGCAAAAATAATTTCAACTTTACTTACACACACGGTCTCTGAAATACCACGTTCCATTCAGGAACAAAATCTTGGTATTTTAAAAGATAGTTCTCTGACAACATTATCTCAGCACTCTGTGGCAGCCAAAGAAGAAAACTGTGCCAGGAATTATAAGGAAAGAAATAAGGAACAGAAAGGGAAAGTTTATGCCATTATCTACAGCTGTGTTTTAAATGTTTTGAATGTTAACTGTTCTGACTTCTTTCCATTTCAAAAACAGACTAGTTGAAAAAGCTACAGAGAAAGATGGCAAATGTGATCGCAAGTATGAAAATCTGAGGAACGGAACAAAGATTAGGGCATTTCAACCTAGTAAAAAAAGTGACTGGCAATTATGAGAAAGATTGTGAAGAATATGGCTGTGTAATGACTCCATGATCTTCTTCAGAGCAAGGACAAAGCACCGGTCAGAAGGAGTGGGAAGCAGATCTGTAACAGACCAAGAGAGGGACTTCTCTGGGAAACCCATAGTCAAGCTATGGAAAACCTCGTAAAAGGATGTTGTGAACATTGACAGTTTCCATAGGTCAAAAAGCAATTGGATATATTCATGGAATAAATCCCCAAACTCAGGAAGTCTTCAGTCAGTAAAATATTTATTCAAACTATATGGAATATATATATATATATTATTTAATTGCAATAAAAGGATATTAGTACAAATTATTTGCAAACCACAATGGTCAGAATTCATTTAATACTCTGACAGATTCTATTCAGTCAATTCTATTACTTCAGAATGAAAAAATATTTTAAAATATTAAAATCTGGTTAATAAACAGTAACACATGAAATGTTTAACCTTTTTATTTATAATCTAAAAAAAATGCAAAACAATAGTGCAAGATGCAGCAATGAATATGTAACTATTTGCTAATATACTTGCACCTAAACTTCCTAACAGCAATATGGCAAATAGCCAGCTTGCACTGAGAGCAACACACCACACCCCCTCATCCCCCCCCCTTATTTTTTTATGTCTGAGGCAGAACATGGCTGATGACAGCTCCCTGTGCCTTGGGCTGTATCTAACGTGTTTGAGGGAGAAGCGAATGAAAAACCTATCACAGCAATCACTGGACCGAGCTGCTGACTGAGCTCTGCTTACTGTAGTAATCCCATTGGGCTATAGGAGTGCTTAAAGGGAAGTTGAAAAATGGGATCATAGAATCACAGAATGGTTTGGGTTGGAAGGGACCTTAAAGATCATCTAGTTCAAACCCCCATGCCAAGGGCAGGGACACCTTCCACTGGACCAGGTTGCTCAAACCTCACCCAGCCTGGCCTTGAATACCTCCAGGGATGGGGCATGCACAGCTTCTCTGGGCAACCTGTTCCAGTGTCTCACCACCCTCACAGTAAAAAACTTCCTCCTAATATCTAATCTATATCTACCCTCTTTCAGTTTAAAACTGTTACCCCTTGTCCAATCACTACACTCCCTGATAAAGAGTGCCTCCCCATCTCTCCTGTAGGCCCCCTTGAAGTATTGGAATGCTGCTAGAAGGTCTCCCTGGAGCCTACGCAGTACTCCAGGTGGGGTCTGATGTGAGCAGAGTAGAGGGCAAGAATCATCTCCCTTGACCTGCTGGTCACGCTTCTTTTCATGCAACCCAGGACACGGTTGGCATTCTGGGCTGCAAGAATGCACTCCTGGGTCATGTTCAGTTTCTCATCAACCAACACCCCCAAGTCCTCCTCAGGGCTGCTCTCAATCCATTCTCCACCCAGCCTGTATTTGTGCTTGGGATTGCCTCAACTCACGTGCAGGACCTTGCACTTGGCCTTGTTGAAGTTCATGAGGTTCACATGGGACCACCTCTCAAGCCTGTCAAGGTCCCTCTGGATGGCATCCTTTCCCTCCAGCATGTCAATGGCATCACCCAGCTTGGTGTCATTGGCAAATTTGCTGAGGGTGTACTCAATCCCACTGTCCATGTCTCCCACAAAGATGTTAAACAACACCAGGTCTATGGGCAACACCTGGCATATTGAGTGACAGAAGTTATCACTCAATATGAAGCTGCATTTCATGTTTACTCTCTGATGGGAGAGCCATTGTGCAAGCCATGTGGATTTTGGATGTGCTCTGGAAAGATTGTTTTGAAACAGAAAGCAAAATATGAAGAAACAAAATGCATTCTGTTGTTTTCTATATTTGGCGAAGCCAGTGGCTGTCTTTTTTACCGCTGACACTTGTTTTTCTATTTTTATTGGTGTTACAAATCAGTCCACTTGGGTCACATTACTTTGTAGTGAAAAATTCCTGATGTTCTTATTAACGTATGTCTCTTCTCAGTACAAAAGAAAAACATTTTTTAAATGAATTAGTGTTAACATGTGGTTCAAAAGTTAAAGTAATAATTTTCAGAGCTTCCTGGATTTAAGGCCCTTTTAGGCAATTAGAATGAGGTCATCTGAATCTCCTTTGTAGTACACATCACTGAATTTCACCTGTCATGTCTAAAAGGTAACTAATATTTTTGTCAGCTGCTAACGTTCTTGTTGGCTTACAAGTCCTGTACAGGAGCAGTGCAAAGGCATTAAGTTACTCAAATCTGTCTGCCAAATGTTCAAATAAATTCCAAAGGAAGTTTGTTCATACATCTTTTTATTAATTAAACAAGATTGCAGTCATTCAGAAGTTTGCCTAGTATATAATACATTTCAATTTTCAGACTAGGGGTTTGAACAAAGCTGATGTAAGCTTTCAAAAACTGTGTAAGAGTTGAGTATCAAGTTTGAATTTGTCCCTTTATCTCCCCTTTTACTATACAAAAACTCAGCTAAGATTTTGTACACGACACAGTACTCAGTTGTATAACTGCAGCTTCCTTCAAAGGGAAGAGATCTTTATATGACATGCTGCTGATTTTTGTCTTTCTGCTTTTAGTAATCCTAGTCTGTTTTGTAACTTGTCTGGCTAATATCCATAGAATCATAGAATCATAGAATGATTGCCCCCTGCCATGGGCAGGGACACCCTCCACCAGACCAGGTTGCCCAAAGCCACATCCAGCCTGGCCTTGAACACTTCCAGGGATGGGGCATCCACAACTTCCCTGGGCAACCTGTTCCAGTGTCTTACCACCCTCATAGTGAAAAATTTCTTCCTAATGTCTAGTCTAAATTTACCCTCTTTTAGCTTATACCCATTACCCCTTGTCCTCTCACTACAGTCCCTGGTGAAGAGTGCCTCCCCATCTCTCCTGTAGGCCCCCTTCAGATACTGGAAGGCTGCTATCAAGTCCCCTCGGAGCCTTCTCTTTTCCAGGCTGAACAACCCCAACTCTCTCAGCCTGTCCTCATAGGGGAGGTTCTCCAGCCCTCTGATTAATTTTGTGGTTCTCCTCTGGACTCGCTCCAACAGATCCATGTCTTTTTTATGTTGGGGGCCCCACATCTGAACACAGTACTCCAGGTGGGGTCTCACAAGAGCAGAGTAGAGGGGGAAAATCACCTCCCTTGACCTGCTGCTAACGCTTCTCTTGATGCAGCCCAGGACACGGTTGGCTTTCTGGGCTGCAAGCGCACACTGCCGGCTCATGTTCAGCTTCTCATCCACCAATACCCCCAAGTCCTTCTCCTCAGAGCTGCTCTCTAACCACTCTCCGCCCAGCCTGTATTTGTGCTTGGGATTGCCTCGACCCACGTGTAGGACCTTGCACTTGGCCTTGTTAAATTTCATGAGGTTTGCATGGGCCCACCTCTCCAGCCTGTCAAGGTCCCTCTGGATGGCATCCCTTCCCTCCAGCGTGTCCACCACACCACACAGCTTGGTGTCATCGGCAAACTTGCTGAGGGTGCACTCCATCCCACTGTCCAATTCATAACATTGTTCTTAAATCACACATTCATGATTTTAATGAAGTCACTGGTATGAGCTAAAAATGTTAGGAAGCTCCTTACTGAGAGCTTTAATTGACAAGAGTCCTGATAAATCATAAGATGTGTGGTTTGTGTAAACATGTAGCACAATTATATATTTTCCTTAATCTCTTGTTACTTTTCAATAAAAGCAAAATCAAATAGCTATTAGAAAATCTTATTGGATGTGAACTAACAAATGTCTTCCAAAAAGTAAATAATAAGAAGCAGCCACAGCAACAGATGTTGGTGAATAGATAAGCACAGCAACTGCATCGTTATTGGATTTCTTTTTCAGTAATGGAAATATACATTTAAATAGCTTTATAACTGAGACATATCAACAAAAGCCAGGAAATTTGAATCAAATGCTTACATTTTGGGGTATGTTAATGACTTAATAAGGGTGAATATCACCCATTAACACTGCAGGAATTGCATACATGCAAACCAGAAGACTGGACAATATACCCATTTTTTTTTCACATGTGGTCCTCTGAGTTTGCAACTGCCTGGTTCCAGGGCCATGTGTGCTCAGTGTCTTAAGTAGAAATACTAAGACGATGTGAAGAACCTTTCAGTTATTTACTTGTGCTTCTATGCTTTAGGAAAATGATTAGTCTGCTGAGATGCCTAGGTGTGAAGGTTTCATATTGCAAACTAATGGCTATTAAGAACTAATAGTACTGGACCACAAATCTAACTTCAGTAGTTGCTACTTTACTCCTTTATTTCAGGGAATGATACTGATGTTCCTCTCATGCCATACAGATACTTTCAGTCTTTCTCATTCTGTCATGGCTTTCTATGTTCATATAGAATAATATAAAGGTACGGTCTCCAATGTATTACATCTTTTTTCCCTTTTCTGAAATTTGTGTCTCTGTTTCTTGCTTGCATTCCTCTTTGCAATCTGCTTTGTATTGCTTTGACCATCTAAAGTAGTTGTAAAATGGAAATGAATTTTCTTTGCAGCTCCTTACAGACAAGATTTTGCTAATTGCCTTTCAAAAGAAAAAAAAAAAAGACAACAGTGGTGTGTAGTTTTTTTTTTTTAAAGAAGGCTGTTATTCTCAAGTGGATTTTCAATACTATCCTTTTCAATTTCTAAATTATAAGATTACTTGTAATTACAGTCTCTTCTAATCAGGCTGTTCCCTTTTACTGATATATTTTTTTCTCTCTTTCATGGTTAAACTACTGCAGTTGTTTTTTTGGTGATACAATAATTTGAAGAAAAAGAGTTCTGTTTTCTCTGCTGCTTCACTAAACAACTCAAATTTTGTCCAGGATTCAGAAACTCGCATAAAAAATATAATCCTCTGTACTATAGTAACTACTCAGATGTATCTCTCATTTGGTGTAGTGCTGTAGTGATTAAGCCCTATAGATGGAATATAAGATGATAATTTAATCCTCTCTTCAGTTTTTTTTAATGAAATATAACTTTTTAATGTCACTTAAACATCACTTGGACATATTGTTCTGATCCTTAACAGTGGCTCCTAAAATGTTGCTGATACTAGAGTGAATCATTAATATATCTTTGTGGCCTGGTAAAGCAGTTACATCAGTGTGTTTTACGCCTATGTGGTACTGCAGAAATTGTTAACTCTGAACTATGTTCCGATAAATCAAGAAAGTTCAGATACCCGAAGATTTTCTGTTGCATTTCCAAGTGTATGGAAAGGCACTTCATAACAGGCTCTGTTCCGCTGGGGGGGGCAGGGGGGGGGGAGAGAGTGAAGACATAAATATCAACCTTAATAAATTTAGATAACTTTTTTGCTGTCAATTATTGATTGATTTGCCCACTGGAATGATTTTAATTAATATAAAAGCTTGTCCATGATTTGAACGTGCTTGTTTCATAGCTAACTTTAAGCACTGGTTCACTGAAGGCTCTTAGTACTATGATGACACAGATAATAAGCAAGAATAATCACAAATGCAGCTGTTGAACTTTGAGATAAATTATTGTCTTACTGATGAGAAAGTAAATGTATAGTGGTAGACATGCCTACTACTGATGACTTCTGAAATGTGTGATTTGACATCTCTCTGAAATCAAACACATATTGAAGAAATGTTACTTATCAAAGAGAAGCTAGATGTGAATTGCTATAAAGTGCATGTTGAAGGTTGCATGGAAATAGCATTCAGCTTTACAAAATAAAATTATCAGAACTGTGGATTCTAAATCACAAAATAGCATCTCCCAAAGGAAATGTCATCAAACACAAAGAAATACCAGAACTGTCACTGAACATGCCACCCTCAAGCTGACAGCTTTAGTGGGACCTAGTCTGCTGACTTATCACAGCAGTTAGGATATCCCTTCTCAATAAGAAAGAGCAAACTTTATGATAATTAGTCCATCATAAGCCTCTAGTGCCATATTAGTCTCTCCCATCATACTGCGCCATTCAGAGGTGGAACAGCAAAAGAATTCCTACACCAATTCCCCTCTCCTCCCCCAGGCAAAAAACAAAAAAACAAACAAACCTGCAACCCCAGTCCCTCACTTGCAAGGCATGACTGAGAGCCAGATGTACTGAGGATTTGAAAATGTGTGATAAACTGGCCAACTAGATTATTATTTGGAAAATGGGAAATGTAACCCTCCAAACATTGCATAGCAAGTTGTATGTAAGCACCCTTCTTTTAGGAAGAGAAGTAACAGTATGTGTTGGGTTTTCTAACTATGAAACAAAAAGTGTTTGCAATCCAATATTCCACAACCATGAAAAAAATTAAATATTGGTGTCCTGGTTTCAGCTGGGACAGACTTCATTTTCTTCATAGTAGCTAGGGTGAGGCTGTTTTTTGCATCCGTGCTGACAAGAAGGCTGATAACATACTGATGTTTGTAGTTGCTGCCAGGACAGTCAAGGACTTTTCAGCTTCTCTGCTGTGCCAGTGTCTGCAGGTCCAGGAGAAGCTGGGAGGGAGCACAGCCCCAATTACTAGCCTAGGATTTGACCTTAGGTTTAGGATTGAGACCCAAATTGGCTAGTGATATCTTCCATATCATGCAAGTCATGCCCCATATACAGATGAGGGGCTGTCAGGAAATCCACTCTCTCTCTGGGTTGTCTCCCTCTCTCTCAGGGTCGTCTCTTGGTCACTCAGTCAGCTCTTGCTCTCTTGGACACTTGGACTCTTAGCTCTTTTCTGGGGTTGTGGTTTCGGGGGGTCTCTCTGCTCCAGCATTGTTAGCCAGGAATGGGCTGAGCCTTGCTCATCAGGTTGTGAGCAGTTTAACTGTGTATCACTAATTTTTATATTTGCATATATTACTATTAGTATTATCATTATTGCTTTCAATTTTATTGTATTTTAGTTATTACATTATTCTTATCTCAGCCCACAAGTCTTTTCCCTTTATCCCTTTAATTCTCTCCCATCCCCAGGAGGGGGGAGGGTGAACAAGCAGCTGTGTGGTGTTTGATGAGAGCACAACAGTTCTTTTTGGCCTGTATCCAGTTGGCCCTACACTTCCAGGGGTCTGATGTACAAGGCCATTGAACCCATACAGTCTGGTAAACTCTATTATCTCTTTCCTCCACCTTGCTGGAGGCAGGGCCTCTCTAATACTGACCATAGCATTCCTTACTGATGAATGGATTTGTGTGATCGTATACATGGGTCCCAGTCTCATTTTGTATACTCACTCCTTTTAAATACAGATGAGAAATGCTTCTCACTGGATTGGGAGTAAAGTCAAAGGCAACCCTTCCACTCTGTTCAGGGAATGGATTACTGGAAACTGCAGCAGCAATTTTCCTGTAAGAACTGGAAAAACTCCCATTTGTGTTTTTTTTTCCTTGCAACTTGCGTAGGAACAAGTAAAACTAGAACACATGCTTGAATTAACAAACACAATGTAGACCATCGAAAGACAAGTCAAAATTATTTTTCATATTATGCTAAAAAAATTCACTAGTTTACTCAAATAAAGAGAAGACTAAGTAACAGTCTATTAACAGCTGCTGAAGGATAGCTGCAAACAGTGACATAGCAAGCTCTTCTTCATAATGGACAATAACCTAAAAAGGGGCAATGGTCACAAATTGTGGCTTTGGTGCAGGTGGGTGTCTGTTTTTGACATTATTTTTTTTTTCTTTTTTTTTTTTTTTTTGTTTTTTGTTTCTACTGGGAGGGTAGTGCAGTGCTTTAATATGTTGCTTGGAGACAGTCAGTCCTTTGCCCTTGGCAGTTTATCAGACTCAGCTAGGCAAAGTTATGGCTGAACTGCTCTAGGTTAGTGACAGCCCATTTTCCAGCAGGAGGCTGGGTGAGGTGACTTCCCGAGAACTTTACCAACCAATCTGTGATTTTGTGGTTCATTGCTGCAATACTTAAGTACTGCTGATGAGAGACCAATATTGCTTTTTTTATAAATGGGTACTGAATATAGCAAAAGTATGGTCAAAGTTTCATTCTTAATTTTATGTACTTAGTTGGATCCCTCAAGGACCTGTGATAAAATTCTTCACATGTTCAGAAAAAACTTCCTTTAACTTCACCTGTCTTCATAAACTCAGTACTTCAGCAAAGCAAGCTCAGACAGACAGAATATGAGGAAAACGTAATTGCTCTCTATGTCTTTCTTTAGTTCTGCATTGTTTCCTTAATAAGAAGATCATCCTTTCTTTTTCTGTAATTTCCCATCTCATTTACTACATACCTCCTGATTTGGGCCAAAAGGATGGCTATGAGACATAGCTCTCTTCTCTTACCTGTCCCTACTTCCTCTCAACTCTGCAGATCTGTCTTAGTGGATGAGGTAGACTCTGGGGATAAAAAGTGTATGTGATACTTTCATTGAAGATTGTAGCACAATGCACATGTACAAGGAGGACACAGGTAATTTGCACAGTCAACCTTTAGCCTGATGTTTCCTGAACTATATGTATTTAAAATATTAGTAATTGTATACTGATTGTACCTATTCTTTCACATTCTCAGCATACAGTCCTCTTTAGATATTATCAGCTTGAAATAAAGCCAGGTGAATATTTTTTTTAAGAATTGTAAGCTAGATAAAAATATTTAACAATTGTTAACTGACATGCTAATTAAGAAACAGTCAGGACTGGATTAATCAAATGGCTAGTGGAAAGCCAGTGGCCTTTATACTTCCCCCGGTAGCTGATAAGAGGCTTCAGAGGACAAGGAATAACTTGTCTAATACAGTTCTCTTGAAGATTTTTGAACCCAGGCTTGTTGAGACAATGCCATGACCTGTGAGGTGTTCTGGACATGGAATAAAGGATTCTCCATCTCACCCAATAAAGCTGTTCTGCTCTGGAAAATATTTCACTTTCTTTTTTTTCAGTTGAAAAACTGGAATATTAGTTACTTGCACATTCCTCATCTGAAATTCCAGTCTCACTCTATATTTTGTTTGCCTGCTTAGAATCTGGAAGAGGGGTATTAGTTACCTTTAAAGGTGAAATGAGACAACTGGGCCTCTTCAGGGCCCACAGAAATTGCTTTTAGAAGAAGTGTAATTTGCTGAGATATTTGCAGACAGAAGAGAAAGGGAAAAGGAATAGCAGGATTTGGCAATCTAGTTCCTTGAGGAAATTGCAAATAATTTTGTTCATGTTCTGAGTTCTTTTCGCTAGGAAGAGAAGTGGGTTAGCCAGTGGCAATTTCTACTGAACTGACTCACATTTGCTTTTTTCCTCTAATGTTGTTTCATGTATTTTCTTTGTAAATGGTGGAACAAGACTTCATCCAGACTTCATGGATCCCGTGATTTTTTGGATGTCCTCCTGCACAGACACCTTGTGTGCAGTTTCACTGTGAGTCAGAGGGACTCTATAGCTGTCCTTTTCTGAGCCTCTGGGAGAGGCAGGAGCATAAGGGTGATGTCTCTGTAAATCTGGAAAATTGTTTTCTAGTATAGTTACCAGAACAGTGGAAACTTTCTTCAGTCTCTCATGTGCTAGGCAGTTTTGCAAAGAATACAGTAACGACACAAAACTAACGGCCAATACAATTATTCGGTCTGCCCAAATACTTCATTTAAGGTTTATGTAGTTGTTCTTATTAAGCACAAAGTAATCTATTAGAAAGCAAACTGCGTAATGACGAGACTGTAAAATAAAGCCATGCAAACATGGTGAATTAAAAGTCTGGAAATTAGACTGTAAACATCAAGTACTTGTAATGTGCTCTTCCCCCTTCAGAGGCCAACTGCCTGATATTGCTAACACATCTTAGATACTGTATTAATCTTGACCCATAAATATTTATCTAAGTATAATGTTGGAAAACAAAGTAATTATTTTTTCTTATCTGCGTTTGATGATATTTCCTAGAATCATAGAATGGTTTTGGTTGGAAAGGACGTTAAAGATCATCAAGTTCCAATTGACACCCTCCACCAGACCAGGTTGCTCAAAGCCTCATCCAGCCTGGCCTTGAACACCTCCAGGGATGGGGCATCCACAGCTTCCTGGGCAACCTGTGCCAGTGTCTCACCACCCTCATAATGAAAAATTTCTTCCTAATGTCTAGTCTAAATTTACCCTCTTTTAGCTTATACCCATTACCCCTTGTTCTCTCACTACAGTCCCTGATAAAGAGTGCCTCCCCATCTCTCCTGTCGTCCCCCTTCAGGTACTGGAAGGCTGCTATTAAGTCTCCTCAGAGCCTTCTCTTCTCCAGGCTGAACAACCCCAACTCTCTCAGCCTGTCCTCATAGGGGAGGTTCTCCAGCCCTCTGACCACTTTTGTGGCTCTCCTCTGGACTCTCTCCAACAGGTCCATGTCTTTTTTATGTTGGGGGCCCCACATCTGAACACAGTACTCCAGGTGAGGTCTCATGAGAGCAGAGCAGAGGGGTAGAATCACCTCCCTTGACCTGCTGCTAACGCTTCTCTTGATGCAGCCCAGGACACGGTTGTCTTTCTGGGCTGCAAGCACACACTGCCGGCTCATGTTGAGCTCCTCACCCACCAATACCCCAAGTCCTTCTCCTCAGAGCTGCTCTCTGTCCATTCTCTGCCCAGCCTGTATTTGTGCTTGGGATTGCCTCGACCCACGTGCAGGACCTTACACTTGGCCTTGTTAAATTTCATGAGGTTTGCATTGGCAAATACTTTAACTAAAGTATTTTGCAGTGTGGGTCTCCATGGGGACTTAATTAAATCGTTCAAAGTAAATTTTTCATCAGTGGAGGCAATTATGTTAAAAAATAATGTGTATTATTGATCTAAATAAGAAGCTTTTGCAGACAGGGACTGTAATATCATTGTTAGAATAGAAGGCTTAATATCAGTCATAGCTACTGGTCCATAGGAGGTGAACCACATACACAAGTGGAGGTATGCTTTGAATTTGAAATGCCAGGGCACTGTGACTACTCTGCTAATGGCTGCTCATGAAAACACTTTCAGTAAATTACAAATTAACTTTTAAATTAAATGATTGATTTTGGTATACAATATTAGAGGCATTATCTATTTCAAAACTTATTGTAGCCCTCAAATAAAGATTAACTTCTCTGTACAGAATATGTTGCTTTTTGCAGGATGCTGTAGGAGAAACTACTAAGATTTTGCAGCATTACTACTCAATAGCCAGTGTTTAATTTCCACTTTAGCTTTGAAGTTAGTTGAAAAGCATTATTCCTGTTAAAAAATGGCTATACCAATATTGCTGTGCAATAATTTTAAGACCAGCCTTCAGGTGAAATTTTCTGGGTTTTTTCCAAATATTTATCTTTTTTTTGTTTGCTTTTTTTTAATCCAGAGGAAGTTAAGGTTTTATGGCTGGGGAGGAAAATTCATCAGAACTTGCGGGATTAACTTCATTCAACAGTGTCTTTGCCTAGTTGTCAAGGGACTAGATCATAATAAACTATGGTGACCCAGGCAGACTTAACATATTCTTCCAACAACATTGTCTGTCTGATGCCACATGGTCAGGATAAGCCATGACACCTCAAAAATAATAATGGTAGTTTAAAGTTATTAGGTCTGAGATTTTTCCCAGAACAATGCAATGAATGCACAGTATGGATAGACATAGCAAATCTATCTAGATTTTGGGAAGGCAGCTTTACAGACAGCAAAAGGCTGATATTTTATGAAAATCACACTTCCTTTATGTCCCTTGCAGCAGATGCGTTTCAACAGATTCTTAAAGAAAATTCATCAGAAAAGTTTATAGTTGAAAATATTTAAAGTCTAAGGAAAGCTAAGAAAAGACAAGAAGAGTCCAGCTGTCTGAACTCTGCAAAGCCTTTTGTTATAAAGTAGGCAAAATCATTAAATTATATAAGATGACCTATACTGAGTCAAAATCTGATCAGAAAGGGTAAAATGTCTCTAAACTTTCCTAACAGCTTAATAGACATTAAATCAATGCACTCTAAAGCTGCTCTTCCTGATTTCAGTCATGATTGACTGATGACTCAGCTTCATCTGTTACAGTCAAATGTCAATTTACAGAAATATTGAAGTAATTTCCAAAATATCTTTATTCATTCAACTAAATGTTGTCTCTTCTCCAGAATTGTGAAGCTGATAAAAATGATTTAGCATACTGGCAATTCATGTTGCAAATCAGCATAGTACTCAACATTTTATTCATCTGTAACATTGCAATACAATATATAATCACAACTTAATTTCTACCTAATTTAGGTGTATCAAGGAACAGAAGTTCTGACTTACACCTTACAGACAGAGCAAAAAGAAATTCTGTTATGAGACCAACTTCAAGATCACTGCTGGGAACTTTCAGATCTCTATTTTCCTTTTATTTATGTTTTTAAAATACTAGTAGTTTTGTTCCAAAATTATGTTTTCAGCATGAGTAAACTTTCTGTATGAAGCTCACTGTTTCCTTTACTAGTTAATGCAGCTGTATAAGCCTAGCATAAATTCCAAGTGTAATACAGCCAAAGCCACATAAAGTATCTCAGGTAAATCTGGGGGAAGAGCTCAGATTTTTTGTATGGGTTTTCAAGACTGTGTTTCTTATGAAGGAAAAGCAATTTTTGGCTGAAAATGTTGGAAATACAGAACACATCATTTCTCTCTGACCAAAATACATACATAGTAATGAAGCAATTTCTTCCATGAAACAGAAAGAAAAGAAGACTAGAAATCACCCCTCTCCCATCCCTAGAATTTTTTTCCTCAATTAAAACTAGTACTCTCTTCAGTCATATTTCCTCTTCCATCTTTTACACCTTCCTTGTCCCCTAATATGTTTTTACAGTTCTTCTGGTAGATTTCCTTCTTTCCTTATTTTCTGATAGTTCTGCAATATTCTGTGTGAAGCCCTTTTTTTATCCTTTCCCGTGGCTTTAATTAAAACTCCATGAGAGCATTGCTATATCGATTCTGAGCAAAGGGGCTTAATTTATCTGCTTCAACAAATGTGTTACATCCTATGTAATTTCACCTGTGAAACTTAAGGAGCAAATATGTTTACTATACAGTCACATTTTGCTGTACCAATAAGTAAAAGATAGCATAATGTAAGGCAATATCGTATGTTTTTATAATCTGAAATACAGTGTGAAAAAGGCACTAGGTTAATACCTTCTTCACAAGGGTTACCCAAGTACATCAACTGTATTTGACTGTTCAGGGAAGGTGCTCTATGCATCTGCTTCCCCATGTGCTCTGATTCATGCTTTCTCATGTTTTATTCCTGAAAAGAAGAAAAAAATTTCCAGTCGGATCCTTCTCTCACTTCTACTCCAACCTTTTAGGGTAGAAATGTTGTTCAAACAAATCTGCAGTTCACACATTCACATGAAAGCAAACCTCTGTCATGAATCCACAGTTGTATCTGACTTCTTTACAAGCAGCCTCTGTTTTGCAACCTCATGACATGGCAAATGGTGATAGTACTTGTTCCCATCTTATTAAAAGGACAATGCTGAAAATTCATTGAATATATGAAAAGCATAATGATGGCATTTTCCTCTAGTTCTGTGAGGGCATGGATGATGAGAAGTTTTCACTGACTCCATTTCAAGACCTCTTTCTAAAACTGATTTTTTGATTAAAAATGATCTTCAGTTTCCACTCCTTTTTTTAGTAAGAGACTGTCTGAAAGGGTATTGATTTCCAGGAACCACTATTTCTATACTCTTAAATATATATA
>WKFP01013961.1:0-24847 GCA_011057875.1 Pterocles orientalis | reverse complement strand
GTCTTCCTGTTACCTTTAATGTCCTTGGCCATATTTAATTCCATTTGGGCTTTTGCTTTCCTAACCTGATCTCTGGTTTCTCGGACAGTGTCCCTGTATTGTCCCCAGGCTAACTGTCCTTGCTTCCACCCTCTGTAGGCTTCCTTTTTTTGTTTGATTTTGCTCAGGAGTTCCTTGTTCATCCATGCAGGCCTCCTGGCATTTTTGCCTGCCTTCCTCTCTGTTGGGGTGCATCGCCCCTGAGCCTGGAGGAAGTGATCCTTGAATATTTAGCTGGGAAGTATTGGTAATGGTTGGACTAGATGATCTTCTAGGTCTTTTCCAGCCTTGATAATTCTGTGATTCTGTGATTCTGTAAATAAAATGTGGAAAATAGTTTTATTTAATTCTGGGTCTTATATATTCTTAGCCTTCCAGCATAAACTTTTATTGAGGCAGCTCTATATGAAACTCTAGACTCTACCATGTTATGGGGGAAAATTAAAATGCAAGTTAATTCTGTGTTCAAATAGTTTATTCCTAATTCTTGTTTTGTCAGTTGTCTTTCATTCCTGTTTCGACAATGGCAGGAGAGGGGAAAAAAAAGATGGAGAAATATCTTGTCTGAAATAAAACATGCATAAATACTATTAAACTGTTTAGAATTCAGACTGTGCAAGCCACCTCTTTGAAATAGTGAGTAAATATTTGATTTTAGCTACATAATATTGAGTGACATTTTGTTTCGAGATGTCCAAATAAACCACCAGGTAGTGTTTGAAAACAGAAGGAATAACTCTGGGAAAAGCATCTGTAAAATACTCTACGCTAAGATAAACTGTTCTGTGCAGTTTGAACTCTGTCAGAGTTTCCAGTTGTTGCTAAATACACGTTTTTTAAACAACAAAGCTTATATATTGCTATTGTTGCAATAGTAACTGTAACATCCTCTTTCTCAAAGTAAAACACTGCATACAATAGGCCAACACGCAGGACAGAGCCCTTGGGAAGCCTGCCCAGGGGAGGAGCACGAACAACTGCACTATGCCAGGGCCATGAAGGGAGCATGCAGGAAAGCCCTTTGCTTTCCACAGCTTACAAAGTAATGATCTCAATTTTTTTTTTTGTTGACTACATCTACCGCTGCTTCATCTGCCAAAACAGAAATCAGTGGTCATGTCCACTTTCCTATGTTGTTCAAGAGGCAGATGGTTGAGATGCAAAGCCCGTGTCCCCGGCGCGATGCACTGCGGGTGTAACATCCCTCCCACCACTCACTCAGGATGGCACATGTCAAATGCAGCTGGTGAAGCTGACGTTAGGAGTTTGTCACGGGTACAACCCAACCCATGAGATCAAGGCGTGAGGGGAGATACTTAGGAGCCATAGTGTCTAGGCCCAGGATCTACTTCTGTCATGCACTCGGTTGAGTAGCACGATCATCCCAGTGCTGCAGTGGGTTCCCATCATATGACCCAAAGCACAGAGCTGTGTTAAAGTGGCGATCTCTGCAAAAAATTGCCATGACTGGCGAGCATATGGCTCCAGTCCCCTTAAAGCTGTAATTGTTTGAGCGTTGGATACATTGAGAGTAATTTAGGGATAACAGTTGGAGCCCTTTGGGTTCTGAAATATGTCAGAAAACAGATGGGAAAGTGGACCGAGTCTGTAAAGACACGCTTATCACCAGACATGCTCACTACCACGAGTTTTTACCAAAAAAACAGTCTAATTTCATTTGTGTTTGTGTGTTCATTTTAATTTAAGTTTCTCATTTTATAATTTATAATTATATCCTGTAAACCTGAAGCCATCGATAATGACATAATATAGTCATCTAGGAGTGTGACGCTGATGTCCCAATATCTGTAAAAAAGAGCAAAAGCTGCAATTACAAAGCTGCACATAATGTCAAAGACACTGCACCATAAACGTTAATTACAGTATGCATTTCTATAAGAGGTCTGGGTTATCACTGAGTGCAATGATTATTTTTTCCTCTTTTATAAAAACTAGATGTTTGCTTACTCATGCTATTGAGCTACTTTTCCCACAAAACACTGCCTATTAATAACTTGATGTCAAATAATTTTGAGTTCTTTGAGTGCTTCTAGAAATGTTATTTCCTTTCTATCTGAAGGAAAAAGAAAAAATGCAGGAAGAGCCCAGCAACTTCTCTGTAAAAGTCAAGGTGTATTGCAGTGCTATTTGCTCCTTTCTTTCCTTGAATTTCCATAAACACTGTGATTTGTTTTGACACAGTGATCTAGTGTATGCCAGTATATAGTGACAGTAAGTGTTTTTGATATCAAGGTATAAATTTAGTCTTCAGTAATCTTGTAAGAAGATTATTTCTATGACCTTATTGTGGTTGGCTGCATTATCAGGTTTAGTGCAATAGTGAAGGAAGGGCACTAAGGAGGAGGAAAGAGAGCTCATAACAAGCATGCTTGGTTCAGTTTTCTTTATTAAAAAAAAAGAAAACAAATGTTACTGCTGTATTAATGTGTGGTACAAAATCCTTTTCAGAAGCAGAATGCAAAAAAAGGAAACATACTTGGCAATATTAAGTTACTGAGGATGCAACTGTAAAAGTGCAGCCTACCCTGGTTTTATTTGCCAGAAAAATATTGATTTTGGCAATGCTTACATCCAGTGTTATCATTCCAGTATTTGTGAAGTGATCTATTAATTAGTCAACTTTGAAGAATATCATGACTGCAAACAAAACTATAGCTTATGATACCCTGGGAGTACCTTACTAACAATTGCTGGGATGATCACAATTCTATTCCTGTGGTAATTAGAAGCTATGTTATTGTATTTTAATTATATAGCATTTTCTTTAAACTGCTCAAAAGTAATGTGACGTTTGGCCTTTGTTTCAAAGATCACACGAATTAAAGAATCTTCTGGTTACCAGTGCTGGGAGATAATAGCACATTCAGAGCTGATAGAGGAAACTATGGTGGCCTCGCTGGCATGACCTCAGTTGGCATCAGAAGTGAATTGCAGGCCAGTTTTCCTTCAAGACTACTAGTGCTAGACTGAAACAATTGCATGCAATGTCAGGGTTTGAATTAAAAATAAAAATAAAATAATTTAAAAAAAAAACCCCAACAACCAGCAAACCAAACCATCAACAACAAAAAGACACTGAACTGGAATGACCCCAGGTAGCAGGGAACTGAGTTCAGTTCTCAAAGTCACTGGTGGTAATTCAGTACGGGGAGTGATGTCTTTGAGAAAAGCTGCCAAGAGGCCTGAAAATTATCTGCCAGTCTGAGATGTACTTCCTTAGACTGGCTGATCTCTTGTAGATGATTAAGCCCTTTCAGAAAAGCTACTTAATGTTATAAATTGATTCTCTTTAGAATCTGTGAGGAAGGAAGACACACTTGAAGAGAGCTAAATACTAAACAAAGAGGCAACTGAGGTGTGTACGGGCTTGTTTTTAGTAGCAGTTTTACTCCCTAGTTTCTAGCTCCTTACTGTGCTGGGGTGGGGAGACACACTTGGGGACGGAGCAGATGTTGGTCTGGGGTTCTTTTCAGAGGTTTGGGTTTTTGCTCTGTATACTCTTTAGCTGTCTGATGCCAGCCGAAACAGAATGTTCAAACATAATCCATATTAAAATGACTTTCAACAGATTGTTGAGATTGAAGGCCTTTGTCTGGGCAGCAGAGAATAATCCGAGCATTGGCTATTTCTGGTCTGCCTTAGTTCTATGGTTCTGTGCTCTTTAGTTGCTGCTGTTACTATCCAAGGGTTTACCATAAGAGTTCTCACTTGAATAATGAGATAAGAGCCCTGAATATAGGAAATGTTCATGCAAAGGGCAAGTCTCATGCAGCAGGAAATCCCAGTTATCCCTTCTAGCCTGTGCTCTCAGCCAGCCACATCTCTGCCAAAGCATACCATAGGAAAAGGACATTCCCTTACACAGTTACAAGTGCTTCATGATTAGTGCAGGGCACCTGCAACACAGCTGTCCTGCTTCACCTCAGGGATATATTTTTTAGAAGATTTTAGAATTAACTTTGCTAATGGCCTTTCTGTGGGATCCTTTCGGAGCCTATATCTCTCGTCCATCTCCAAGAAATACGATGAGATTTCGCTTTTTGAAGTCCTACAGGTATCTCTTCTAATGGCTTACAGTGTAATTCCCAGTTATAGTTGCAGCTGTGGCTCTTTTTTATTCTTCTGTAGTATTATAGTATATAAAAAAGTGGAAATGTCTTGTATTAATTGTGACTCTCTTGAGCTTGTAAAGGATTTGCTGAACATGTATACCAGGAAAATAGCAAGCGTTTCTGTGTGATTGGAAAAGATAATAAGTGACCATGGAAGTTTATGAAAAGGCACTTTTAAGCAAATTGTAATTTTGAATTTTTTTTGCACGGCAGGTTGGGGCAAAAGTAGATTAACATTTATGTCAGTGTTCTTATAAAAATATTCTATATATCATTAGTACTTATTATAAATAAAAATATTTATTTATAAATATGGCACACTTTTACAACATACCAAAAATATTGATGGGATTTTACATAATTACAGAACCATGTTAGTTAAATACTGTTGTGTTCAGCATTTTAAAAGCAAGTATAACCAATGAGAAAAATACACAGATTCTATTTTTTCCTTAGCTGCTATTTAAAAACAGTAGCAAAGTATGCTTTCTACTATTCATCGTACTGCTTTTTACAATTGAACCAATACTTGTTTTCCAACTTCTTTGCTTTTATCTATAATAGATGCAATATAAATTTTAAAGTATAAAATTCTTAAGAAAAGATCCTCCCACTTGTATATAGTGCACTGAAGAAGTTACTACATATCATCTTAATGATAACTTTTTAATATTAATTGATGGAACAGTCACATTTATTTGCACACGTGTACAATATCAAATGCCCAGGAAGCTAAGTGCTTTTTGTAGCATTATTAATAGCAAACACTGTCTATGTGAATACTGTAAAAAAACCTGGCTAGGTACAGTCAACCTTCACTCAGTGTTTGCTTTTTGCAAAAGCTAGGTTGTTCATACAGAGGGAGCTGTTTTTTATGACAAAAAAAATATTAATAACAGATAAAAGGATTTGAATTGAGAATAAAAAGATGGTATCTATAATAGCTGCTAAAAGTTCAAGACCATATAATTCAATTGAGATTCTCTTAAGGCAGTCTTCTTATCATGGATTTTTTTGCTTAAAGAAAGCTACTTGTGTTTCTTTTACAAAACAAAAATATTTCAAGTAGCATGTTAATATAGGACCTGATTATTTTGGTGATTAATTTATATAAATGTATTGTCTAATTTTTCAGTCTAACAAAGTGAAAATAGTCTTAAAAGTTGTTAATAAAAATTAAAAGCACAGAACTCATCTAAAGTGCAGAGGTGTGAATGAATTTTGTCTTACCATAGAGAAAGTGCTATATGTTTGTTTTTTCAGGAGTTTAGAGAATTAGCATGTGGTTGAAGACAATTTTTAAAAACTGGGCCATAGTCGTATTACTGAATGTGAGCCTTTTTTTTTGTTGTTACTCTTTAATATAATTACAAGTTTTGACTGAGAAAAGGCTTAAAAATCATTAACAGACATCTTGCCATGTCACTGCCATGGCTCCATTCACACTGTAGGTTATATTTAGAAACCTACTACAAAATATTACAGTACTCAGTCCCTATGTAATTTAATAACCTTGTTTATGTCAACTGACAGTTCTGCTCACGTCATTCAGCTATCTGATGTCAAGAGGCTTTGGTTTCTAAAACTGAATACCTGATAGTACCATCCAGGCTTTCCATGATGAACATTGTTTAGCAAACCATGCTTTTCTACTTCATAATATTAATTTAAATTGTAAAGTTGGCCATGATTTTAAAATTCCTTTTGCTACATTTTGGGCAAAAAAATTTAGTGTTTCTTCTGTGGGATATACTGATGACATGGACCATTAGATTTTAAGTTACCTATTTCATTTTTGGAAGATTCTGTGATATATTGATGCTCCCTTTTAGCCAAATAATGATTTAAGTTTCTTTGTTGATCAGTCAGTGCTGAGGCTTGCATCTTTCAGGAGGTGGTGGAAGAGCCAGGCTAGTACAGTTTTTCCCAGAGTAGGAAAAAAATATGCCTTGAGACAACACAACTTTTCCTTGAAGACCTGGAATGCAATGCAGTCACTTAGAGCTCCTGCTCCTCTGCCCTTCCCATCAAATAAATCATAGCTTAAAGCCTCAGGAAATTGTACCGAACAAAAACAGGAAAGCAGACAAAAAAAAAAAAAAAAGCAGAGATTCACTTATGATTCACTATACACCAGAAGTGCAAGTATTCACAGCATTAGATGTAGAGCCAAGGCCAGGAGTGGATACTTCACAAATAAGGAAACTCAGGAGACCGCCAAACCACTTCACAATTTCAGTGTCTTTTTGAAGGCTGAAGAAGGAGGAGGGTTGTTTAGTTTCGCCCATCCTGCTTTCTGGCAGAATAACATTCTTCTAGTCCAATACAAACAAAATATTTGTAAATCTTTATTATATTTCTGGAACTCATAGACAAGCTCTCCTCTTTTCGTTTTTGTTTTTCTCTCTTTTTAAAGCCTTGGGTCTCTCTAAAACTGAAGCATACCTCATTTCCTGAAATGCAGATGGGAATCGTGTTTCCTGCTGCATTTAGGTTTGCTCAGGAAAAAAAAAAAAAAAAACAAACCCCAAACACTAGACGTGACTGCAAAAACTGAGTCCTAATAGTAGCATAGTTACATTTCAGAGCCTCCCAAGACCTCTGAAGAATGGATGGAGACAGAAGCCTTCTTCACGACCTCTAAATCCTATCATGCATGGATGACGAAGAACTAAAGCACCTATCAAAATTTCCTGCATATAACGGAGATGTATGAATAAGAACATGTTATACAATACTCAGTCCTGCTAAACAGTTGCACCTCCCACTGACCTAATGACACATTCTCAGGACCAGTTAGAAGATTCTCCAGGGGCAGCAGGATCTGCCCTGAGTGTCCAACTGGTTATTAAATCTTTTTTCACCATGAAGGATTTGTGAATAACTCAGAGTAAAAACCTACTGAGTAAGACCTGTTTGAGGAGAAAATTTGGAGAGATTTTAAGCTCCAAAGTAAAATGTGTGTTATAGAGAAATGACACTGGCAATAGTATGCATTAAATTGAATAATCAAAGAATTAAGAAGTTCATTAAATTATTGCAGTGTTAGAACTACATCTTTCTTTGGTTAGCTATGAAGCTACACTTCCTAAGACAGTAATCATGAAACATATCTTCATATGGAAAAGAAAGAAAGGTTCTTTGTTGTTTTATGCGAGCTTCTTTTGTTTCTTCTTCTGCTTGCTTTCTGTTTTTCTTCTTCTGCTGCCCTCTGGCATATTTCCCTGGACTAGAGGAATGGTCATGTGGCTGAAGCTACTGCCAACACCACTTCTGCAGCCAGCTGCTCATGGCATTCATACATAAGGAGGCAGATTCCCTCCTGCCAGATAATTGTACTCCAGGCCACTAAACTCTCAGGAGCTGGGTTGGAAAGTGGAACCTCTCTCTCAAACAGCAGTTTTCAGGAATCCCTTCTCTAAGGGGATTGTCAAAGCTTTCTTAGTGAGCAGAATGTAATATTCTAACATTTTTGCTATTGCAAGCCTTGTGATGAAATGGGTATAGAAACCAGTTTAAAGGTTATTATTTTATTTATAGGGATTTGAGTCCCAGCACACTGGAACTAGTTTGGTTCTTTTTGACTAGTCATTCATCATTGTCTAGGAAATAAAATATTCAAATGTGTAAGTGTGGACTTTAAATTTTTTAGTGAATGTGATTAGACACAGTTGATTTCATATTCAGCTTAGAAATTCTGTAATTCACAGTATTCCATGTCACAATTAAAATTATGTTTTCAGTCTCACTCAGACTTATTATAGACAAATCTGCATGCCAAAATATCATCATACCCAATTGAGACATTTGATTATGTTAACTGGAAATCTTGGGAAAAGTGGAAAAATAGCAAGGCATAGTCAAGTTGAGTAGCAGTAGGAAAGCAGGTGCAAGTGAACGTAACTCTGGTGTTGATGCAGTCTTACCTCCTTTACAAAACTGCCTAGTGAGTCTCTGATAATGATTAAATATAAAGAGTTTCTACACCATTTCCTAAAACCTCAGAAAGCCTCTCTCAGGCTGGGAGTGTCAGGATTGTTTAGCCTAGAGAAGAGAAGGCTCCAGGGGGAACTTATTGCAGCCTTACAGTGCTTCAAGGGGGCCTACAGGAGAGATGGGGAGGCACTCTTTATCAGGGAATGTAGAGAGAAGACAAGGGGTAATGGTTTTAAGTGAAAGAGGGTAGATATAGATTAGACATTAGGAAGAATTTTTTACTGTGAGGGTGATGAGGCACTGGAACAGGCTGTCCAGGGAAGTTGTGGATGCCCCATCCCTGGAGGCGTTCAAGGCCAGGCTCGATGAGGCTTTGAGCAACCTGGTCTAGTGGGAGGTGTCCCTGCCCATGGCAGGGGGCTTGGAACTAGACGATCCTTAAGGTCCCTTCCAACCCAAACCATTCTGTGATTCTATGATTCTGCGAAAGTCAAGTTCCACTCCATTAGGTCCACAACAGCAGGGAACAAAAAGAAGACAAGTAACATGTTCAAAAGCTTCAGCTTTTGATTAAATTTCTCAGATGTAGTTGATCTTCACACAGGTAGGTTGAGTGAGTCTATCACAGTGAGACAGGTTGAGTCTATCAGTGTTTGCTTTGGACTAGCATTGCCTAAGCGGTTATTCTGTGTGATTTTTGTTCTTGCTGCTGCCTTGGAAGTGATTTAGTTAGTGTGAAAGAAACAGAAAACTGAAGTATATCTGTAGGTATTTTAACAGGTTTTTTCCAGTTTAAGCTTAAGTAAGTTCTAACAGCCTAGTATGCTAAAGTAGAACCTGTATGAATAACTGTCAGGAAAGGTTCTTTTACATACAGTGAAGTTAATCAGTGTTGCTACAGTTTACAGTAAATAAATGGTTGGGCTTTGCTGTTTGTGGCTGAAACAACCCCCGTACAAAGCTAGCCTTCCAGATTAGTCTGGGAGCAGACATCAGAATCCCTTGTGACGCAGAAAAAGATTATACCAACTTATACCAGATTGTAAACACCACAAAATATTCAGTTTGATTTCCAAATTTTAGATATCCATGAATATTTATGTTAATGTCAGGACTATCTGACTAGTAATTCCCTGACGTATAACAAATTCTAGGAGCACTATAAATAGATCTATCATTCAGTCTGATACCGAATACATCAGGAACAAGCTGATGCTAGTTCAGCATGTACCATGTCAAAATGTTGTAATTAATTTCTACATACTGCATTAAACCAGAAGAAAAGTAGTATGGGGGTGACTTACCAATGTTTATTTTATGCCACTGTAGAATATGTTTATGGCTATTGTGGATCTGAATAGACTTTTTTCTAATTGCAAAGGAAATTGAAAAACTGTAATTTCTTATTGGAACTAGTGAATACAATTTATTTCTGAGACCCAGAAACTACTAGTATCTACAGGTCATTTTGTGTTTTGGTTGTATTCATGAAAACCATATGTGAGTGTTAATTGAAAACTTCTGCAATATTCTCAAAAGTAATGTAAGGCTCCAATGCACCTTTATTCATGAGGAAAAAAAAAAAAAAAAAAACCCACCTAAATTAAGGGGAGGAAAAAACTCCTGTCCACCTAGAAGGATCTGGAACATACATCAGTCTGCTGTCCTTAGCCATAGCAGCATTATATTTCATCGCAGGAGTGGTCCATGCCAGCTTCTCCAGCTCTTGGTCTGTGACAGCAGCCAGCAGCAAACATTCGAGAGACAACATAAGAAACTTGGTGGTTACAGTATAATCTTCCTTGAGGAAGAATCTCTTCAACAGATAGTAGAAGTTCCCCAGGAAAGAGCACTCCAGAACACTCCTTACTTTGTGTATTGCTTACTCCAACAAGTCTGGATATTTTATGTATTCACAGCAAATTTTTATAATTTTTTAATAAAATAGTTGCTGGATTTTTGGCTTCAGCAGTATCTTTTGACACTGTTATGGGTTTGCCCTTGGCTGGAAGCCAACCCCACACAACCACTCACTCACTCCTCCCCTCCCAGGGATGGAGGGAAGAAGTAAAGGGGTAAAGGGAAAAAAGACTTGTGGATTGAGATAAGAACAATTTAATAACTAAAATACAACAACACTGAAAATAATAATATATGCAAATAAACGAACGAGTGTAACACCTTGACACTGCCCCCCCCCCGGATGAGGCTCAGCCCATTCCCAGCTAACAATCCTGGAGCAGGGAGAGTCCTGAAACGGCACTCCTGGAATGGAGTCAGCTGAGAGCTGACCAAGGGAGGGAGATGACCCAGCAAGAGGGACCACCCCAAGAGAGACAGCCTGGAAAGAGAGCTGACCCGGAGGCAAAAAGGGATCCGGAACAAAAAGGGATGAGCTTCCCGAGGGCCCTCACCTACATACTGGGCGTGACATGCATGTTATGGAATAAACTATTGGCTACTTTGGGTCTCAATCTCAAATGTAAGATCGAATCCTAGGATAGGAACTGGGGCTGTGCTACATCCCAGCTTCTCCTGTCTGGCACAGCAGAGAAGCTGAAAACTTGACCTGACAACAACCACAAACATCACTGTTATCAACTTTCTTCTTAGCACAAATCTAAAATACAGCCTCTTACTAGGTTTTATGAAGAAAGTTAACTCTGTCTTAGCTGGACCAAGGACACACTCACTTCCACAGGTGAACTCTATGAGACATGAAGGAGTTTATTCATTTGCTTTGCCTTGCCTTGCCTTTTCTTCACTTTGCCTTTAGAAGTTTTAAGTAGAATTGTGTCCTTATGTTGCTAGAGGGTTAGTTCTTGTTTTATATATTTCTATACCTATCTTGCTCATCAGCTTTCTAAGTAATCTATATTAGTGCCTCTTTTCACATGGAAAACTTCTGTGTCCATATCATTCATGTTGCAGATCTCTTAGCCCCTCCTCCTATCGCAATGTTCCTTTTAATGCAGAGGGACTACAAGTAAACCCAGAGCTTCTGGTGAGGATACACGGTCTAGATGGACTATAATATTCCTGTTCCCATGGAAATATAATCTTAATAACATTTCTATTACAACATTTCCATTATTACCCTCTAGCTCATTTCTGATGTAGTTTAACAGATTGACTAATGAATTAGTTTTGAGTCATAAGCAATAACCCCCACTCCATTAAATAGCTGGTAGTGTCTGTATCAGCCAAACTAGATATTCCGTGGTTTTAACCCTGTTGGAATAATCTCACTTCTGTTACTATGTACTTTTTCTCTTGGTCCATGTCTGCCCGTTCTCTTTCCTCTGAGAGAAGTTTACAAGGACACAGTATTGAGTGAAGGCAACAGGGATCATTGCAGGAGGTAGAATTTCAGTCTCACTGGAAATTTTGCATTTCTAAAAGAAAAAAAACTCTCATGATGAATAGCCAGTTTTCCATAATGTTCTGTGGGAACAACATTTCTGCTGTTTTTTTTTAAGATAATGAAATATGAAATGTGATTTAGGTTTTTTATGGCCTCTCTTCTTCAGGATTCCTGACTTGTTGGGAGGTTTGAAAGTCCTTCAGGCAAGCTACCAGCACAACTGCAGATATAGGGGGTCTCAGCAGTAGGAGGAGGCAGATGCTTCCCATCAAAGTACTCATAGAGTTGGACATTATATACACATATATTATATATAAACAGTTTGCACACACACATATATGTGTGTGTATCTAAATCCTACATTAAAGTGAGCAAACTTTCAGAAGTTTGCCAGGAAGGAGCTGAATATACAGTACTTTATTGTTTGTCCACATGAACTCAGATTTCCTTTATTTTTTTTTATCTTTGCAACATTTCCAGTCAATACTCAGCTCTTTAGTGGCTTAGCTTTCACAGGCTGTGGTACAAATTTCTGTTGAAGTTGTAAAAGCAAAATGACACAGCAGAACAAACAACAGCAAAGCCTAAGAATATCTATCGTCTCTCCCAAACTCCTTTTACCCCTAGCTTGAAGTTATTTAGCTAGTAATGAAACCTAAAATGGAAGAAAGCAAAATTACTTAAATGGGATATAATTGCCTCCAGATGGAGAACGGGAGGCCTCATATTTCCTTGGTTATAACAAATGCAGGTGAAGCAAAAAAACAAATATAAAAAAGAAAAATACAAAAAAACTCCAGCTCAAGCTACATATGTATTACTCTAATATGCCCTCTGAGTTACCCTGTGAATACAACTTCATCTGCAGTTGCTGGGAAGTGAGGCATACCACATATTTCAGTGTCCTCAAGGCATTTCGTCTGGAGGCACCTTCTCCTTCTCCAGGCTCTTTCCAGACAGGGCTAGGCACCATGCAGCCCTTGTTACAAGCTGCTAAAGAAGTACTACCACCAAACAAAAACACTTGGGCTGCTTGACACTCTTCAATTACTTTCTTTCCAGTTGCTTTCTCAGGAATTATATTTGATCTATGTCAGATCTGCTGTGAGAAGCCTGTCACCCACAGAGAAAACATAGGGAATTCACACTCCAAGGGAAAGTTTGCCAGTTTCTTAAATGGTGAATTCTCAGCTTCTGTGTATGACCACTTCAGGCCTAAAGCACAAGGAGGATGGATGGATGGCTGAAGCTTCCATCCCTTCCAAAGGGGAATGCATGCCTAGGGGACAGGACATCAGGGTTGGTTGTTTTGTTTTGTGGGTTTGGTTTTTAGTTTTTTGTTTTTCAATTTGGAAACACTCTAGTCTCTTCTGTTCAACTTAACATTCTCATTTCTATCTGATAAACTTAAATATTGTAATACAGGGAACTCATAATTGCCAACTGAAACATTGCAGATGGACAAGATCTGGTTCTCAGACAGCTCTTCTAGGCAGAAGCATCCTGTAGCACTATGCAAATGATGCATTTTTTTACCTTAATTCTTATGATGTTAATAGGTGTGGATATTTTCTTATGTTTACTTGGTTTTCCTAAGGGTGTGAAACCTTTCAACTTGTGGGTAGCCATCCAGTTACATCATTTTTCCTTGCTTATTGCTCCTCTTACTCGTAAAATAAAAAGAAAATGGAAAAGAATACGGTCATGCAAACATTAAATAAGAAAAGCACGCAAGTCAGCTGTTTTATTTAACAAAGTTCATCTGGTTTATATCATGTTTTGGAAGCCAGGCCAAATGTTTCAACATCATTTGCACGCTGTTGAACTAGGGACTGAACAGTAGAAAATTGATAATTTGAAAGCTGGGGTATGTCTGTAAAACAGCAAAAGTAAAATCCACTGATTTAGGTTTTTACTGGTGGCAGAGAAGAAAATTGAGTTTCTTCTAACCATTTCACAAGGAAAACACTCCCATGAATTTGCTGTGCAATGATCTAGAAGTGATGGGTTCTGAACAGAAGCAACGCTGGCACCTAAGAATCAGGAAGAAGTTTACATTATACTAGTAAATATAGCTAATCATGTCAGCATTCTGATAGAAAATATTGGGGTGTGCAGATATTTTTCTATTTCAAACAGAAAGAAAAAAAAAAAAGGACATTCATATGTTTTCTTAACATTAATCCCAACATCCAGATGGTTCCCTTAATGAGGGAATCATGCAGCCTTAATGTGCATGAAAGCTGCAAATTGTATTTGTTCCATATTTCCTCTTGGCAACAGTCTCTCTTTAAGCTCTCTCCCACATGACATAGTACAGTGTATATAGGAACATGGCATATTTTGGTGCTTACCCAAATTTGGCATAAAGATACATGTAGTTCTGTTTTCTGATAAACTCTGTTCAGGTTCATAGAAAACAGAAGGAATTCTGCCCAGATTGGTTTTACAGTGCAAACACAAGCACATTTTAATGCCAAAAATACTACTTATTGTTTATAGCTAAGAATATTAATGATATAACACAGATGGTATACTAATTTATGCTTGGGGCCAATAGGAAAATGTAGTGTCATCTCATGGAAAATCTGTTTCAATATACAGTCAAAACTTCATCCTCACATACAGAGAAACAAATACTTCTATGATCCACCAAGGGTTTTAAGTTTTGCTATCACAGTTCTTACTGCTTGGCTATTTCTGCTAGGGTATCATAAAAAGATAAAAAATTTTAATTATGCTTTGCATATTTGTCAGTCTGGAATGCTAAATACACCAAATATTAGCCTGAAGATCCATATTAAATTTAAATAGAAATATGTAATAATACAGGTAGTGTCTGTTAGACACACAATCATACCATACTACAATTGTCTCATCCATGCTGAATGTTAAAAACTGCATGTTTCTGTAGAATTTTGATGTGAAAGCTTTTTGAGGTAGCTTGATGCTATCAGAGAGTATTAGCTGGACTCGTTCTAGTGAGTGCCTCATGAGGGCCCTGATTTTTTCTTGGTTGTGTCTACACAGTGAATAAACAGCCCAGGCATCCTTCTAGCTGGCGAATGCGGACCAGCTGGCATGACAAGGCTGGTGTCCCTAATACTAACCTCTCCTGCTCTCTGGAGCAGAACGTGAGGGGACAAAGTACTCATCTGAGAGGTCCTTGGTCTGGGGCTCAGGTGGTCCATGGTAGGCTCCAAACCAAGAGGGGTTTTCTCCCTTTCTGCTCCATTAAAATAAACTGATCACAGTTTTCTACTGGGCTACATTATATTCTGCTTGATTATATTACAGTACCGTCAACTCCACCTGTCTTTTTTTTTTTTTTTTTTTTTGTTCTCAAGTTGTTAAATCTAAAAGGGCCTCTCAAAATCAGAAAATCCAGGATATTTCTTAAGATGCAGTTTGAGATTTTCAGCCAATACCTGGACTCTAGGAGCTTTAAGGAAAATACCTTAGTCTGTGGGACTGGAAATAACGTTTCAGAGGTTGCCAGGGCAGTATAATGTGACTTCAACAGTCACAGCCTAGAAACTTTATCTTAAATTCTATTTTTCACAGCACAGAGAGCAGAAGTGTGCTACAGACTGCTCCTCACAATGCCCTACTCTCTCTTCTGGAGTTCTAAGTAGAAACTGTTATGTGTTAGTACAACAGTACCCAGGCTGCTATTAGCATGCAAAACTCACCAGTTCTTCTTCCCTGATAGTCTTTCAAGATGTAGATTTCCCAGATGTCTAATGGGACTGTTTTAAGATATAAAGAAAGCAGCAGACAATCCTGGAAAAACAGTCCTCTCTCTTTCCACTGAGAGAGTTATTTGATAAATTTGCACTTTCTTCAACCTTTCAAAGGAAAAGGTGATCTTTGACAAAGAAGGTATTTCATAATTTGGACAATTCATTTTGAATTAATTTGTCATTTTGATTATAGTTTAATGAGTGCTATAAGTTTAAATGAAGAAGGATAAAGAGCAGTCAGAGAATATCAGTGAAAGTTATTTATTACAGTGCAGAACTGGCTGATGGAGCTGCAGTTTGCCAGCTTCTTAACTTTGATAGAAACAAATGGATAGTATTAGCAATTTATTGTAAATATGATCTCATATGATACTTCTAAGTGGTTTGGATCACATTTCTTTCTGGTACAATATATTTTTTTTGATCCTGAAACATAATTCACCATTAAACGTCACACACTCTCTTACTATAAAAGGATAAGACTAAAACCATTTCCAAGTACACACTGTTACATGAGCTTGTTCATGCTTTGGGTTTACAAAGTCTCTTCATCCAAAACAGCCGCTTTAGGAGTTATGGTAATAATGTAAAGCAATGTAAAGCAGTTTGTGGTAACAATGTAAAGTATTCTGAGGCATCTGCATTTGAAGTCCTACAGCACTTCTCCTAGCTTTGGTGCAGCACCATCTTTTTTGCATTTATACTGGATATCTTAGGAAAGCGAAGTATGAGTGTACTGTTAGAAAGATATGGCTCTACATACTTAAGGAAAGAGATTTTTTTTCTTGAATAAATTTTACATCTGTGGTTTATTTTTATGTATTTTTATGGACTATTTTTAGGTATAACCTAAATAATTGTTTTTCATTATTGCTGTTATCTATATTTCTTAATTGAAGTCATTGAAGAACTTCTGCCGTGTTTTTGGAATTTCTGGCTAACCAATTGCCCGTTTTAGTTACCTTCTTTCTGTTTGTTGTATCAGTAAGTATACGAAATAGCATTGCAAATTGATTTACCACTAATAGAGTAACGTTTGTTCATTGCACATTTATGGAAAAATCTTTTCTATATTTAGGGCAGGAATGTGTGTTTCTAATAATGTAGTGGTTTGCTTAGGCTTTGTCAATACCTCTTTAAGTTAAAATTCAAAGCAGTCTGATGCTGTTTTTCATCTACAAATGCTGGGTTCCACAGTAGTATCATAATAATTGCGGACTGAGAGAGCAAATTAAATGGATAGCTGCAGAAAATTCAGAGTAGTCATGGAATTAACTTTTACAGCTTTAATAAACAGATTTGATTTGGCCTCATGACAGAAAAATATTGGGCAAAGGGTGGACAGGAGAGAAGAAAGAACTGTTAGGGAGAGAAAAGCATGAAGATGAAAGAGGTGGTGTACTACAGTGACATACGACCACAAGCTAAGCAATCATTAGCAAAAGCTGCGTCATACTGCTGCAGCTCAGTTCTCTTATTTCTCCCTTTTGCAGGGATGAAATTGTTTCCCAGCTGCCTAGAGCTTTACAATCTGTAATACCCATCTTTAGCAAAACAAGATTTGCAGCTCCTTAGGAACAGAAGTTCCTGGAGGTGACAATCTGCCCCACTGAGTTACATTCATGAATGCACCTTACTGAGTTTGAGACAGCGAGATAGACATTCCCCTTCCCTGAATATAAATGAACCTATTATTATTATTTATATAATGAATAACCAGTCATTTGTGTAATGACCAGGCATAGGTCAGACCCATCCCAAGCTGCCAGTAACAAGCAGAACCTTGATGCAGATTTAGATTAGAGTCATATAACAGCTTCAAGACAGTTTTCAAATTTTATGGAAAACCCCTATCTGTTTTGTAGACAAACATGGCAGGCCAGAGGTGCTGCCATGGAGAAAGTTACTCTTCCAGGCCTCAGACCATATTTATAAAGTTTTTACCTTGTTGTTTATCAATCAGCCATATTATCTTTCACAGTCACTGTAATTCTAGAAGCATTTCTTTCTTTTTCAAAGAAACACTGCTATGGTGAAAAAGATGTTGTTTGTGTTTCTTGACTTATTTTCAGAATGTATAAAACACATGTTCATGCCTCTGTCGATTATTTTTAATCAAAAATACAGCACAAACTTAAATGTTTCCTAAAGAAGAACCTTTTAACAAAAGAAATACTATTTCAGTAATACTACTGTAAACTTAATTTGCAAACTTACCTGCCTTACTGTTCAGGTCACCAAAGTAGCCTGCAAGTGCTGACATTGCCTGAACGCATTTGGCAATGACCAAAACAGCATTCCTGCTCCACATGTAGCTGTAGGTCTGTACACTAAAGAGCAGTGGGCTCTTTAAACCAGTGCTGCTTGAGCTCCTCCCTCTTTGAACTGCTGCAAAGTGATCTAGTCAATGCTGTAAAATTTAGGTTGTCTAAAATATCAGCTTGAAACTTTGCATTTAGTCTCCAATCTTTCTGAGATGGTATGTAAAGTTGGTTTCTGCTGGTGAAGTATTCAAGAGTTTTTGCTGTTGTTGCTTTCCATTTTTAGTTCAAATACAAAACTTGTACTTAATTTTTCCTCTCCAAAAAAAGAAAAATTCTAAAGGCCTAGTTAAACTAGACAATGTAGTGCAGCTCTAGGACACTGTTCAATGTAGAATATTCCTGATCCTACTGTACAGAAGCCATATGTAGTATAAAAGAAACTGTATATTTTACTTGTAATTTGGTAGCACACTGCTCTTCCTGTCCAGTGTGTTAGACAGACCAAAGTACAGAGAAAAATTTTTTGGCAATAGGCTCTTTGATGTCCTTTTGATTTGGTTCAACTTTGAGACTTGCATGTTTTGAGAGATTTTTTTATATATAAAGCAGTAAAATATTATGAAATAGTGTTCAAAAAAAAAAATGCTGAGACAGTTCAGCTTCTCGCTAATTATACCAGCAAAGTTACAGGGAAAAATGCTTTCCAAGATACATGTGAAACCATGTTAACTGAACTGAACCTATCTTGCTGAGATGACTCCCAGGAAAGTGACATACCATAATAAATAATTCAGACTGATTAAAACCAAGGAAAATAGCTGGACTGTGAGAGGTTTTGAGAATCATCTAGCATGAAATTCAAATAAATAACATGGGAGTATGGATATCTTCATATTTCTAACTTTCATATGTTGGGAGAAAAAAGTGACAGCAGAGCACACATGAAGAAAGATATGCCCCTGAGATATGAATAGGGTCTCCAGTTGTTCATCCAAATACAAACCCGGTTAATTAAGCTGGAAATGCTTTGCCTCATTCTTCATTATTTATTTTAATTTTTGTTGGTGGCAGTTATCATATTTTTAAATAAAAACATAGGGCCATACTTGTTAGGTGAGGTTTCTATCTTACGCTTCCTGCAAACTGACTTTTAAAAAACTATCATAATATATTACTGGTGATGCTTTTTTCTCTACCAGTGTAAATTACCACACAGTTCAGTGTTTCTTTTTCTATGCTTTGTTTTTTCCTTTAACATAGAGATGGTGTTTGCTGAAGTTATAATTAAAAATGAGGCAGGAAAGTGTTATTAGCAGTCATCAACTTCTATTTATAAATCAACTGCAAAATCAAAGTAAAAATCAAGTGGGTATATCTAAAATTGTAATGTAAACTAAATATATTGAGCAGTTAAGTATCAGTTTGTGTATTTAATAGGCATGTCTGCTGTAGCAGGGCTTACTCCTTCAGGAATAATGGCCCATCAGCTAAGCCTGAAAGCGATCTCAGAATAATTTCAGATATGGATAAGAAAATAAACAGAATTGAGATCTGAAGTCTAAATCGAAGGAAAGCAAGTAAAGTATTATTGGAGTCTGTTCTGTAAGGTTCTATTTTAAGATGCTTTTCTGGTTTTTTGTTTTGTTTTGGTTTGGTTTTTTGTTAGTAGTAGTATTGGTTTATACTATATGTCATATTTTCAACTTCAGGGAAAACAGGTTACGTTTTTGAGTGTTATAACTACCAAGGGAAGAGCAACATATTCTGTTGCTCCAGTGTAGATGCTACATCTTATGTTAAAGGGCTTATGTTAAAAAAGCTGAAAAGGGATACATTTAAATGTGGTGCTTTAATGCATATTCAGATTTAAACCACAGATTTATGCCTACACCAAAGATCAGAACTACTGAAGTTCTATCAGTACCATGTATCTGTGGATAAATCCCTGCAGGAGAGAAAGACTCAAGTTATTAATTTTGTTTAAAATATTACGTATTGCAGGAGATAAAAGATTAAATTTTCACATTCAAACTAAAAGTAGACCAAAATCCGAATATGTAAAGGATGAAAGGACGACTGAGGCCTTAAGGTTGTTTAGAAAAGTTATTTAACTATTCTGATGTTCAGTGGCTTTTTTTCATTAAGATTTTGGTTGCTGATAGAGTTAAAGAGAACTTTGTGTCAGAGAAATAACGCGTGTTTTTCTAAAGCTCCAACGCATTTTTTTCTTATTTTCTCTAATACTCCATTAACCCCTTCTCCATCTTAGTATACTGAGATGAACGAGGCCTATTATGAAAGGCATTCTCAGAAAACAAACCAAAACCAGAAGGATTTGACTAAGCTATCAAGGCAAAATTCTTAAGCCCACACGTGGAGTTTTAATGTTTTCATATATTAAGAAAGTCAGTGCATCTCCAAAGCAACCACAGTCAATATCTTTTACAACAGAAACACCAAAATCCTACATCTGCTCCTCATCAGTGTAATACACTTTGACCCATGCACTGTATGTTGTCACAGAAACGGTGTGAGTCAAACTACACAAGGTCTGCAATCTAGAACCCCCTTTCTGAAGCAATGGGGGAAAGTCAGAAGCAACAGCAGCCATGTTACGTATCATTCTTCGCTGTCACACATGGACACCTGGCAAAAGGCAAGCCTGGGAATTAAAAGTTGTCATTTTATTGAACGCTAATATTCATAGAGTCCACAGAGACATGGTTTTTTTTTTCAATCTTATGTTTCCCCATCCTCCCACTTGTCACCTTCTATTCTATAGATGCCATTTCTCTCTTTTTGGTCTCTATGGATCTGCTTTTTTTCCCTTTCCAGCATCCCTTTCTTCACAGGTACAGCATTTTTTTTTTCTCTAGGTCTAATTAATGAACAGAATGATTAAACTAAGAACAAATTTGATTTTAATGCGCATCAGGCTTTTGTTTGCTGCTTCTTAGATCTAGATGAAAGGATTGTGTACACAAACTTTGTTGTCTTTTTCTAGTACTGTCAACTCACTTTTTGAAGGACATCTTCTGCAAATCTGACTTCTCTAGAAATGTCTTGCATTGATTATGAATACTTTTAAACTCTGTTTTTTTGGTAGAACAAATTTCATTGTCAGTATCTACATTTTTGAAAACAGGGATTCAGATACTAGAATAGTCTCAGATCTTGCCCTGTTTTATTTCAAAATCCAACCCAATCCTTTTCTGACCCAATCCTTCTCTTCTTTTAGAAGTTAAGAGCAGACATTGTTTTGGTACAAATAGCAGCTGGCCCACATTTCAGAAATAAATGGTCGTCTAACAAGGTTGTGAATCTGTAGACCTGAAGGTACTCTATGTGTTCCTGAGAGCTCAGGCTCTTCCCTGAGACCTCTGAGCCTCCCGGGGAGTGCAGCCTGGCACACATCTGTGTCAGACAAGGCAGCAACAGATGTTGCTGCTTCATTCGCTGGGACTGTGCGTGTGTGTCCAGTATTGAAAAAAATGCATATCCTCAGACAAGAGGACATGAATCCTTTATGAACTGCAAAGCTGTGGACTGCAGTCACAATTTTAGTGTCTCTCACTCTTAAATGGGTTTCTAATTTGCTGGAGTTAAAATTATGTTTTTGTGTTTCAAGGTTTTTCTCTTTCTCTAGATATTTGAAAATTTATTAAAGATTAGCAAGATTCTTTAGTCTTTATTTTCCTGAGGTGCCTCTCTGAGAAAGAATATTGGCAGAATTACTGGTTGTAATTTTCTTCTGTGTAAGCCTTTTCACAAGAAAGTTTTCCGCCCAGAGCTTTCTCTAAAATGATGACTTTTTGAACCATCTGACCAAGGGTCATAAAGCAAGTAATCAGGGATTGAGTGGGGAAACTGTTATGCTGGAAGGAAAAACAGTGTAGATGCAAACCATGTGTTAGGATAACTTCCAATGCACTGTTTGGAGGACTTTCTTTGGACAAGAAAGACTGGGATAACTAGGCTTCAAATTTTCATAATATTATTAAATTCGTTAACACTGGTAAATACAATTTAAAATAAACATTGAAGAAGTCATAGTTTATCAACTGCAGTCAGCACAATATGTATTAGATTGAGAACTTTTTAGGCAAAATGTCCTAGTAGCCCATCCTTATCTTTGCAAGAATGGCAACCTAACTGAGAAATGTTTTATATACCAAGCCCTTTTTTCCAGTTCTAAAAGGCAAAAGTGAATCATTTGTTTGAGTTCTTGTCCAAAATAACAGACCACAGAATGGAGAAAAACAAAAGGGCAAAAAATGTTAGCCAGTTTTTCTCTTCTTAAATGTCACCTTATCTGGGTGTTGATCAGCTGGATGTGACTTTGCAGAACTGAGTTTACATACACAGAAGTTACTTAAACAGCAAAAATAGATTTTAACAATTTATAAATTCATGTTCTAGAGACAGAAATGTGACTCTTGTTCTCATCTGTAAAACTGCCAGCGTACTTTGAATGCTATCTTGACTTAGATAATAATTGTGAAATATAGGCATATGAGCATGAAGCACTGGAAAAGATATTATTACACCCAACATTTAATGTCAGTAGTAGTCTTTAACAATGTTTGTAATATCAAATATAACAGTTTTCTGAATTGTTAAAATTAAAAACTTTACTATAGAAATATTTGTAGATCTAAATATTTCTGAAATTTTCTATAAATGAATCAGTTATTTTCATGTAAACTTTACCATATTCTTAGAGACGTTTCCTCTTTGTAGTGCTTTCATAGGTAATATAAGATGGGAATTAAAAGAGAATAAGAATTCAGAATAGCCTTTGCAATGCAGAATGTTTTATTTTTCAACCTTCCCTTGGATATGTAACAGAGACCAAACAAACCACCTTTCAAAGTTATATGTAAAATGCTGACAACAGAATGAAAAGGCTGACTCTAGTGTTTCTACGTTTCATGCAAACACACTGAAATATGTCTCTGAAGCAACCATAGTGAGCACATTCTGTCATACATGCTGCTTAAATTAAGTAGTTTTAAATAGTAACTGTTTAGATTTGTTCTTACTGCAAAGTTCTAGAAAATCATTAAGTATACTTTTCCAGTACACCATACTATAAACCTCTATTGGCGCAAGGACATTATTTATACAAAGCAAACTGGCAAACACAATTTAATATGGGCACTCTAATTTTAGACTGTATCTCTGACCAGCTTCATCACAGACTTAAAATAATTTTAAATTAATTCAGTCTTTGCATAACTGCTTCTTAATTTCTTGAATATTCTCAATTTTCGGGCATGTGCAAAACAGATTCAAGGTGTGGCATAAACACACTGTTCCAAGAAGTTTATTATTTTTGTGAGAAATATGACGCCATAGTAAAAAAGCAACTTGAACAACTGTGTTTGGAGAAGAGGTAGTCGTCATAAAATCTAGACAGTGTGACTCTGCATCTGCTGAAGCAGGAAAATTTCTGTTACCATGACAGGCACAGGACTTTACTCAAGCTTATGCAAAATGGAAGTCCAAGTTGTTGTGTCTCTAGCCATTGTCAGACATGGCTGTTCTTTGGGCATTCTAGGAAGAGTATGTTTTCAGGAGTCATTTAAAAGAGAAGGCTGGTGTTTAAAACTGTTTAAGAATAGATTTAACATCATGGATAAGGAAGAAGATGTCAAAAACAGGGGGCTAGGGAATTAGCTTCAGAGAAGATGTGGGGTAAAACTGAGAAAAGAAAACAAGATTTCACTTGGGCACAAGAGCTGAAATATGAGAAGAGAGGATGAAAGAATTTTGAGAGACAAGGAGTAGATTCTGGCTTCAAAATCTATCAGAGTTCAAGGAGAACGAAAATAAGATTTGGCCAGGAGGAAGTAATTTGAAGCACTGATTGATGTGAGAGCAAATTAAATATTGAAATCAGGAAGGTTTGGACCAACCCAATTATCGTTATCTAGAAGACAAAACTCATAACTGATGCAGCATTTTTTAACACCTGTATTTTGCAATTGAGACATAATTAATTTTATAATGGGTAACAATCATAACCGTATAGGTCTTGTGAAAAATGTGTAAATCTAACCTTTCAAAAGCTACCATGACAAAGGTTATGTTATTTGAAAAAGTATATTCCTCTAAAGGAAAATTCATTTAGAGGAAAAGTTATTTTTTCATCTTTTTTTTATTTTTGAAGAGTAGAGAAAAAACTTTCGTATGTCTTCCTATGTCTTGAAAGTTACAATTTAATATTTATGCTTTGTTTATTTATTCCTTTATTAAAAAAAAAAAAAGGGCACCCCCGAAGAACCAAAACTAAGTCAAGAAAGAGAAGGATTTGGTGCCTTTCCTCTTTTTTTAAATTAAAGATTCTTTCTTCTGCATTTAACACAACAGCAAACACCTGGAAGGAAGTTATCTGGATCGGATCCAACAGTTAAAAATAGAGATAGCTTTGCTAATCAGCTACTGAAGGAGAGCACCAAGAAAAGATAAAAGACTGATTTGCTGTATTAGAAGGCTATCACTGGAGTATGTGAAAGGAAAACACTAGTTAAGTATCAAGTAAAACTGCTAGTTTCAGAATTGCTGTCCTACATGTAACTACGCTTCTATGGCAGCCTATGTAATATGCTGAGCTATGACATCTTTTCAGGAATTTGATGACTCACAAAGTATCTGTTTTACTCACGGAAGGGCAAAGAGGAAAGATGCATATTATCCATATCCAATGTGGCACTGCACTGGCAATACCTCAATGCTTGCATCCAATTTATGCATTTTATACATCCACACAACATGAAGTTTCTGGCTACTGTCATCTCTGCTGGTATTTAGCAGCCTGTGTAGCTGTCAGTTTCTTTGACATTAATTTTCCAACATGCTTTTTTTACACCTTTTATCAAACAGATAAAAATTAAGTCAAGAGTTCAGATAGAACTAATAAATTAGCCCTAAACTGGAAGAAATTTTGAATCAGTGAACGTGAGAACACACTGCATCTCCCCTTCCAGATGTCTGGGTATTCAGGAGAAGACAGTCTTATGTAACTTTCAAGTGGTAGGCATAGCTGCTGTACTATATCTGTATTTCATTTGATCACTTTACTTTTTCCCCAACTCTGGGGACGAAGTGGTAAGAGGTGAGAAGTGTAGCTTTTTTGTACCATGATAGTTGCTACATTAGTTATATATCAGTCTATAAACGCCACCTGTCAAGCAACATAAAATTAGAATGAGAAACACAAAGAAGTGAACGACTGTGCCTATAAGTCACACAAAGTACGAGAAATATAACGCTAGTAAGAGACACTAGATGCACTAAAGGTGGCTGAAAGGAAAGCCACCCCCTCAGTCCTTAAATTTGTATCGGGGAGGGGGGGGGGGGGGGGAG
>WKFP01013960.1:62882-99780 GCA_011057875.1 Pterocles orientalis | reverse complement strand
CGTTGAAATAAATGCGTAGAAGCATTTGTGTGTGTGCCTGCGATCAGAAGAAGGGCTATGTTTATCATGGATGTGAGAGTAGACAGGGCAAGTGACAAGGTGTCTTCCCCCTATGCACGGGCAGTACAAGCCTGCTGAGGGTCCCTGGGTGGGCAGGCAGGTGGGAGCCACAGGTAAAGCCTGGATCCTTCATCTGCTGTGGCAGAAGGGGAGAGCTGCAGACCGGGTGATGCTGGCTACCTGTGGACAAGGAAGGGAGAGAAGCAGAGGTGATCATCTCTCCTTGCCTTGGGGGAGGAACTACCTGTAGTTGTGTTGACTTTGCTCACAGCCCCAGAGGCTTCACCAAGTATTGTCTGGGGGTCCTGCACAGCCAGACCTTAACATCGTCTCCAGGAGACACCTAAATACTTTGCAAAAAAAGAACTCTTAACTTTTAACAACCCCCACTTTGGCCTGTGTCACAGCACAACAACAGCACTGGGAATCAGCCATTTCACCTCTGGAAGCCCCATCAGACTTGTTATCCTTGAAACACCTACACCTTAATGACGCCCCATGTGACCCCTCTCCCATCACCACAAGACTTTCCCCTGTGCTGTTTGGGTAGGCAGAGCCTCGTCCTGCTGGCTCTGTTACCCAAAGTACTGAATAGGGCTGTGTGACCCATGTATTCGGTTCAGGCTCAGGCAGCGTATTGCCTTTGTGGGATCTTGGGCACAGCCGTTGCTGCTGCTGTAGCACTTGTTGCCCGATCACTATCAGATAAAAGTTGGGATTTCACCCTTTACTTAGCTCAGGTTCAGTTCCCTACTCAGCCATTTCCTCCTGTGTTCTTCCACCACTCACTTCTCTATCTAGAGCTGCTCCTTGGAGGAGACATTTTCTCCTGCTCCTCCCTTTCCTGTTGTTCTCTTCAGCTGTGCTCCCCATGCCATCTCAGGGATGAAGCGATCCAACTGAAGTTGGATATCCACTGTGAAATCCGTCCCCAAGTCCCAGACCCCAAATTCCAAGCCTCGGAGGTTGTCCCCAAGGACCAAATCAGGCAGAGATTGCTGCTGCGAAAACTGCAATTGACTGTGGGGAGGTGGAGATGGGGAAAATTAGCTTCACTTTAGATTGTTAGATGCCCTTGTGGACATGGCCCTTGTTGAACTGTGAAAGGTGAAGGTCCTGCAATCTTGGCCTGTGATGGCAATCACGTCTGTGATTCGAAGGAAGGCACCCACATCTTGTGCGCCTGGCTTGGGTCAGCCATAAGGAGTCCAGGGGAACCTCACAGTGGGGTGGAGCATGGGCTCACGTTTTCTGGCCAAAGGGAGACATATTGTCCAAGACTTAAGCTCAGGAGGGCTTAAGCTGATAGAGAATTTCAAAAGCAAAATGTGCTTAGAAAGAAGGTGATTTCAGCAGGGCTTAGATTGCATGTGTGCAGGAAGGGGGAACGTGAGATTCAAACAGCACCACTCTCAGATGGGAAAGAGGTCCTTACATGGGCACTGAGAAACTTGAGGTTTGCTTCTGATCTTGTTGAAGCTGACCAGGGAGGAAAGACTTGAGGGAGGGAAGTGGAAGTAAGTCTTGGGCATGAGCAGAAAAAGACCCAGTCCCTGGGCAAGATGTTGGATCCCCACCATTGAGATATATGCTGCTCCCTCAAAGTCTACTATGGCTGTGCGCAGCCCGCTCAACCTTTAGGTATGACAGTGTTTTGCTGTGTTGGTGTAACTAGATGCTTTCTGACAGAGGAGAATCAGAGGCAGGTCAACTCCCTGGCCGGACCTAAGAACAGTTTTGTCTCTCTCCCACCAAGACAACGAGCAAAAGCTGCAATAGGAAGAGCAAGTCCAGTCATTGTTGTCCTTTTCTCTGGCAGTGCTTCAGGTTTATTGCAACCTACCAATGTGGAGTGGAAGGGTGTTAAGTCAGCCTGTCTGCTTCCCTGCATTCAGAGATCTGGTACACTCCAGATGAACAAAGTGTTCCTCAGTCTCACACCCAGTAGCCAAGAGGAGAAGAGTCACAAGCCCAGCTGTGCTGTCGAACAGTCTCAGTTTGAATGGAGCATAAACAGACACGGAGCTAACAGCCACCAGCTCAGGGGCCCACGGGCATGCTGTGCCATAGGTCTGATGAAACTCCAGGGGCTTTGTTTCCAGAGGAGAGGCCATCATCAGCTGGGCTGAATCATAGAATCGTAGAATCATAGAATGGTTTGGGTTGGAAGGGACCTTAAAGATCATCAAGTTCCAAGCCCCCTGCCATGGGCAAGGACACCCTCCATTAGACCAGGTTGCTCAAAGCCTCATCCAGCCTGGCCTTGAACATCTCCAGGGATGGGGCATCCACAACTTCCCTAGGCAACCTGCTCCAGTGTCTCACCACCCTCATAGTGAAAAATTTCTTCCTAATGTCTAGTCTAAATTTGCCCTCTTTTAGCTTAAGACCATTACCCCTTGTCCTCTCACTACACTCCCTGATAAAGAGTGCCTCCCCATCTCTCCTGTAGCCCCCTTCAGGTACTGGAAGGCTGCTATTAAGTCTCCTCAGAGCCTTCTCTTCTCCAGGCTGAACAACCCCAACTCTTTCAGCCTGTCCTCATAGGGAAGGTGCTCCAGCCCTCTGATTATTTTTGTGGCTCTCCTCTGGACTCTCTCCAACAGGTCCATGTCTTTTTTATGTTGGGGGCCCCACAACTGAACACAGTACTCCAGGTGGGGTCTCACAAGAGCAGAGTAGAGGGGGAGAATCACCTCCCTTGACCTGCTGCTAATGTTTCTTTTGATGCAGCCCAGGACACGGTTGGCTTTCAGGGCTGTAAGCGCACACTGCTGGCTCATGCTGAGCTTCTCATCCACCAATACCCCCAAGTCCTTCTCCTCAGAGCTGCTCTCTATCCATTCTCTGCCCAGCCTGTATTTGTGCTTGGGATTGCCTCGACCCATGTGCAGGACCTTGCACTTGGCCTTGTTAAATTTCATGAGGTTTGCATTGGCCCACCTCTCAAGCCTGTCAAGGTCCCTCTGGATGCCACCCCTTCCCTCCAGTGTGTCCACCACACCACACAGGTTGGTGTCATTGGCAAACTTGCTGAGGGTGCACTCCATCCCACTGTCCATGTCCATGAAGGAGACTCATATTTCATTGAACAGCTCTATACCCACTTGGGTCATAAAGACAAGATAATTCTTCTTCCCTCTACAGGGTGGTATGAAATGAGGAACCAAATAACATTCTTCAGGACCACAGTGGTGACCTCAGGGCCTCGCAAGAATGATGCAATCGTGCAAAGGAATATGTGTCAGGAGGTACCCTGCTTCAGAAGTGGGGTGCTGGACCAGTGACCCCTAGAGGTCCCTTCCAGTCTAACTTCTTCTATGAGTCTGTGTGTGCAGGCATTGTCTCTGGCTCTGAAGTGAAAGCCAATGTGGGGATAAGAAAGGATAACCAAGACAGTGAAGCTCTCTCACAGACCCAGTTATCCAAAGGTTATAGGTACATGCTAATCCTTTACTCTTTGGTACATCACAGTGGTCTTTTCAGCTCCTTTGCCAGCTCAAAACAGTAAATAATGTAGCTGGCAGTGAATGGTGGCTGCAGGCCAGCTTTTAGTAATGGAATTTCTCTTGCTACAGATTGTCGTAGCATTATCCAGGTTGACATCCAGCATTATTCCAAACGGAATTGGACCCTGCTTGTTCAGTGCCAAAGTATAAAAAAAGCGATCTATCCAAGGGGAGGGCCCATTCACACCAGAACTTCAAGGACCTCCCTTCACCTCATCCATGTTCAAAATTTTCTTCCCAGGCCTTTTGAAAGGGCCAAATGCATATCCTTGTTCCTCAGGCTATAAACCACAGGGTTCAGTAGGGGAGACACCACAGTGTAAGTGACAGAAACCAGAGTGTCCTGCTTAAGGGAACAGCTGGATTTGGGCCTTAAATAGATGATGGAGACACACCCAAAGTGCACAACAACCACAGTGAGATGCTAAGCACAAGTGGAGAAGGCTGTGAGCAAGGTCAACACAACTACAGGTAGTTCCTCCCCCAAGGCAAGGAGAGATGATCACCTCTGCTTCTCTCCCTTCCTTGTCCATGGGTAGCCAGCATCACCCGGTCTGCAGCTCTCCCCTTCTGCCACAGCAGATGAAGGATCCAGGCTTTACCTGTGGCTCCCACCTGCCTGCCCACCCAGGGACCCTCAGCAGGCTTGTACTGCCCGTGCATAGGGGGAAGACACCTTGTCACTTGCCCTGTCTACTCTCACATCCATGATAAACATAGCCCTTCTTCTGATCGCAGGCACACACACAAATGCTTCTACGCATTTATTTCAACGGCAGCTTGTCGGGAATAAAACGTCAGCTTGTGCTGATGTTATGCTGAATCCGAAAAGGTCTTACTGTGGTTGGGATTGCTAAACTGCAACCGGGATGAGAGACCAAAACTGCCCCATTTCATTTCTTTAGGCATGAAAGGCATTATACGGAGGGCTCTTCCCAGTCACTGCCTCTAGCCCTTCCTCTGCCTTGACCCAGCAAATATGGGACTTTGTCCTCTCCCACTTTCCCATGTTGCTCCCGATGATTCCTCTGTATCAGCGCCTTTTGTCCAAAACAGTGAATCTGCAACTCTGAGCCATTGCTGACACCTTTCTGTCCCTGCATTCATTTCCTTTCTTGCTTTGCGTCCATTCTCACAACATCCACCCTCACCATCCCTCACAGCGTGCGCCCATCCTCTGAGGAACAGATCCCTTCTTCCTCTCTCAACTGCTTTCAGACCAAGTGGAAAGAAGAGCTGGAGGGAGGTGCTGCCTGTCAGGGCCAGTTGCCTTCCAGGCAGGTTGCTGCCCTCCTTCTCAGCAAGGGCTACACTACGGCATCCCTTTGCAGAGCTTTCTGCCTGTGTCCAGCTGCATGCCTTTGGTAAGCAGGAAACTCCAGTCCAACACACAGCATAAAAGGCCCCATGGTCTGGGTACTGCAGTGCTGAGCCTGCTCACAAGAAGAGACTGCTCAGTCCTTGCAACGTGCCTAGCAATGGGTCCATGCAGCCTTTTTTCCCTCTGACCTGTGGCTGTGAGAAGGCCCTAGTAGCTCAGCCGCTGGCAAAATACCGAAATACAGCAAGGGACCCCGAGCAATCCCTCCACAGACTCTTCCCCACTGGGGCAGTACCAGGTGTTGCTGCTTGAACAAAACTCTCGACTTAGGGGGTGCTCTCTCACACTGGGAGAGAGGCAGTTGCTGTCTCCTGACTTCCCCTTTCATGCTTTGCTGCCTAAAAACTGCAAGGCACGTTCCAGGCACCGCATGGCATTGCAAAGGCCTTTATTATACCCTTGGACCATGGAGATGGATTTGGCAAGAGCCTTGCAAGAGTGACAGCCCTTGCCTTTCCAGTGTGAGGCAAGAGCTTCTGCTTTCTTCTCACTTGGCAGCAGCAGTGGCACTGGCAGGTGCAGCCCTTTGCCCAGGGCACCTCTTCTTACTCTTGGTCATCTTCTTTTTGCAGGGTGAGGCCACGTGCTGGGGTTGGGGGACAGCCCTGCCGTGGCGCCTGGGCATGGTGCCTCGCAGGAGCTGCTTGAGCACAGGGCTCTTTTGCACCGCCCTATGCAAGTGCAGCGGAGAAATGCACTGCTGATTGCTCTTCTTGGAAATCTCGACGGCAACATCCATGGTCTTGTGCGTCACCCACTGCAGCACGGCAGCCAGATAGACAGGAGCGCTGGCTCCAAAGCGCTCAGCAAAGCCTCCTCTGCGCAGCTGCTTGTCTACGCGGCTCACAGGGAAGAGCAGCCCGGCCCGGGAGGACCGGGAGAAGCGGCTCTTTTTGGCCTTTGCTTTGCTGCCTTCGGAGGGGTCCCCAGAACATGCTGCTTTGGGCTCCCTCTCCTGCTCAGGCACCATGCAGACCTCCTCTGCCCGAAACATGCTGCTCACTGCTTGCTCCTGCAGATGCCTTCCAGTGTGCCCTGCCTGCCTTGCCCGCCTGTCCTTGCTTTCCTTGCTGGCTCTCACTGATGGTTCCCACCTCTGGGCTGGGCTTGCCTGGGCCTGTCCTTGCCCACCTGGCCAAGCCTTGTCTGGGGCAGGCAGGCTGGGACCGACCTCGCTTCAGTCGATCCCCGCTCTCCAGCACAGGCTCTAGCCCTTTGCTCACCTGGGCAGTGGGAGCAAGGGCTCTCCTGGGGTGGCAGAGACCAATAGGAAAGGACTTCCTCTGTGACCTCACCTCCCTGCTTGTCCTATCATCACCACTGCCTCGCCCTTTGTGGGTGAGCCAGGGAGAACCTCTGCTCCCCAGCTCCACTCCTGCTTTCCATTTTCCCTTGGCACAGCAGGAGCTGCTGCAAGGTCAAACACTCTCCTCTGCATTCTCCTGCCTGGCCCTGCCCTGGGACAGCTCTCCCTTCAGCCCTTGCGTCTCTGCTTCTACCCAAACCCACATGGATATTCTTGGGGAGAGGACCTCCTTCCTCACGTCAGGGGATCCCAGAGCCACAGGCTGCCCAGCCATGGGTCCCATCAGGTTTCAAATAACTTCATGGGTGGAGTGTCCATGACCTTTCTGGACAACATCACTGTGCATTCTCTTCTCGGAGTTGAACAGGACCAGTTCTCTAAGCTCTTCCTTCAAATAAAAGCCCAAATTTTCCCAAACCTTCCTCATCTCCTTCTAATGTCTCCTTCCCTTCCCCTTCCCTCTTCTCCCCTGTTGGGCAGGGCATGGTGGAGAGTGACCCAGGCAGAAGGAATCCCAAACCAGCCACAATGCCTTCTGGGGTCAAGAAAAACACAGGTACATGCAGTGTGACTGCCTGGGGCACATGTGTCTGGGCAAGGCTCTGGAGGAGAAATGCCTTGACAACATCTAAATGACTGCAGGATATTGCTGTCTGCAGCACTGTGTCTCCTGTACTTCACCCTAGGGGAAATGCAGGCAATATGCTTTGCCTGGATTTTTATCCTGGGGTCTCTTCAAGTGTGTTCCACCAAAATAAATGTGTTAAGAGACATTGACATTTGACTTCGGCACATTCAGCCTTCTGGGCTTTTTGTACCAATATAAGAAGTTTTTCAGATGTCACAGAGGAGTAATTTTTTTCTTTTTGTACTTTTTTTTATTAAAAATTATTTCATATTCAAACATATTATTAAGGTACTTTGTAAGTCCACCTCCTCCTCACATTGCCCACAGTGGGTTTCACACTTTCAACTGAAATAGTAAAGCCATGTCTTCCCCTTGGCCTCATCTTCCTCCCATGTCTTTTCAAATTTTCAGTGACTTGCTCTTACACTTTTTGATTCAGGGACACAGACTTTGTAAGAGTACATGGCAGCCTGATGAGATACAGAGGCTGTGACTGTCAAAGGGTGGTAGCTGGACTTGCTTTCCTTTTTTCCAAGTTAGTTCTAGCAGAGGTGTGGAGGAGATAAATCATGCTACTTCGTATAAGAGCAGTATCTCATGGACCCAGAGCTGTGCCTTTCCTAGTTTCCTGGCAAAAGTTGTGGAGTTTTGGAACCACTCTCTGGGATAATGGAAAGATGAATATCCTCCATGCATGAGGTAATTTCAGAAACTGAGTGTTTTCAAATGCCTGTATCACTAGCAGAGATGCATTCAATTTTATATTTGGCTTTTGGTATTAACAGCAAATTCTTGTTGCTTTCCAGTTTCCCCAGAATGCTTACCATTGATGTAATCTGATTTTTAATGCCTTAGTCTGTGTAAGCAGTCACAGATCCAAATTAATATATATGAACCCTGCTACTTTTGTGGCATTGTTCCTTACACGTACTCCACAAATTGAGGGTCCTAATATTTGTGATGTTTTCTCAAGCAGCAGGAAATTCTCAATAGAATAAATACTTGGGTGTCAGTATTATACAAATGCACTGGATTCTGTTTTCCTGGCTTTCTTTAGCATACTGGAAACTAGAAATCTACCTTTAGAGTCATAGAACCATAGAATCATTAAGGTTGGAAAAGACCTCAAGGATCAAGTCCAGCCGTCAACCCAACACCACCTAACTCACTAAACCATGTCCCGAAGCACCACATCTACACGTTTCTTGAACACCTCCAGGGATGGTGACTCCACCACTTCCCTGGGCAGCCTGTTCCAATGCCCGATCACTCTTGCAGTGAAGAAATTTTTTCTAATATCCATCCTAAATCTTCCCTGGTGCAACTTGAGGCCGTTTCCTCTTGTCCTATCACTTGTTACTTTAGAGAAGAGGCCAGCACCCACCTCACTGCAACCTCCTTTCAGGCAGCTGTAGAGAGTGATGAGGTCTCCTCTCAGCCTTCTCTTCTCTAGACTAAACAACCCCAGCTCCCTCAGCCGCTCCTCAGAAGACCTGTGCTCCAGACCCTTCACCAGCTTCGTTGCCCTTCTCTGGACTCGCTCCAGCACCTCAATGTCCTTCTTGTGGTGAGGGGCCCAAAACTGAACACAGTATTCGAGGTGTGGCCTCACCAGTGCCGAGTACAGGGGCACAATCACTTCCCTAGTCCTGCTGGTCACACTATTGCTGATGCAGGCCGGGATGCCGTTGGCCTTCTTGGCCACCTGGGCACACTGCTGGCTCATGTTCAGCCAGCTGTTGACCAGCACCCCCAGTCCCTCTCTGCTGGGCAGCTTTCCAGCCACTCACCCCCAAGCCTGTAGCGTTGCAGGGGGTTGTTGTGACCAAAGTGCAGGATGCAGCACTTGGCTTTATTGAACCTCATACAATTGGCCTTAGCCCATCGGTCCAGCCTGTCCAGATCCCTCTGCAAAGCCTCCCTACCTCAAGGAGGTCAACACACCCACTCAATTTGGTATCATCAGCAAACTTACTGAGGGAGCACTCAATCTCCTCATCCAGGCCATTGATAAAGATGTTAAACAGGACAGGCCCCAAAACCCATCCCTGGGGAACACCACTGGTGACCGGCCACCACCTGGACTTAACTCCATTCACCACGACTCTCTGGGCTCGGCCATCCAGACAGTTTTTTATCCAGCAAAGGGTGTTCCTGTCTAAGCCATGAGCCACCAGCTTTTCTAGGAGGGTGCTGTGGGACACGGTGTTGAAGGCCTTGCTAAAGTCCAAGTAGATGACATCCACGGCCTTTCCCTCATCCACTAGACGGGTCACTTGGTCATAGAAGGAGATCAGGTTGGTCAAGCATGACCTTCCTTTCATGAACCCATGCTGGCTGGGCTTGATCCCCTGGGTGTCCTGTACATGCCGTGTGAGAACACTCAAGTTGAGGTGTTCCATAATCTTCCCTGGTAAAATCAATCGTCAATACTCCCAATAGCATATGATTCAAACAGCTGGAATAAAATACTAAATATTGCAGGAGACTTCATATGCAAATTTGAAGCCACAACGAGTTTTTCTGCTCACAAATGTCACCTGTCTATTAAATGTATCACTAATCTCTAGTCGTTGGGAAGAGAAGGGTCTGAAAGTTAGCTTTTGCCCCAGCTCTTATGGAACTGAGTCCATTTGTTTGTCAATAAGCAGTTTCCTCAGAGTAAGTAAAAACCATAATCGGGAGACAGTGCTACTTTGCTCTGTAAGGAAGCTGGGATCCAACCATCCAGTCTGGGAGAGTGAAATCCCTTCAAATATGGGACACGAGTTAAGATTTCCCATTTTACTAAATTTTCCCATTTTACTAAATTTTAATCATTCTGGAAAAAAAAAAAAGGTGCCTTAAAAGTCTGCTTGCAGAGACCTCATGGGGGCAGAGTATTAAGGGTGCTCTGAAATATGAACAGGACAACAGTGCCCACAGCAATGGTTTTGAGGAACAGACCTTGTCACAGTTCATGCTTGCAAAGCACCCTTACCTGTTTGTGGCACAAGGACAGGATGAACCAGCCTCAAGTTGCACCAGGGGAGGTTTAGATTGGATATTAGGAAACATTTCTTCACCAAAAGGGTTGTCAAGCACTGGAACAGTCTTCCTTGGGAAGTGACTGAGTCACCATCCTTGAAGGTATTTAAAAGACATGTAGACCTGGTGGACTTGGTAGTGTTAGGCTAACGGTTGGACTGGATGATCTTAAGGGTCATTTCCAACCTAGATGGATTCTATCGTTCTACGATTCTATGACAAGAAGGTGGCAGCAGGTCAGCAGAGACTATCCAGGGTCCCTCTGTTTCATTTACCAGATTCCTGATTGTTTTGCTGTACTACAAAGGCAAACTTTACTGACGTCTATGCTACAGGCAGTTATAAGTGGGACACAGGGAAGAAGAAAATGCTTATCTTAAAAGTTCAATTCCTATTTCATCTTTCATACCCCCTTGGTCTTATCTAAGTAAGAATTTTGCACTAATTAGCTATGGAGTAATGTAGTTTGGTTTAAAAGTCAGCACGTGAGATTTTATACTGCATTCAGTTTCTGTTAGATAACAACCTAGTAACAAACTTTAGTATCCTAAACTTACTATATGATACTATACCATAGTGTAATTTTAAAATAATTAAGAATTGCTAAGTGTAGGATGCATTTTTAAGTATAAAATCCTGATGGTTTAATTGCTATGTCACAAAAAGTGTGTTTTCTAGTAAACATTTTTCAAGTAGTTCACATTTGCACATTTGCTTGCAGGTCCTCTACATATGAGCTTTCTATAGTCGGCATCCAAAGCAATGAAAAGCTATCCAGGTCTGCCCCATGTATTTTTCTGAGACAAATACTGTATTAAACTGCCGATCATTGTAACAGAAATCTTGAGTTTGGAATGAATGGCATTTTAATGGAAACATGTATGAAGAGACATCTGGATAAAGAATGGAACAAGAGATAAAGACATGGCATGCCTTAATTGGTGCAGCAGGTTGTTATTCAAACAATAGGAGAACAAGGACTGCAGCAATTTAAAGCCATAAAGATACAGATTGCAGCCATAAAATACTCAAGTAGGAAAATAAAGAACACTGAGGCTCAGCAATTTTTCCTCAGACTTGCAAGGGGCAAGAGAGGATAGTCAGACAAAAGATCTCAGTAAATCTCTGCTCATGGAAGATGCAAAAGTTAAAGCCAGAATTCAGTTAATAATAATAGTGATTGACAATCAAGAAGAACCTCTAGAGACACGATGAGAACTCAGCAGCTGGTGACAGCTGTCCTCTGGGGCAATTCCTTCCCACATTACTTGGACAAACATGTTGTGGCCCTTGTGAACACGAGAGAATGAGTAAGTGAAATCCACTGCGAAAGAAGCATGAGTGAAATCAGTTTTGCTCAAAATAAAAATTACCTTCCCCTTCCAGAAGGATTAACGTTGAGCCTTCCTACAAAAACCATTGTAGAGTACATAGCAATTTTTTTCACATCTAGAAAACCAGGAACAAAGCCTAAGAATTTAAAGCACAACTTATACCCCATAAGTTTCACCTGTTTTCTTTGATTTTTTTCCATTTTATCTTACAGCACTACAAGGACTTCCATTTTAAAAAGCTACTCACAAATATACACACTTATAAATGAAAATGGATTTTTTTCTGGAAGAGAACTGAGGATAACCTAGTGCTTCCATCTTCAGTCTCTTAATTTTACCTATTTTCTCCTTCATGTCTCTGTGCCTCAGTGCCCAAAATCCCATGCACCAGGAAAATGCAGAAAGATATGAAGTCAAGGAAAGCCGAATGTAAATAACGGGCAAAACCTCCTAAAAGCAAAGGTTTACTTGACTATGCAATCATTTTCTGTGTGAAAAAAAAGGCAAGACCCAGCCTTAAAGACACTGTGAAGTATTGAAAACAGTAGGAATGAATTCCCCAGTCTATTTCAACTGTGCAAGAAGAAAGGGAAGGACACCAGATAATATTGTGCATTGCATTGTTATTTTCCATAATTTCTTCTGTCTGAGAGAAAACACGGCCTTAGACTGTGTGCTGCCTTCCCCCTACATAAAGCTATGCAGCTGATGTGTCTGATAGTTCAGTGGACAAAACGTAAGATCCTGCAATGGGATCATGATATCATCCCACCAAAATATCAAGTCACCTGGAATTGCTTATACATTTAACAGACTTCTTCTTCAAAACAGGTGCTGTTAAGTCATCCATGTTGGAAAAAATCTGCCCGCTGCGTAACCCAAGAGTCAAGAGTTAGCAAGTGGACACACATACAAATAGGTGTTTAATCTCGACAACCGAATTTCTGATGGAGACTCACACCTGAAGGCTGCCATTCCATCACCATTTTAATCCACTAAAAGCAGTTGACACTGCCCCTTGTGTGCCATTGCAAATATGCACAAAGCTACAAAATGAACTGAGTGCTGTACTGGTGAACGGATCCAACCTAGAACCAGCCTGCAAGGCTTCATGCTACCCTAGATTGTTACGTCTAGCGAACTGCAGGGCTTATGCACAGGAGGAGGACACAGGATCAGTCCTGGCCACAGTGCTCACAGAAATTCCATGTAACTTGCTACCCTAGGTTTAATTTCACTTGAAACATTTTTATTCTTGAGGGCTACAATAATGTGATAAAAGAGCAAAATTTATTTCTGGGGCAGAGCAGACATTCAACTATGCAGACAGCTGAAACAAGCAGCCATAAAAGAACAATGTACTATTATAAAGTATTGATGGATGCACATTTGGAAGCATAAATTCAGGTTTTCAAGAAAAATAGCCAGAATACTGAAGCAGTAACAAAGCTCCATTCCTTTTGGACTAATATATTTTCCGTCCCTTTCAGAGCTACCTGCTCTCTGTAAGTCTTTGGCTTTTGTTTCAGTACTGAGCACATCTGTGCCTGGTGTATATGCAGAACAGTCTTACAGCAAAGTTCTGAACTGTAAATGGCACAATCCTATCTCAGATCCCAGAAAGCAAACATTATTTGGGGACTGAAATAAGAAAGTTCATTAATCTTTTGGAGGTTTTCACTGTCTCCATGAAAACTGAAAGTTCATTGGAGAGCACATGCCTATATGCCTGCGCACAGGGACACACTGACTTGAGCAATTACAGCAGAAACGGAATTTTGCATCAAGCCCAAATGAACTTTTTCCACCCCTGAAAACAAAGTTTAAAACTGTTGGCATTTGGCCTCTACTGGTTGTTATTTTGTTTTATTTAAAACCATGATTCCAGATAATTCTAGTTGGTATAAAACATGTATTGTCCTGCATGTGTGGCTTTTTTCGGGTGAAAACGAAAAGAGCAGCATCGAAGCCCAGAATCAGCCTCTGGATTTCAGATGCAATGTGACTTTTTTACCTTTCCAAATTACCCAACCCACTGTAATGCTGCAAGACAGACCCATTTGACTTGTCTGTGGCACCCAGGTACCCCTGATACTCCTCGCAGTTCAGCTCAGACTGCAAACCCAGCCCATTGGCAGTTCTCAGTGTTTGACTGCCAAGAAAAGCCTGGAGCAATCCAGGGCAGGACAAGATCAGCTCTGCCTCAACATTTCCTGAGAACAGCTGCTTCCAGTGGGGGCACTACATGCATGTCCCAAGCCAAGATTTTCACAATTACGTTCAGAAAGTTAGACACCAAGGACAACAATTTCTGGAATACTGAAATGACTAGAGAAGCCTAACTCCAATTTCCAATAAAGCCATTTCACTTACAAATTTCCTTGCTAAAAGTCTGCCAGAATTTTAAAACTGAGACAGTTGCTCGATAATTGCCATATATGATTATTTACCTCTTTAAATGAATGGTCTGTTTTTCAAATAGGAAGTATACCCAAAGCTTGGGAAAATTGGAAAATAGTATTTTCCTTTTGTCTTAGGGCCAGGGGAGCGAGAGAGAAGGTCAAGAATGGTAAACAAAAGTCAATATTAATTAACTTTTCCATCTACTTAGCACCAAGACAACAACTCCAGTCACTCTCATCTCAAAAGGTGCCTGGCACATGCTCCTCCTGCAAGTTGTATTATGGTTCTTACAGTGGCTTGGCTCTGGAATAAAAACACTCTCTGTCTTCAGAATAATCTTTTCATCCTGAAGGATGAGCAAAGGAAAAAGAGGTTTCTTAGCTGATGTTTCTAGTTGTAACAGACAACTAGTCCTTTACATGTCTTCAACCTTGTTATGTCCTTCCTCTTCCAGTCAGGTTTTTCCAGTTTCAGAAACAGATGTCAATCTGTGCTTTTGTCAAGTGGACATCTGAAAATTCTTACACTGACATTTCATAAAAAACACTAGTTTTCTAATTGATCTCGTGGTACAGAGTAGACCTAAGGAAACAGAAAGGTTTTGAGCCTCTGTTTCTGCTCCTTCCTTCACTTCCATGCATTAATAGATTATTTTACTTAAAACTAGCTGTTTTCAGAATGGTGTTTGAATGCACAAAAAGTTAGGATGTGCTGGACGACTGTTGCTAAGGAGCATGGCTTACAGAGGTATCAGCCTGCATCTAACACTTTGATTCCTGCCTGAACAAGACTAGTTTGACTCCAGAATGCCTTCAGAGGAGCAGCCTACAATCATCAGGCTTGAGAAACTAAAAGCCAACTGAAATGGAAAGTTTTTTTAAATCTTAGCTTCTAACTTCAAATCTTGTTGTGACTCAGTTCTATCAGTCACTCAGACATGAGATAGTATTTCTAGGATGAAAATACACTAGCATAAGAAGTATCACACATACGAACCTGCTACAGACACCCTCTTATTCCATTTCCAGGATCTCAGCAATTATTCAAACGCAAAGACTGGATGGAGGTCCCTTCCAGACTGAACTATTCTATGATTCTATGGTTCTATGACTCTCTCAATGTCCTCCAGCAGTCAAATCCCAGTTTCAAAAGGTTAGAAGCAGTTTGCAAAAGAAAAACTGCTGCTAGACCAAGAAAGAGGCTAAAATGAGAATGTGCAGCTGCTGGCCTGCTGCAGGTGGTTTACCTATAGCACTATGGTTTCCACAAACTTCTGGGAAAGTTGGGACTCAATTATTGTTACCTCCCTCTTTTAAAGAAAAAAAGGAGAATGTCATTTTCAAAATCTAACTTAATACAGTTCATGTTTTCAGAAGGAGTAAAAGCACATGAAATGGCAAAACTACTGGACCCACATCTTACCCTCTGCACAGCATTCTCATTGAGACCCAGCAGCTGAGTGCTGGAGCACCTACCTGTACTGGAAAACCACATATTCCCAGCAACACTTCTCCTGCCATGTAAACACAAGTGCATCTCAGACTACAAGCTCTGGACAGTAAGCATCATTAATACTTCAATACGGATCCTCCCAAAGGGCAAGTAGCAGAACAGTGGAACAGCCTTCCTTGTCGGATGCTAGTGCTTTACGACAGTGACAAAGGAAACTCAGATGAACACTGTTGCACATTTCAAAGCAGACAGGTATGCCAAATGTGGAAAAAAAACAAACCCATAAAGTGCACAAGTGTTGAAACTACAATCAGCAGAAATAAAGAGCACACAGAGCAGGTCTCTTTCACTTATTTGTAGAACACTGACAGTTTTATGTAACTGGCTATTTTAATTATAATTTAAAACAGAAGAGAGAATTGCAAACCCAACACCAGATCAATGAGCTGGGTTTTTGAAAAGTATACTTCCTTTACACCAATATCACAGCACTCAGCATGTGGCCCATACCCCTGCTGCAGTCACTCTCTACTTCACAGATCCTTACGTATCTGCATAAACACAAAGCACCAAAAAATGTTGCTTGCTTTTTCATACAACTCTTTATGCAAGAGAAAACTTCAACAATATGGCCAGCAGACCACAAAGTTGTACCTTATAAGAAAATAAGAAGTAGAGACATAGTTACATGAAACGGTGACAAAGGGAAAGTGAAATATAATGTTGAAGAGTCTTCATCACACACCAAAGCTCTGTATGAAAAAACAGAGCAAAGTGCATCCTGTGAACTTTAGCACTCAAGCATCATTATTAAATAAAAAGAGCAATTTTCAGTCTGTAAAGTTTCAATGCTGAGGAGTAGTCTTCTTTCCGGCTCAGGGAAACACCTACCAGGCAACTCCCCAACCTACTAAGAAGCATTGAGCTCAGAACTGGGCCACCGCTGTGCTACTTAGGGATTGCCCTGCCGATGTTTGCTTTTGGCTCTCAGAGGACAATGCTACAGTCTGGCAACAATGCAATACATTAAGAACTGTCTGATACAGCTTATTTTCTGAATACAAATTCAGCAGAAACAATTTCCTGTGTTTCTCCTATCTTTCAGTTCCATTTTAGTGAGACACCAACTGAAAAGGCAATTACTTTTATTGGGATTCTATTCAAAGCCTAGCTTGTCTAAAGCTGTAAGTGAAAAGCTCAACCAGTGCCATGTGTGTTGAAAAGATACAGTGATTTGATGTGTAAATACCAGAGTTCAGCTAACCAACATGCAAGTTCTTCTCCAGCAGCACCAAGAGATCAAACTCCAGAATACAACCCAGTATCATTAAGTCCCTTGGAAATTATATTTGTAGCATCTTTTTGCTGTGTGTGAAGCATATTGCAGATGCAGCTTTTACCCAAAACACACTTTGAATCAGCCTTAGGGCAGCACATCAGAATCCAAACTGGCTGAAACACAGAAGTCAAAAGCACGTTTTAGCAACTGAGGAGAGATGGTGAGTTGGAAGGAGAATTTTCCATCTTCCCTCAAAATGCTGCAAGTAAGAAAGACTGTGCTGTAAATCTTTAGAGAAACTAATTGGCCTGATTACTACATTTGCACTTTCATGGGACCAAAATCATATTATGAAGGCAAATAGTGATACAGTTAAATTCACTGCTCACTACTCCTGAGAAGTGCATCCCAGAGCAATTCAGCAGCACAGAGGGACACTATAGGATAGCTTATGACAAGCTGCAAGTTCAACATTCAACAGAAATTTTGAAGCAGACTGAGTAAAGGCCGCTGCATTATTCCATCTCCCTGAGACACACTACTGTCTTAACTCCTGACTCAGCAAGAGAAGAGGGACGCCACTTGCAAGAGACAAAAACTAACATTCAAGGACTGTGCAAGAAGGTTTAATAAAAAACACCACAACAAAATACATCATGTTAATTCTGAGTCAGCATCAGCCTGGAAAAACTCATTTGCTGGGAGCAATCCCCAGCTGTGAAAACTGAAAACAGGGGAACCGTCCTGCCCTAGAAGGGACCAAATGTCCTTTCAAGCAGGCCCAACACTACAGAGCAAAGCTTTAGGAAGAAACGTACACATAGAAACATGAATTGCCCGACTCAGCTGAAGTTTATTAATTTCAATAGGCTGCACAGACACGCTTATACATCAATTTTGTTTTTTCTAATAATGATATGCTTTTAAACTGCCATCAGAGTTTAGTGTGGGACTATGAATTAATGATCGGCTGCATTTGCCTGAGAGCAGTTGACATCTGGGATGTCTTGTGAATATGCTGCCAGAGAAATGTAAGAGAAAGTACATCAAATAATGAGAAAAATGTGGGAATTATCTGAGGGGAGACACTCACAGCTTTAGAAATTTTGGTCTGCTTAGTTCTCAGATCTGCCCTTCTTCACTGAAATCCTCCCTAGCTCCCTCCTTAACATAGATTAAATGAAATCTTACTTAGTCCTTGCTTCAGTGCCTCATATCATGACTTTACAGAACATTTTTGTGTTGGGCTTGACACACTACTTGGCCACTGAAGCTAGAAAGGTGCATTTTAACTTTGCTAGCAGCACCTCTGGGTTTCCGTGCTGGTTTGGCTATCAGAGGCACAAGAGCCCTTTTAGATCTCCTCACAGCAGGGAAATGCATTTAAAGTTGCAGTGTAATGCTGACACTCCACCAGCTGGTGCCCAGCCTGCAAGCCCCTTTCTTCACTCTCTTCAAAATCCAGTGTCCTTCACATTTTTGGTGGACCCACTGAAAGAGGCCCATTCAGAGGCTGACAACACAGCACAGTCAGTGCAAGGAGAGGAAGAAGGAAAGCCAACAAGGAGATGCTTGCCAGCGTGAGACACACGATCATTATCGCCAAAGCCCAGCAAGGGCACTAGGCTTGCCTGGTTCCACTACTGCACTGACCAAAGAGCTTTCCAGGTGCGCTTTTGCTAGGATCCTCAGGACACCGATGCCCCACCACGAGAGCAGCTTCCCCCTTCTGCACAAGCCTCACTTCCTCATGCCAGGGTATGGTGGCACAGGAGGCAGGTGTCAGGGTGCAGCTCAGGGACACATCAGCTCCAGAAGGTCTCATCCCCTCAGCCATGCTGAGGACCAGGGCACATCAAGCACAGACCCCCGTGTGACCCAAGACCTCCATGGGGCTCTGTGCCCTCAGCTGTCCTCAGCCACCAGGAGCCAGAAAGGGAGGACCAGGGTGTCCAGTCTAGTGGTTCCCCGCAGCCCAACAACTCCCTTTGGGGTCAATGAGTAACAGAGAAGTGGATAAATTACAGAGGCTACTGACTCCATGTACTACTTTGGTAAAACATGCATTTCTCCCCTCTTTGTGGAAGACAACCTTTGCCTGCTGCCTGGAAAGCCAGAGCCTCCCCATTGGCATAGAGTAGGGAGGTTGCAGGTGTCATGGTCTTGCTGAGAAGGTCTTCAGGTGGCTCCTGGTCTCCCTAAGACATTGGATGCCCAGTGTCTGCTCCAGCCTGCTGACAGGAGATGTGCCTTGGGTCATCCCCACCAACATGCAACCAGTCCCTCTCCTGTCTCCTCAGCACACATTGTCCTGGTTTCGGCTGAGATAGAGTTTATTTTCTTACTAGTAGCTGGCATAATGCTATATTTTGGATTTAATATGAGAACAATGTTGATAACACACTGATGTTTCAGTTGTTGTAAATTGTTAAGTAGAGCTTATACATACTCAAGGACTTTTCAGCTTCCCATGCTCTGCCACTGATCAGGTGCACAAGAAGATGGGAGGGAGTGTAGCCAGGACAGCTGATCCAAACTGTCCAAAGGGATATTCCACATCATATACATTCTCAGTATATAAACTTGGGGGAGTTGACCAGGAGGCTGCGACTGCAGCTGTGTGGTGCTTTTACAGGCTGAGATTAAACCATGACACCTATCTCTCTCCTTATCAGCCATTGTCTGCAGCATTTGTCAGTATCTGCCCTGCTCTATTTGATGCAGGAACATCTATCAGTGACATCTTTGCATTTAGTTTCCCTTTGCTTCCTGATTCCTTGTCTGTGTACCTCACGCCACACCAAGGGCCACCACTCCCAGTTCTTGGCAGTCCCAGGACAGCCATGGACATAACTTGAAGAACTGTGCTCCTTAATTACTGAGCAATCATCCTCAGATTATGCAAACTATAATCATTGTTTATAATGGTGATATTCCTGCACGTCTTGTAAGGGTGGTTTGGCACTATTGTCCAAGAGTTGGACACTTGCTGCAGCATCAACTCTGTACCAGCTCTGCTTTGGACTGTGGTTGGAGGGCCTCATTTCCCTCTGTGCAGGAGAGTCTTGAACTATGTGGCAGGACTTGTTCTTGTGTTCCCTCAGGAACTGCTATTTTTATTTCTTCTTATGCAGCCTGAACAAGGGTCAGAAGGCTGCAACATGGCAGTGCAGTCCAGGATAATGAATATACATCTGGCATTCACAGTAGCATGGGGAAGCCAAGTAGTGGCTGGTGTCACTGGAGTGATAAAGGTTTATTCCTTCAGTTTCAGGATGTCCCTTTGCTATCAGACTCTTGCCAAAGGGGCTTTGAATTCAGTAGTCTCCTTTTCCATGGCAGCACCAGTCCCTAAGCAGACTCATCGTACACTGGAAGGTGACACAGCCCAGTTCTAGGGATCTTTAGTGGTCCAAAGCATTTGTTTTCAGCACTGACCAAATTGTATTCACTGCTTTGAGACAAAGGTGATTTGCTCATATCAGATTCAGACACACTGAAAATTAGAGCTATGACTAATCTAACAAGTGAAGAGTTTGAGTCTTTTTTATACAATTAAAAGCATTTCCACTAAAAATAAAGATGCATACAATAAAATGCAGGCTTGAGACGCACCTAGACTTATTCTCTTATTCTAGCTGTTGCTGCAAATGTCTTTCTGAGGTATTTGTCAACTACAGAAAAGTAAATCTCCTGCTTAGCATATTGCTGCCTCTAGAGACATGGTTTTCAGTGTAAGCCCTCCTGCTGTTCAGTTACGCAGCTGAGTGTGAGGTTTTCTATGAACACTGAATACTAATTATATTTCAAAGCATTTCTTCACTAATTTAAGTAACCTTTTTGTTTTGGTTTGTTTTTTGGGTTTTTTTTTGCATTGCGGCCTTATTTTTAGCAACTCAGCAGCTAGGAGTGCTAATAAATTCCTAAGAATTTCACTGGCAGATAGAGAAAGACTGGGAGACTGGTGCTTCTGCTCATCTTCTTTTCCTTTTAAGTCCTCTTAGGACCTGAATTATGAGTTTATACAGAAGCAATTTTCAAATAATGTAATGTGTTTAAGTTCTGTTCTTGTTTTTGACATCCTCTTTACTGAAATGCCTTCCCTAATCAGGGTGTAGGCAGAGCCCTCTGCTTGTGCTTGAATCTTTAAATGTACCTTATAATGGACACATTGCAAAAGATTCTAAGGGAGGGCAGAATTTGGCAGCCCAACAGAGGTGAAAATGCTGCATCCGCTTGCCTTCAGGTGCAACCAGCAGTGAGTCTGAGCATATTATTCTCAGCAGGCACGCACACACAAATACACGCCACAGACATACATACATACATGGCTGCCAAACAGATCTACATAGACACACAGAGCATACCCATGAACAGAAACAGCATCAACAGACTCCCTCTTTTTTTCCTTCCTAGGTGAGCATAATAGCATTCCACTAATATGAAATATATATGCATGTGTATATGTACAATGTGGATCCTGTCAGCAGCTGAGCTCTTGCAAACCAAACTATTATCAGGTCAGGTAAAACAGATAGATGATGCTTCCCATGGTCAAATGTGCTATATAAAAACAGCTGAAATTCCAAAATTAACTTTGGGACTTAAAATTCTCTTTTGATCCAATTCTGGCCTTTGGTTCCAGGTCTCATGTGCAGAAAGTATCTTCTTGTTCTTATAAGAATGAAAATATCCAGCTTCCAGCATCAGATGAGTTTTTAGCATTGGGCTGCCTCTGTTACCTAGTGAAGGCAGCTACTGATCAAGTTCTTCCTGCTGTTATGAATCAGTTGTGGTGCAGTCAGTGCTCCTCTAACATCAGGTCCCAACTACAGGCTAACTGAGTGTGGTTGGTTGGCCCTTGACTGGGGGCCAAACCACACACACCCGCTCACACAGTTCCCGCCCCCACCCAATTATAGGGGAGAGAATTAAAGAGGTAAATGGAAAAGAGGACTCGTGGGTTGAGATAAGGACAATTTAATAACTAAACTACAATAATATTGGAAATAATACTATATACAAATATGCAATGTGATACACAGTGATACTGTGCACCCCACCCGATGACCAAAGGCCCAGCCCACTCCTGGCAAACGACCCCGGAGGAGGAAGGTAATGGGTGATACACAATGATACTGCCCTCCCCAAGCCTCAGCCTGTTGCCAGCTAACGATCCCCAGACACCGCACTCACGATTCCCCCAAAAAGGGGGCGGTGGGGGGGAGGAGGGTGAACTGCTCCCGGAGGCACTTCATGGAACGGAGGTAACAGCCCAAGCATCCCAGGCCAAGAGCTGACCGAGGCAGGGGAAAAACAGCTAATGATTCCGCCGGAGAGGGAGGATCCCGAAACTCACAGAACGGAGATAACGAGCGTCCCAGGCCGAGAGCTAACGGCGTCTGTGGGCGTGGAAAAGGCCTTGGGAGAGCGAATGCAATCACCTGAGCGATGTGATCCAGAACCCAAGGGAAGTGAAAGAGGGCGATCTCCTGGAGGGTCCTCACCTATATACTGGGTATGACGTGCCTGAGATGGAATACTAATTGGTCAGTCTGGTTTCCATCTGAACCTAAGAGCAAATCGCAGGCTAGCAGCTGGACTGTGTCTCTTTGCTTGTCTGCTGACCTTGGCAGCAGAACAAAACATCGGTTATCAGCTTCTCCTGAGCAGGAATCCAAAACATAGCTTCTTGCTAGCTAGAGAAGGAAAAAAAAATTAACTCTCTCTCTCTTAACCCACGACACCGAGAAATAACATTCTGGTAATTGCAGCATGGAAATGGGAATCTGCTTTACACTTAATATTTGACACATTTTGATGAAGCTCCAGATTCCTGACTGCACTGTGTTTCACTTTCCCAGTCTACAGGCTGATTTTTTTCTTTCAGACAACAAAATTAGGATGATCTATCTATATTACACATTGGAGCTTGCACATTTTGTCTAAGCATTTCCCACTAAGGTCATTGTTGGTTAGTTGCAGTTGGTCACTACCCCTCAAGCAGATCTGCAGAGCTCAAATTACTCAGTATGAACTGCAGGTTTGCAGGTTAGCAACAGGAGAGTGACTCCATTGAGACATGTAAACAGATTCCCCCCCACTTCTGCAGGAAAAACTAACCTTCCTGAATATCACACATTGTGCTGCTACATTTTCTACTGTAACCAAAGGGCAGTCAAAAGGAGGAAAAAAAAAAAAAAAGCAGTATCTCTATTGCTAAATGCATCCTCTTTAGGGAGGGGTCTCTGATCAGACCATGTGATGCTAAATGTTCTGTGTCCACCAACTTATGGCTCTAGAACAGATTGGAGTGGCTGAATTGCACAGTATTAGGCCCAGGTTTTCTCTGTAAATGCATAAGTAATATGAGGGTTTTGCTGCAGTCCACAACTTTGTCACATGCCCAGAGATGCATGGTGGAGGCATGTGGGGGTGACTGCAAGTGCGAAGCCTACTGTCAAAGCAAAAAGGGGACCTACCATACTCTGGTACAACCCATCATGACTAGTTGGTTCATTCCCAAACAGTTCCCTGTGATGAACTGACATCCATGCAGGATGGACAAACTAAGAACCAGAACACGGGAGCCAAGTGCAGATATACCCAGAAGATGAGGTGTTATCTGGAGGGCACAGGATGACCATGTGATCTATACCTATGGCAGTGGTGTTATGTGAAGGTACACAGGGGTGGAACCCTCTCAGGGCTTTGTTGCATCTAAAGTGTTTCTTCTGGAAAATGCAAGTTCTTCAAGGGTATGACCTGCAGGATGATCTTATTGATTGGAAAAGTGAGGTGAACACAAAAGATCATATGAGCTTCAGAGTTTTTGGTCCCTGGTCCCTGCAAGAATGACTGGCTCTTCAGGCAGAATGGGAAGGGATGCAAAAGTCTTGTTTTTGACACCTGAAGAATCACTCTTGAAGGCTTATCCAGCATCCTGTTGCTTATAGATTATCTCATTGAGTGCTGCCCCTTGCAAAATTACAGTGGGCAGCACAAGATGTGCATGTGGCTTGAAACAACTGTATGTGTCAGTTGTTTCATATCACCAAGAAAAAGTTATCAGAAGCCTATAAGCCTTTGTTAGACAAAATAACACACCTGAAAAATATCTTGTACTAAATGGAAGTCTTGGAGTTGCGAGGCACGTGTTAGAACCATTACTCACACATTGCTCAAAAAACTGGGAAAATCAGGTCTTAAAATACAAGGAGGGATGACGTAACTTTATATGATATCTCTTGTGTCAGTTGTCCTGAATCCACTGGCAGCCCATAGGACCATATTAACTAGTTCTCAGATTATCCATGAGATCATCTAGTCTTTGTAGTGTTTTCATTTAGAAGCACCACTATCAAGATGCCTGGTTACCTGCACGTGGTAGTCCCCTTGTCTTTGTGATTGTTTGGTAGTGGTTCATGGGACCATGTAGCTGGTGAACTGTTGCTCTAAGGCACCTGTTCTGACTCAATTATAGCTGATGCTAAAGCGTGAGCAGTGGGAGCCTGTCCTGGCTCATGGACCAGCTACAACTTCAAACTGAGCATAGCTTGTGAAATGCCTATTGGCGAAGATCATGCTGGTCACCCTAGAAAAGGAAAAGCAGCAATGTTTTTAGGTCTCAAACCTGGCTTTCCTGTGATTGCAAAATATTGCTTTGACTTAGAGAGTTTGGGTGCTTCCAAAAGGGTAAAACAAGGGGATTCCATGAAATGGGAGATTATTGAGTGGGCTAGCCTGGGGGCTGGTGTATTGTTCTCTTTTAAAAAAAGAACTAGATATGAAACCCAAATTAACTCCTCTAACTATAGGGAGTGGGAGATTATTTAGAATCTGAATTCAGAGGGAACTGATTCTGATTCCTTTTTGTTGTAATAGAATCCAAAAATTGAGATGCTGGCATTTCAAAAAGGAAGCTCTCAAATATATTACTTTATTTTAACTCAATTATCATTTGCCTTTTTTAGAGCCCTGTGCATCAGTCTGCCTATCTCTACTTAAAGCAGCAGAACAACATGAATAAGCGAACAAGGGAGACAGTGAAGAGAGGAAAGCTTTTCTACCGAAGGAAAAAATATTTTTACCCTTTGATATGCTCCCTGGCACATGTTTTTGTCCTTTGTAATTAAATTAAATACATGTTCATGGTCCCTTATGGCAAAGGTCTGCAACAACCAAATCTTATGTTAAATCATCGGTTCAAGATTTTGAGCTAATTCAGAATGGCAGCAATATAATTACTGCATCAGAATTATATTGTCTCTAGATTGTTTTGTATTCTATTTTCTTGAGAAACGAAATGTTGATATGAAATGGTTCATTTAAATACAGTAATCTATAATACTTATTAGATTAACTAAAACAATAGAGTATATGAGTTATTGTTTACACTGCTCCTGCACTCTTATTCATGTTCTGTCCTTCTAATTACAGGTCCTTGTGGATTCTCTGGCAGGCTTCCTATTCCTGTTTCTGAAAAAATATTGATTATTAGTTTTGAAGGTTTGATTGTCTTTGCTAGGTTTCTTTGAAACTCCTTTTTTTTGGCCTGCCTTGCTACGTTTACATCCCTCTGTTTTCATTATTTAGACACAGCAGAGTTTTTTCCAGGATGACTGTGTACATTACACTTTACAGATCAAGAAAAAATAGATGGTATTTCAAGTGTTTCATGCCATATGAGGTTGTAATACTTTATTTTTCATAGGCAGGGCTAAAATATGTTCCAGAAGGATGATGTTGACAGCGTACTAGTCAACATACTATCAGTCTATCTGTAACAGAGATCTAGCAGGGACTGAACAGTGTGCTGTTTACTCTTCTAAATAAAACAGTGTTACAATGCTTAATATTTCCTGATCTTCATTATTGCAGAAAATGAGCAATATCAGAAAAATGTTCCATCCATTCAGCATGAAATGATACAGCATACTCTACCAATTGTACTATGAGTAGTCCGTTGCCAGCAAACATTCTGAGAAATACCGTCACTTGCAATCCTAAAAGCTTGCAGATGGGGTTATGCCTTGTAAGAGTGGAAGTCTGTGTAGGCAAATTCATCCAAAGTATCTAAACTCTGAGACATATGCATATTATTCAGAGATATGCTGGCTTTTTAAAACAAAATGTTTTGTCATAGTGGGTTTGATAAATGTGTTGTGGGGAAGCATTGCTCAGATTACAACAGAATTTCCTGAGAAGATCATTGGCTAGCAAATAGCCTGGGGCTGTTGATGAGGGTATTTGTGGAAATGAAATGGGCACTGGGGCTCTGGCCCCACATCTACCTGTTTTAGAGAAACAAAACAGGTGTCTTAGTGTGGGGTGGATTGTTTGTACCTCATCTCAGGTGAAGTCATGACTTAGAAAGTACTCTCAGGCCTTAAGTGTTATGCAAATATAAAGTGGAGCCACAGGAAAAAACATGTAATTACGTATTACTCACTCTTCTGGAAAATCCCAGGCTTCTCTGCTGAAAGCTGCTCATATTTTCACTGGACTTCCTGCTGTTTCTCTGACACAGAGGAAAACAGGCATGACTTAGATCTATATTGACTGAGGATTTGAAAGTCTCAACTCTGCTTGCAGACTATGCAGTGTTCTACATGGCAAATAGACATTCTTTGACATGTTAAATCCTGATCTTTGTGCTTCCAGATGATTAATCCCCTCCTATTCCTAGTTTCTTAATCATACAACCCAGAACTTCTTCCTTTTCACTCCTACCTGAGACAACTGGAATTATTTCCTTGTTACACTTCTTAAGTATTACCCCTGACATTATAGTGATGTGCACAAAGATCTGAGCTTACTTTTTTTATCACAACATTGCTACAATACAAACAGGTCCTCTGGGATCAGTAATTTCACTAAGGTAGTGAATGCAATAGCTTGTTTCCAGAGAAACGTGCTCTTCAAATGATCTGAACATAAGATCTTCTAAGATTTCAGTTTTTCAAATACTTTATCTCTTTCTTTTACATTTCTGCTTATTAACAGGAAAGCCCTCTTACATTCATGCTAAAGGCAAGCTGCACTTAAAGTATGAGCTTCTGGAGCAATTTGCACCAGGGGCCTGGAACTGATTGCGATTTCCTTCTCCCTCCTTGATTCTTTTTTTTTTGCCTATTACTTAGTACCTTTAAAGTAAGGCACGGGGTCTGATGCATTTCAAAGCTGCAGACACAAACATGTCTGGGACATATTCTTGGCTGTCTTCTGCCCTCATTACAACTAATGCGGCAGCTTTCTTCACAATGTGACCACCCTGTTTGCACACCACTCACCTGCTCTGCAGCATTGTCACTTTAATATCAGGTCATGCTGGAAAGCTTTGGGAAATATTTCTCACTGGTAACTCACTGGGCATAGACAGTAGCTCCAGCAGCACCCGGGGCTGGATGGGGGAGCAGTGATGGGGGGAAAAAGCAGACTGAGAGACAGATGAGGGAACAAATTAAGTAATGCTATCAGATTCCTTTCCCTAGAGACATGCTTGTCCTGGCCAGTAGCAAAAATGGTAGACGACTATCCAACATACTTCCTTGCTGAATGTTAATGTGTGTAATAACAAATCCAGATTACGGCTAAAAGTCTCCTTCTGTGCCATACTGAACGTAGCTATAATCTGATCATAGAACCATAGAATGGTTTGGCTTGAAAGGGACCTTAAAGACCATTGAGTTCCAACCCACCTGCTATGGGCAGGGACACCCTCCACTAGCCCAGGTTGCTCAAAGCCTCATCCAGCCTGGCCTTGAACACCTCCAGGGATGGGGCATCCACAGCTTCTCTGGGCAACCTCTTCCAGTGCCTCACCACCCTCACAGTAAAAAAATTTTTCCTAATATCTGTTATTAGATGCTGTATTATTACAGGCCATGCCCCTACGCAGGCATACAATAGCACTGTGTTGTGATTGCTTCTGTTCTGTGAGATGTATCTGTAGGAGATCTTCACAGAACAAGGAAATACCCAAGCAGTGGCAAATATTAACAAGTTGAAACATTAAGGAACCTTCAGCCAACTACATGATAATCAGAGAGGTAAGTCTCAATAAAACATTCAGAAGGGCAGGAACCAGTTTGGCTTGCGATACCTCACAAAGCTATGTGAAGTATGAGCACTTTCCTAAGCTATTGTTTGAGAGTTCAAGGAGTGTGAGTACAGACAGCAAAGAGGAAGATGAACCTATGCAAATCTTATGTAAATTTCTTTTGTTAGGATGCAATTGGAGCTGTGGAGGAGGAGCACCTGGTTTAAAAGCCAGAAGACAGGCTGTCCTCTTGAGATCAGTCTCTCTTCTTTCTTCTTCACAGACAGACATGTGGTCAAGGATTCTTCTGAGTATTCTGTCCTTGAACTGGATTGACACAGTGTCTTCTGAACCGTAAGAGATCATACATTCTGTTTTTTTATGGTAACATATTTTAATATATTTCCCAACAGTTTGTTTCTTCTGGGACACTGCTATATAATAAACCAAATGTTTGAGACCTAGGTTCTGAAAAATGCCTGAAATGGGAAGTCATTGAAGGATGACTTGGAATTATGCTCTCCATCACAAAACTGCTATGAAATCTGAATTGAATGGCAGAAATGTAGAACTGGAGAAGATGAGGTCTAAAGTGGGGAGGAGATTCAAGACTAGACTAGCAAGTAATACTAATGATTACAATTGATAGGCATTAGCAGTTGCAGAGAGAGCTTGGGTGTATAAGGAGGTGCTGTAAGTCAGATAATGGCTGGACCATGCTGAATGGCATTCCTCAAGTTAGTATGAGAATTACGCTTGTTGTGCTGTCACAGCTTATGCAGCATTATCAATGTTGATGGCTTTATACAAACATAAAATTTCAGCCACAATTTTCAAAAATGCACCAGCGTTAGAGCTTAAATCCACTTCTCAAAAGTTCTAAAGGAAAACGCTGTGAAAGTCAGAGGGTTTGGCTTTCTCAGATACACTGTTGGTTTTAATCGTTTTACTTTTGGTCTTTGAATATTGTGGAATTTGAACTGGGCAAGTGAAAATAACAATAAAGGCAATATTAGCAAGCAAAACTGTGGGAATAAAAAAGGGAAAGGATCAGATTGCCAAGAAAAGATTGTGTGATTCACATTGTGCTGCAGAAGCAACTCATCAATTCTGTCATACATTATTTGGAAAGACCAGTTTGGGCAGCAGAGAACCAGGGCCCAGCAACAAAACCTTAACCAAATATAGCAAATCTGAAGGGATATTTTTCAAAAGAAGAATCTGGGGAAGGAAAGCTGCCCTAACTATAGAGAGCAGTATAACTAAAAAAAGCCCAGTGGAAGAAAGAAGCAAAGGAAACAACACAGGAAGAGTCATGGGAACAGAACAGAACATGCAGATTAGATAGAGCATTCCCTGGAATACACTGCAAAATGGAAAAGCAGAATAATTTATTGTGCATTATGCTGATTGGCTTGTGATATGTGAGTTCGTATCTGGAGGGAGAGATATCCAGATAAAAAGAAATCTAAAATTTGTTGCAATCTTTAACTAATATTTTTGTCATTAATCTCAAAAAGAAGCTAAATATCACTCCTCCCTATGGGAGGTTCCAGAAGTTTAAGTTACATATAGGTCATGGGAGAATAAGTGCAGCTATGCTTGACAGGTGTTTAGACACTTTAGTAGGTGAAGCTGTGTAAATACCTGGAATGGAAGGATGTAGTATCATGCTGGGTAACAGACTGCATAGAATAATGCCAGTCTTTCAGCTCAGAAAGAACTGTGAAGGATAAAAAATTGTCATCTGCACTTTTTTAGCATATTATTTAAAATCCATTGAAAGAAATGGAAATCCTTCACACGTACAGCATTTCTATGGTATTTCCCTCTCCTGTTTGCTCTGACCATAACTGAACTCTCTGATCTGGCCTTGCCTTCTTACAGTCAGTATGTGCTGCTGGTCCCAGCAGTAGTGCAGAGCGACTCTCCACAGACTGCTTGTGTGCAGTTCCACAGCTTCAGTGAGCCTGTGTCCCTGAGCATCATCCTCGAATACGGCAGTATCCGAAAGACTCTCTTTGAGGAATCCGTGACAAAGAATGATTTCTTCAAGTGCAGTGAGTTCAAGGTATTTTCTCTTTTGAGACTACTGAAAAGGGTGTAGAAGCTGGAAATACTTCTGCGTGCAACTCTCCTTGTCAGTGAGGGCAAAAAGATGAAGAGTGTAGGCAGAGAATAGGACAAAAAAAGATAAAATTCTGGAAGGGCTGACAGTATAGACAGGAAAAAGAAAGATGTGGGTTGTAGGGTGAAGCTGGAGAAAGACTTTCCACCACCATTCACAGAGTGAATAGAAAAAAGCTTTTGATTGCCATCACAGGCACACGCACATTATGGGACTGTCATAACTGTCAAGCCAGAGAACCCAGCTGGGACATTGTCATTCCCTTTCCTGTGACTCTGCAAGATCTGGACAGTTATGACAAGCAAGTCCTAAGGTTAAGTCTTCCAGAATGCAGCAGGAGAAAATGCTTCCGAATTGAGCTTATATGGCTGGGGCAACCTGCATATAGGCAGGTAGCTACATGAGATGAGTAAATGCATAGGACAGGACATAGCTTAAACCTTAGTACCTGGTGACAGATTATGGAGCTTCCACAGCAGAAATTCCCAGAGACTATCTTACTGGCAAAGATGGAGCTTCTCATGACTTTGCACGATCAATTTATGACTCACTTGACAGTCAGTATCTTACTCAAGAACTTTGGGCATCAGGGGACCTCAACATATCTCATTTACCACTTTTTCTCTGGGGTTTTGTTTCTCTCCAGGTTCCTCCTGCTACTTCTGACCCCCTGGCATTCATTTTCTTCTCTGCCAAAGGCACCACAGTCAGCTTAGCTGAGAGAAGATCAGTGGTAATTCAGAATGTGGATAATACTGTTGTCATCCAGACAGACAAACCCATCTACAAACCAGGGCAAAAAGGTGGCTACGGAGCTTGAGTCAGCTCGTGAACTGGGAAACTGAGTGCAAGGGTGGGTGTAGAATGAGAAGGACTTCCTCTTGTGGAATAAAAGACCATGGACTGTGATGGCCACGAGCAATCCTTCAGATAGCATATAATTGTGATCTGAGGTTGGGCTCATCAAAAATCAGTGAAAAATAGAACCGATTCACAAAATTGCAACAAATTAATAGAGTTCATGTGTTTTTACTGAGTGAATTGCATTTACAGGATCTTGAGTTCTGCCAGGTTTACTGAGGTCAGTCACATAAACACTGTCCTTAAAAGTTCAGAAAACAATAGGTTAACCTTGGAATGAATAAAATTAATATAAAAATGAAGTAAGCGTGCTATTTCCTGTAACAGCACTTGCTGCTTAACTGCTAATCTAACACACAGTGCTGATGCCATAATGATATTTAAATGGCAACACTAGCTGTGATATAGTTAGCTGTCTCTTCAGTATATAATTATACTTCAGCGGTGCACAGGGTTTACACTTAGAATAAAGACAAATTCTTCTTTCTATTTTTTCATTGAATTGGTTTGTATAAACATTTATTTAGGAAGTGCTCGAAAGAATTGAGTCCTTCAAGAAGAACTGAAGGCAGTACAGAGTATTTGTACTTACCCTAGAGGTAACTTCAGTTCTAGCTGGACAGAATTTAAGACATTTCAGATGTTGAGTTTATTTAGTTTTTCTTTTTCACTGGCTAAGATAATAAAATCCTTTCTAGTTCTCTGGGGACTTTTTAGTTCTCCCTAAAAGCCTGGGCAAATTTTGTTTCATTTGTATGTTGGAGTAACTCACCACTGCTAAAGTAAATGATCCTTTTTTGTCCTACTTCTTTTTCAGTGATGTTTCGTGTGGTCACTTTGGACACCCAGTTCAGACCTGTTCAGGAGACAGTAAGTATGAATGATAGTCAAGATTTTTCAAGCACCCTCTTGAAGTACCTGTTCACTGAGACTCTCTCACTTAGAAATTGAATGGAAAGTTCCTGGGATAGGTCTCCTCACATTTTTGGAGAACTCCTGTGACTCCTTAGCTTCACACTCCAGGCTTTCCCTGCCTTTATAGAGGCAAAGGGTCTGAAAGCACTCCTGGAAATCTCTCACAGTGCTCAGATTTCGCAGTCACTTCACCTTCCCCAGACAAGTAGAAAGAGACTGGATGTTTTTGTAGGAAAGATAAATGCACAAACAGGTTATCCTCTTAAAATTCTCTCTTTAATTACAGATGTGAGTTTCAAATTGTTTCCTTGGACCAGTCTTCTGTATCCAGAGAAAGCTCTTCACAGCCTTCTTTATGTTCTAGTATTCCTCAAACTCCACAGTTGATTTCTTGAGGTTTTGTTAATTTTTTTTTTCTTTCTCTTTTTTTCCCTCTCCAGTATCCGCGAATCATCATTGAGGTAAGAGATGCCATGTCATTAAAGCACAAGCTGCTTTGGAAAAACTGTGATTTATCATTTCCCACAGTGTCTATAGCTGAGGGAGACTCATCCAGAGCACACTGTCTAAAGCCAAAGGACTTGAGGTTGAACAGTGGCAGTACCCACCATCAAACACTACAGGAGAAGAAATCGACAGAACTGGTGATATTAGTCAGAGATGGCATGGGATTGTTGCTGTGTCTTTTGTTAGGATTCAAACAAGAGTGTTCAGTGTAGTCTTACTTTGGTAAGAATACAGTAAATGGGCTGGTGAAATAGACTCATTCTCTTACAGGCATAAGAATAGTAACTTTCTGAAATGTCATGTTGTGCTGTGGGGCAAGCTGACAATGGATCAGTCTTCTGACACATTTCACATCACTAGATCTCAAAGCACTTTCTAAAGGAGGCCAGCATAATATTCTCATTTTACAGCAGTTGAATCGGAAAGACCTATGCTAGAAGGGCTACAGTTAAGCAACCTGAGTCCCAATCAGGTAATATTCCTGCTTGATCGAAGATCATCTAGCAGTGTACCTAATTTCCAGGTAAACATAAACTTAGGCTTGTTTAATCCACAAACAGATCTGGAAAATTAATGGGAAGTCAGGGCACATGTCATCAGCCCAAACTCATGTTCACCCTGTGATGCACTTAGGCAATATGCCAGGATACAACACTTGAAAGAAGGCAAAAAGACAAGGAACAGGGTGATAAAGATTTTGGTACAACTCTTTCTCTTACTCTCCACGATCCGGAGCAAAATAAGATCTTCCAGTGGTTGGAGGTAGCATCTAAGCATGGTATTGTCCAGCTCTCTTTTCCACTAGTCCAGGAGCCTATTCTGGGGTCCTACCACATCACTGTGGAGAAAAAATCAGGTGAAAAAGAGTACCAGTTCTTCATGGTGGAGGAATATGGTAAGTAACGTCTGTGAACTACCCTGCACAGGCAATGACATGGGCTCTGCCTGGGTCAGATAGGAGCTACTGTCACGAGATCAGCTGCTTCAGAGCCAACCCAGCTCCGACAGACTGACTGATCACGAGGCACGGGGGGCTTTTTTGGGAGATTCCTTTGATAGGAAAATCCCGAGACAGCAGCATAACCCCACTCCCGCCAACAGCTCTCCCGGGAGAGGCTGACGTGGCATGGGAGTTGCCGGGACAACTGCGACCACCACTCCTCCCAGTCCTTAAATTCTTACCGGGAGGGCAGAGAGCTAGCTCTCCTCCCATAGACAGCAACACCCTACAGCAGCAAAGGAGGCGGCTCGTGTAGTGGGATGCTGAAAGACGCTGAAGTTCTGCTGGGTCCAGAAACCTCATAAGGCAGCTGTAGGACCATGGTGAGCAGGCAGGGTTCCTTTGAGAAGGAGGGAAGTACTAAAGACCAGGAAAAGCTCGGACATCCTATCTGACCCTCCAATCAGAATGGTAGGCACTTGTCTCAGAGCTAAAGCTGCAGCTCTGGCTAAGGGGTCTGCACCATCTTCCCCTGCGGTGGCCGATGCCTCCACACAGACAGAGCTTCAGATGGCAGAGGCAACCATACAGACCTTAGTTTGTGGGTTGTGCCTAAACTACTCTCCTGGGGTAGGGATGGGAGACAAACCAGCCTGCAATAGGTGTGCCCACGTGGACCAGCTCCTCGAACAGGTGGCCAAATTGCAGGAAGAAGTGGCAAGATTGAGGAGTATCAGGGAGTGTGAGCAGGAGATAGATTGGTGGAGCCACACCCTACCATCCCTGAGGCAAAGGCAGGAGACAGAGGCTCCACAAGAAGCAGAGGATCCCCTCCCCTCTTGCCAGCAGGGCAAAGGAAGGGACCTAAGAGAAGGGGGAGAACAGAAACAGGTCCCAGCCCAGGGGGGCAGGCAAATCCCCTCCCAACCTTCCTCACTCTCCTAATTGCCTTTACACAATAGATATGGAGCACTGGAACTAGAGGGCCAGGAAAATAAGGAGGAAGATGAAGGTCCATCCAGGGGGTCGCCTCAGCTGAGTCAGTCGGCCCCACGCATTGCGACTGCCACAGCTAAGAAAAGAAGGAGGGTAATGGTCATCCGTGATTCCCTCTTGAGGAGAACAGAGGGACCAATATGCCGACCAGACCCTTTACACAGGGAAGTCTGCTGCCTCCCTGGGGCCCGGGTTAGAGATGTCACCAGGAAGCTCCCTGCTCTGGTACAGCCTCTGATCACTACCCACTATTGGTCATGCAGGTTGGAAGTGATGAGATTGTGGAGAGAAGTCCAAAAGCAATTAAAAGGGACTTCAGGGCACTGGGGCATTCGATTAGAAGATCAGGAGCACAGGTAGTGTTCTCCTCAATCCCCGCAGTGGCAGGGATGAATACTGAGAGGATCAGGAGAACACACCTGATCAACACCTGGCTCAGAGGCTGGTGCCAGAGGTGCAATTTTGGTTTTTTTGACCATAGGGAGGGTTATGTGGCACCAGGTCTGCTAGCAACAGATGGAGTTCACCTGTCTCATAGGGGGGTAAGGATTCTCATAAGCTGGAGGGCTCATCGAGGGGGCTTTAAACTAGGTTCGAAGGGCAAGGGGGCCCAAGAAGGCTGGACATTCCTCAAGAAGGTGGTTTTAAAAGCACAGGAACAGGGTGTCCCCATCTGTAGAAACACAAAGTGTCAGAGAAGATGACCAGGCTGGCTAAACAAAGAGCTTTTCCTGAAACTCAGGGAAAAAAAGGAAAGTATATAATCTCTGGAAGAAGGGTCAGGCAACCCAAAAAAGAGTACAGGGATCTTGTCAGGTCATGCAGAGTTAAAATTAGGAAGGCAAAAGCCCAACTAGAACTCAACCTGGCTGCAGTGGTAGAAGATAATAAAAAATGTTTTTACAAATACATTGACAACAAAAGGAGAGCTTTGGAGAATCTCCATCCCTTGTTGGATGCAGGAGGGAACATTATCACCAAGGACAAGGAAAAGGCTGAGGTGCTCAATGCCTTCTTTGCCTCAGTCTTCAATAGTCAAACTAGTTATCCTCAGGATATTCAACTCCCTGAGCTGGCAGGCAGGGACAAAGAGCAGAATAACCTTCCCACAATCCAGGAGGAAGCAGTTAATGACCTGCTGTGCCACCTGGACACAGCTCCATCTATGGAGCCAGAGGGGATCCACCCGAGAGCACTGAGAGAGCTGGCAGGGGAGCTTGCCAAGCCACTCTCCATCATTTATCAACAGTCCTGGCTAACAGGGGAGGTCCCAGAAGACTGGAAACTTGCCAGTGTGACACCCATCTACAAGAAGAGCCATAAGGAGGACCCAGGGAACTACAGGCCTGTCAGCCTGACCTCGGTACCAGAGAAGATTATGGAACGGCTCATCTTGAGTGTGCTCACACGGCATGTACAGGACACCCAGGGGATCAAGCCCAGCCAGCATGGGTTCATGAAAGGAAGGTCATGCTTGACCAACCTGATCTCCTTCTATGACCAGGTGACCCACCTGGTGGATGAGGGAAAGGCCGTGGATGTCATCTACTTGGACTTTAGCAAGGCCTTCGACACCGTGTCCCACAGCATTCTCCTAGAAAAGCTGGTGGCTCATGGCTTAGACAGGAACACCCTTTGCTGGATAAAAAACTGTCTGGATGGCCGAGCCCAGAGAGTCGTGGTGAATGGAGTTAAGTCCAGGTGGTGACCGGTCACCAGTGGTGTTCCCCAGGGATGGGTTTTGGGGCCTGTCCTGTTTAACATCTTTATCAATGACCTGGATGAGGAGATTGAGTGCTCCCTCAGTAAGTTTGCTGATGATACCAAATTGAGTGGGTGTGTTGACCTCCTTGAGGTAGGGAGGCTTTGCAGAGGGATCTGGACAGGCTGGACCGATGGGCTAAGGCCAATTGTATGAGGTTCAATAAAGCCAAGTGCTGCATCCTGCACTTTGGTCACAACAACCCCCTGCAACGCTACAGGCTTGGGGGTGAGTGGCTGGAAAGCTGCCCAGCAGAGAGGGACTGGGGATGCTGGTCAACAGCTGGCTGAACATGAGCCAGCAGTGTGAACAGGTGGCCAAGAAGGCCAACGGCATCCCGGCCTGCATCAGCAATAGTGTGGCCAGCAGGACTAGGGCAGGGATTGTGCCTCTGTACTCGGCACTGGTGAGGCCGTACCTCGAATACTGTGTTCAGTTTTGGGCCCCTCACCACAAGAAGGACATTGAGGTGCTGGAGCGAGTCCAGAGAAGGGCAACGAAGCTGGTGAAGGGTCTGGAGCACAGGTCTTCTGAGGAGCGGCTGAGGGAGCTGGGGTTGTTTAGTCTGGAGCAGAGGAGGCTCAGAGGAGACCTTATCACTCTCTACAACTACCTGAAAGGAGGGTGTAGTGAGGTGGGTGCTGCCTCTTCTCTAAAGTAACAAGTGATGGGACAAGAGGAAATGGCCTCAAGTTACACCAGGGAAGGTTTAGGCTAGATATTAGGAAAAATGTCTTCACTGCAAGAGTGATCAGGCATTGGAACAGGCTGCCCAGGGAAGTGGTGGAGTCACCATCCCTGGAGGTGTTCAAGAAACGTGTAGATGTAGTGCTTAGGGACATGGTTTAGTGAGTTAGGTGGTGTTGGGTTGGACTTGATGATCCTTCAGGTCTTTTCCAACCTTAATGATTACAATTCTAATGATTCTGCTAGTGCAGAGTTTAAAGGCTTTCAGTTCTCTGCTTCGTGCCTGAGAAAGAAAAATATGGAGAGAGCTGGGTGGAGAAAGTGAAGGCAAGAAGGGAAAAAAAGAAATGCTGAGAAAGGCAGCATTTTTCAGGAATTAGGGGTCTAATTCTTTTCCGGGCTTGGCACAAAGGCACTGTGTGACTTGAGGATCCACATCCTAACACTGACACCTTACACTACCCATCACACAGAATCACAGAATCACACAGAATCACAGAATCACAGAATGTTAAGGATTGGAAGGGACCTCGAAAGATCATCTAGTCCAATCCCCCTGCTGGAGCAGGAACACCTAGATCAGATCGCACAGGAACGCATCCAGGCGGGCTTTGAATGTCTCCAGAGAAGGAGACTCCACAACCTCTCTGGGCAGCCTGTTCCAGTGCTCTGTCACCCTCAC